>JZKD02S0098910.1:39512-98593 GCA_000966675.3 Picea glauca | reverse complement strand
AGGTAGGGTAACACCATATATTAATCCTTAAGGAAGGATAACACTCCTCAAGCAATGCTTGATACATTCACAATATTCTTCACTATGCTTCATTACATTGCTTACACTTCTTTATGGAGCTCTCTCTATCTCCTAGGAACCTTCTAGAGAGCCTTCTCGCATTTATTACATCTAGCTACCATAGTGGGCCTTTATTAATATAGAGGACCTAGTCCACGTTACATTGAATGACCACATTCTCATATATTAAATCACTTCCACTAATAATACATAACCACATTCCCATTGGGTACCTCCCTAGGTATACTACATCAGCAAGACTACTTTCAAAACAAGGGATGGCCATTATGAATTCACAGTGGTGCCATTTGGGTTATCAAATGCACCAGTTCTCTTCATTTGTTTAATGAATGGTGTTTTCAGAGAATACTTAGATAATTTTGTCATTATCTTTTTGGATGGAATTCTTATATATTCCAAGTCGGAAGTGAGCAACACTTGAATATTGTATTACAAGTATTAAGGGAGCATCAGTTGTATGCCAAATTGAGAAAGTGCTCATTTTATCATAACCAAATTCATTATTTGGGGCATATCATATCTGAGGAAGGGATAGAAGTGGACCATGAAAAGATTGAGGCCATTAGAGGGTGGTCAACACCTAAGAATGTGACATAAGTCATATCCTTCATGGGCCTTGTTGGCTACTACATAAAATTTATTGCAGGATTTTCAAATATTGCACACTCAATCACTTCCTTGCAAAAGGAGTGAAGTTTCAGTGGTCACTGGAGTGTGAAAAGAGTTTCCAGCACTTGAAGAAATTATTAACCAACGCTCCAATTCTAAAGATTGTTGATCCAAATGAGGATTTCATGGTATGCATAGATTCATGCAAAGAAGGACTTGGTGGAGTCCTTAGTCAAATTCAGTATGTTGTATGTTATGAATCAAGGAAGTTGAAGGAGCATGAAAGGAATTATGCCACTCATGATTTGGAGTTAGCATCCATAGTGCATGCCTTGAATAAGTGGAGGCATATTCTCATGGTAAAAATGTTTGAGTTAAGGACAAACCATCATGGTCTGAAATATTTATTTGAACAACCAACCTTAAATGCCAGGCAGAGAAAGTGGTTGGAATTTCTCAGTGAATACAACTTTGATATAAACCATATCAAAGGGAAAGAGAACAAGGTGGCTAATGCACTCAACAGAAGAGTGCATGAGTTTCATTATACAACTATTATCATGTACCAATCATATTTGAAGGACATAATCTTAGAGGCTGCAAAATAAGATTTGCATTACAAGGAATTAGTGGCAAAATTACAGCAAGGTAATTTGCAGAAGAAAATTGAGGATTACAAGTTGGGAATTGATGAAATTATCATGTACAGAAACATAATTTATGTACCCAATTCCTGAATTGAAAAATATGATATTGAGATAAATGCACAAAGTACCTTCTGTTGGACACCCAGGGTATTAGAAAACAATAGTAGTTGTCAAGAGACAATATTATTGGACAGGCATGAAGAAGGAAGTTGATGAGTACATTGCCAAATGTTTGGAGTGTCAAAAGGTCAAGGCTGAGCATAAACACCCAGCTAGGTTGTTGCATCCATTACCCATTCCTAATTGGAAATGGGAAGTAGTAACAATGGACTTAATCACCAAACTACCCAGAACAAGAAAGCAACACAATTCTATCATGGTAGTGGTGGACAAGATTACGAAAGATGCCCATTTCATTCCAGTAAAGCTCATTCAAAAAGAAACTAATGTTGTTGATATTTATATGAGGGAAATTGCTAAATTTCATGGTATACCCAAGACAATTGTGTCTGACAGAGACCCAAAGTTTACCTCAAAGTTCTGGAAAGGATTATTCAAAGGATTTGAAACAAATCTTAATTTTATCACAACTTATCATCCACAATCTGACGGGAAAACAAAGAGGGTGAATCAAGTGATTGAGGATATGTTGAGGATGTATGTGATGGATAAACCATCAAAATAGGAATACTATCTACACTTGGTAGATTTCACTTACAACAATGGGTACCAATCATCTCTGAAGATGAGCCCATTTGAGGCACTTTATGGTAGAAAGTGCATCACACTTGTAAGCTGGGACAACCCAACAGATAGAGCAATGGTTGGGCCAGAGTTGCTCAGGGAAATGGAAGAGAAGATGTCAAAAATAAAGAAGAATTTAAAGGCTACTGAAGACAGGAAGAAAATCTATGCTAATAAGGGCAGAATTCACAAGGAATTTTGCATGGGTGATCATGTATTCTTGAAATTGAAGGCCAACAGAAGTTCCCTAAAGAGAGGCAGCTCATTATTGTGGGTCATTAGAAATCCTAGAGAGGATTGGGCATGTACCGTATATGATTGCATTACCTACATCAATGTCTATTTATAATGTATTCCACGTGTCATTGTTCAAAAAGTATATACTGGATGCTAATCATGTCATTGATTGGAATGTGATTTAGGTGGAGCAAGAAGGAACTTTTCAAGTGCATCTAGTGTGCATACTGGACCAGAAGATCAAGCAACTCTAGAATCGAGCCATAGATCAAGTAAAGGTCCAATGGACATGGAATGGTCCTGGGGATGCAACCTTGGAGCACGAAGATGCTATGCGGGCAAAATACCCGCATTATTTTGAAGATTTTTTAAAATTTTGATGATAAATATATATATGTATTGCACTAAGGATAGTGAAAAAATAAGGGGAGGGGATGTAATAACCCAAGACCGAGCTCCAGTTGAATTGTAAATATGTTTTATAGGTTGGTGAGCCAGGTTATTATAAGCTAGGAGGATTATGTGATGATTAGGTTGGAGAGCCTAGATGCTAAAGGCTAGTGAGCCTAATTTTTATATGTAAATACTCATATCATTAATATAATACATCGTTGTATGTATATCGACCACCGTAAAAGGGGCTAAGGGAGGGGCTAAGATCCTAGGAAAGGGATAATCTTGAGAGCTTACTACCAAAGGAATATTATAATATTATTCCAAAAAACTAAGGCAAGGATAAATCTCATATTATCCTAAGTTCTTATGGGAAGTGGAATGATATACAAGTGGAGAGGAATGAATTCCTAGAGGGGCCATGTTTCAATCAGGGTGCATGCAAATATATGTGGGGAAATTAGTCTATTTTCCCATATTTCCCCATTTCACAAGTGCACTCACGTAGTCATTGCCTCCATCGTCAACCTTTGCATCATTCGTGCACCTATGGAACCTGCACACACTCTGAGCTACCATGTATTGTTCATGTTTCTAGCAATAACCTGTACCTGTCCTGGGAAGAGTAGCGCACTTGTACCTTGATGTGATGGGCAATGCCTAAACCAAACCTGAAGGTTATTGTTTCTACCATCACATGTTCCATACTTTTTTTCTGTTGTTGCCTTTACTTGAGCATGTAGTTGGTTGACTAGAGATTTGGATTGAAGAAGTGGGTTTTTAGTCCCGTGGGACCGAAGAGGCAGGTTGCCAGGCCTGTGAGAAACTCTCTCCAGGTGAGAGAGTTTGTTGGGAAAGGGATTTCTTGAGGGAGACCAACTATAGCTATAGTGCTCTGAGAATTCTTGTTCGGCCATTTTTGAAGCCCTGGAAGGGAAGTGGGGCATTTGTAGGACCGTTGAGCAAAGAAGAGGCACACTTCCTAGGGTGGGACAGGCATGTGGGGAATGATAGGTTGTATGTTGTTAGTGTGAGTTGGATCCTAGGAAAAAATCCTTCATGTTGACTATGTAATTTCTTGTTGTCTCAGCCTAGCCTAGGAATCCCTTTACCTAGGTGGACTTTAGTCCCAGCTCAGGGGTGACCCACTGCTGAGAGTGATGAGAAGCGTGGTCTAAGGCTGGGAGGATCATGGAAGGTCTACATGCAGTTGGTGGTATTATATAAAAATACAAGTATGAATTATGTGTTCAATTACATTTTGTGTATTTGTACATGTCTTTATATTTAGGAGTATTTTTTGTGTATGTTGTATGTGTATTCTTACTATTATTTCCTCATGAATCTATGTATTAACAGAATGTGTTTGTCTATCTAAAGTTATATATGTATATAGATGAAATTATTATAAGTTTTTATGTGGCATGACCCAATCTGGGTAGACTGGGTATGTTATAATGTATTAAGTTCCATAAGACTTTAATTGTGGCATAGCCCAGTAGGTCTAAGCCTGGGTATGTTACAGTGAAAGAGACAAGTTCACTCGGAATTTTTTTCTCTTTTTGAGAGAGTTAGAAAAGAGCTTAAACAAGACTCGGTGGGATTTCCGTAGGTATAGGTCAGAATTCTTATGAGTAATAATATGAGGTTTGAATGCACAGTCATTTTGGAGTTGTAAGGAACTCCTAGTCTTTATGGAATAATCTCTGCATGGGCACCAGATGGCACAGAGGTTCTAACTAGGGCACCCATGTTTGGTAAGACTCTACCATTCAATAACTTCTAATAGCAGTAGGAAGGTTCCATGTCGCTAATAAATGGGTCTGTACCTAAGAAATACAGATCGCAGTCATAGGATAATGCAAATATGCAAGATGGAGTGGCAACCTATCCTATATGCGAGTCAAAGAAAATACCTGTTGGAGTCACGAATGAGCGATGTGATGCTAGAAACCACAAAAATACCTGGACAAAACCACCAAAACCAACTCCTTCCACTATACTATTAGTCCATTAGGTCAAGAATTTAGTGAAAACTATGTAAAGTGGGTAATTTTTTTCTATTAATAGTAAAAATTACCAATTTTACCATACAAATTGAATTTTTTACCCACATAGTGCTTTTTGGACCAATTTTCCCATGATATTCAAGTGGTGATTGCGGGAGCTACGAGTGACGTAATTGAAAACCATATGGACCAAGTAAGTACTCTTTCTCTCCTCTTCATTTCTAGTGGTTTACAATTTCAAATTAGACCCCATTTTTTGAGTTCTAAAGGTCGCAAATTATGAATTAGGGTGTACACAGGTTGTAGTTCATTAGGTCATGTATATGGAGACATGTATGCAGGAAAGGAAAATCCTACCTGTGTATATGTGGCCCTACACGTGGTTGTTAACATTACAACTCACGTACCAGTCTGCCAACACGTTTTTTAAAGTTTGACTAAAAAAAGGGTTTTCCTTTTGCAGGATGGTACTTGAATGGAGAGAGAGAGAGCATGAGGAAGTGGATGCAGTTGTGGAAAGAGATGCAAGGGCCCAACTTTCTCTAAACATATGTGGGCTTTACAAGTTTTGGGTTCTCAAATGAATGAGGGCTCAAGTGAGATTGCTTCAAATGCTAGTAAATGTCTGGGATCTAAATACATAGGCCTTCAATATTGATGGGAAACCATTGAGAATTTAAGTAGAGGACATATATTTCATCACAGTATTGTCTCGTCAAGGTGAGGTGGTGAATCTCAAATCCCGGGGAGTTGGGGGTGGTATGAACATAGAGGATTATATTTCCACCCACCGTGTTGCAAGAACATAGAAGGTAGGGAGTCAACTCCCCATCAAGGTGATTGAGAACCTAAGCTTGAAGATCGCCATCCTTGTACTTACACGGATCACGGGGCGACCTCATTGCACTAGCAATCAAGGCCACTCATTTTTTTATGTAGTGGATTGTTTGCGACCCACAGTTTATGACTGGTGTACCTCACTATTGTCTAACATGAAGAGCCAGCTAACAAACTACAAACAAGGGAGGAAAAGGAATTTTGGGTTTTCATCTATCTTGTGTAGTTTTTTCTTTGAGAGGGTTCCAGGTTTGATCCCTAGAGTGGATAGCATTCCATGTGGATCTCGCGATCCAGCCATGTCATGGTGGACCGAGGTGATGAGGTGGTTAGGAGGCGGTAGGGTAACAACCCCCTACAACAATGAGTTCTTCTTCTAGTGGCGTCGATAGGTGATAGCCATAGATGACTACCCTTATGATGGGATTGACTATAGAGGATATCCAGATATTCCATTTCCACTAGACTCTTCCTATTGTGATATAGGTATGAAATTTTTTTATATGTTTCATTTTTTTTTTCAAAAAGAATAAAAAAAATGAAAATATTTTTGGATGGTATCAAGTATTGACAATTAATTTGTTACGCAGATGTAGGTCTGAGATGGCTAGATGGACTCCCATGACATCGGCAGAGGCACCAGGGAGATGAGTCAGCGGGAGGAGATGCAGAGAGAGTGCTACAAAATGTACAGGGAACCTGTCTCATTTGACGCATAGGATTCCTATGGTTCAGGTGGAGGATATGTCAGAGGCTATGCAATGAAAAGTGGTGGGCGTGCCCTGTGCATGGGTAACTCTTTCAGTGTCTCGCAAATGCCATAGTATGCTATCATGATACGCATCTGGCGCCACAGGCGTAGATTCCATGGTCATTTTATCTAATGGACATTGTTGTCCCTTGACCAAGTTTTGGGACAATCTTGGTCATATGACCTATTTTGGGACTTCGACAGCCTGTCGAAGGAGGAGCACAAGACAGAGCCGAGATCAAGGGATATCGTCCCACTTTTGGGTCCCTTTTGGGTTTTTGGGAATATGTAATGGGAAAGGGATGTCAGCCCGTGGGCTTACCCACACTTAGGCCCACTTTTGTATGTATAAATAGAAGGATAGGAAATGTAAGAAGTGTCGAATATTATATCTATGTGATATATGCTAAGTGCAAGTGGGGTCTGTAAGAGCTTTGTGCCTATGTGAGACTTGCAAAAGGTAAGTGCAAGTCGCTATAAGAAGTTGTAGAAGGTTTTGTGTTGTAATGCAAGGAAGAAGGATCTAGCGAGCTGCGCAAATCTTATGTCCTATGCGCAATAGGGTTTTGATGGATCTGTGCTTGTAACCAATTGAAGATGCTAATAAAGAAGAGGAGTTGGTGGACATAGCCCCGGGGTGGGGGTGAACCACGTAAATCTGTGTGTTATGCTTTGTGCTTCAACTTGATATGGTTATCCCTTCTTTTTCTAAGTTCTTTGATGTATTTAGATAGATCTACTTATGCTTTGTGCTTCTTAGATGTGTGTGAATGTTAGATCTGACATGTATGAAGATTCTTAGTGTTGATCTACTGGATCTGATCTGTTTTACTGTTGCTAAGTGTTGAATTACCTTAGATCTAAGGGAATGTTGCGATGCTTTGTGATATCTGCGAAGTATAATAAGGGTTGAATATTGATGAATGATCGATGCTAAGTGTTTTGTAAGTGATATAATCATAGATCTGTGTCCCAACTAAGGTTGCAGACACCTGAGTCTTTCAACCACCCCTGCCTCTACCTCGTATGAGACTTCATTTGCTTTGCAGGTGTTGTCGAAAGGGCTGGTAGTTAGGGTTTTTTTGGTGCATTGTTGTAGCGTTGAACCCTGGGTCTGCCCCTATGCCAACAAATGGTTCCGTTGTCGGGACCTGAAACTGTGATTGCTGGGAACTAAAGAAGAAGAATCTTTGTGCAAAGATTCGATTTGAAACCGTGGAAATCTATGTGCATTGATATGTTTCCCTAGTGTGCAGCGTCCTACTTGACCGATGAAGCTTTGTGCCAAGAAAGAAAGGTTGGATGTGCAAAAAAGAGGTAAGATCTGTAAGCTCTGTGCTCTGATAAAGGTAACAATAGTTAAAAGTTCTAGATCTGAAAACTTTGTGCTTTGTAAAAGTAAGATAAGTGGAAATTTTTGTTTCTAAATCATGGATCTAGGTATGTTTGATAGATTTCATTCTAACTTAAAAAACAGGGCATTAATAGATGAAAGAAGGTTTGATATGAATAGATCTGATAAGAATAGTGATAGAAATGTTATACCTATGAATAGAAAGAATGTTTGGACTAACAAATGGATGCAAGTTCCTAGAAAGAATTTGTTGCAAGTTAGCTCCTATGATCGTAGTGTGTAGTATAGAAGAGGTTGTGGATTATTTATAATAAAGAGATGATTAACCCTGTATTACAGTTGCAAAAAATTGGGACATCTAGCTAAGGAATGCCCTAGTGGAAGGCCTAGTTGTATTTTTTGTAAATCTCTAGATCATGAAGTCTTGGACTGTCCTATAATGATTGCTAAGATTGAAGGAATGGATATGAATCAAGCAAACCCTAAGGCAGATCCAGAAACAGCAGAACCCCAGAAAGAATCAGATAAATTATTACTACAGATGAAGGACACCTTGAATGACCACCGACACATTAGGTTATCAGAGATATTTAAAGAAAAATAATGCATCGAAGTAAGAATAGGGGACTTCGACATTTATTGTGTTCTAGATGAGGAAACAAAGGTAAATATAATGATAGAGAGAAATTGGGAAACTATAGGGAGGCCTTCTATGATTCCTTCATTAGGAGGAATAACACTATTCAGAGGAAAATTGGTAAACCTATGTGGAAAGCTCACTCAGATAGCTATGAATGCCAATGGAACTTCGACTGAAGAAGATTTTGAGATTATTAAATTTATTGAGGACAACGCCATGTTTACCATGTTACTGGAAAAACCCTGGATTGATAGAGATCAAGCCAGACAAAAGGAAGAAGAAGAAGCCTTAGAGCAGAAGAAACAAGAGTTAAAATATTTCATGACCAGAAGGATCGCTCAGTTGATTGAAGAATAGGAGAACATATCAGGCCCAGATGTCGAAGCTATCAGAACATTGGAATACCTACGAAAGACTGAGATCTCTACCCCATAGGTGCTACACTTGAATCCTAGGAGAGAATATCAACAGTGCAAAGTTCCTATGTCCAAAGAAAGTAAGAATCAGAATGGGAAAAGAACCACCGAGACGAAGCTCATAGGGAAGAAGGCTAGGAAGCTAAGTAAGAAGAAGGCTAAGATCGAGAAGTTACAACAGGTTCCAGAGGGAACCTCGCAGAAAGAAACTTTGCAGAATTGGAGCTTCGCCAAGATATCAGAACAATGACATATGCCACTTCGCCATGGCTAAGCAATATAGTTGTTGGAAGCCAATACATCTACTTGACTACCGCTCTGAATGGGTTGGAGAGAATTTATGATTCACCACCAGACCGTTGGACCACGCCATAATGGTCAGAACAAGAGTTAATGAGGCTCATAACCGTTGCAAGTAAACCATTGCCAAGATTGCCTATTTATCTCGTCATGCCATGCATGAAGAACACTTTTTCCAACTAAGAATCTGAAGCCCGCAGACTAGATATTGTATACATTGATCATTGTGCTCTTGTTGTTCATCCTAGTGAAGAACACACGGCCCACACTAAGAGGGGGGGGTGAATTAGTGTGTGAACTATTTTAACTATTTATTTTCACAAGTTACCACTTAAAACATATTTGAACAGATTAAGAACAATCACATCATAATTACAATGAACATAGAGACACCAGATATTTGTATAAACTTTTGCATAATTGATATGAACATAAATTTGAATATATGTGATCGAGGATTTTCTTTTAGCACCAACTAAGCGTTTCAACACCAACTGAAATAAGGAGCACCAACTTCTCTGAGATCACCAAATCTTTGAGAGCACCAACTCTCTGCCAAGACCCAGCTTGGTGCAAGTCCCATCTTGCTGATAGAACCCATTCTATCCAACTAGAGTTTATTCAACTCTAGTATTATTGATTCATTACAAATTCAAGTATTTCTTATGATTAGAAGTATATCATAAGACTCTCATCATGGAATTCATCTTCTCTGTAATTCACATTTTCTTTCCTCTGATATATTCTTGGAATCTGCTTAAGCTTTTGATCTTCTTTTCTAGACTACAGAGACACATTCTTCTCACCACTTTTTCTCATTTATATAATCTTCAAACTGGTGTGAAATTTAAAACAACACGTACCTTTATTTGAACCATTTTACCTTTTCATTTAAAATGATAATACAAACTTTAATTAATATCATTTTCATTTTTATTCTTTTTCTTATTCATTATTCATGTTTTTCATGATTTAACTCTCTTTTAATCATGACTGTGTATCGGTTCATTTTTGTCATAAATTGATCACATTCATGGATCAATTTAATCCTTTATACTCGATCCCTAATCTCTATTATATTTACAGAGACCAGATTATGTGAAGGTGCTTCCTTCAAACCATCACATGTGACCAATGGTGTAGAACCACGAGCTATAACAACTATAGCAACATATTGTCATTTCGTTTAAAAACTATTTATAGCATATGACCAACGGCGTCACCTTACGTTAGGCAAGATGAGTTCCTGAGCATTTATCATTCCAACGGTCATGATTCATTCTCTGATGGGATGAATGACTGACAGAGTTTCGACGTTTTTCCCATCGAGTCTTCATGACTCACAACATGTCAAATCTCCTGAAATGATATCATCGGTACAATTGGACAACTCACATTTAAAATTGCGGAGATAGATCAAAGGTCATATTTAATCTTACACACATCCTTTTACTATTGAATCTGATGGCTATGATTTAATCATGTATCTATATAGACGGATGATGGGATTTCGACACTTTTCCCTTGCTGACGTGGTGTGACATATGCCCTTCTCGAATCAATGGTCAATACCTCTTCATGATCCAATGGTCCAGATCATATCGGGATTTCGCGTTTCGCGAGTTCAAAGGTTAGAGTACCTTATACCTTTGAATTTTCAGTCAGTGAAATGTTGATCTCTTGCCATGTTTCCTTCCACTCGAACATGATCCTATGGCTGACGGGTATCGGATTTGATCCGATAGCTAACGGGTATTTCAGCTAATCAATCTCAACCTTTTAGCCCTACTTATCCTATCCTTCCACTTTGAGAAGATTCGACGGCTGAAAGGAATCGGGGTTTGATCCAACAACTGGCTGGATTTAGGCACTTAGACCTTCGGGACTTTGAGACACTTCTCCTTACAAAAATTCTGGTTGCGATATCGCCAATACGGTCAGACAATTCATGTCTCGTCCATGGAAGAGATCAACAGTCCACCTTAAAGCTTAATCCGATCGCTTCTTTCCTTAATTGAATGGTTGTGTCTTAATTAGGCATTGAGATGTGTGGCTACTGATATTTCATCATTCACTACTTCAAAGGTTAAAGCACCTCTTTCCTTTGACCTTTGATTTCCCAGTATCTGATATTTCACTCTCATCATATCAACGACCCACATCACTCCTCCTCTTCAGTTTTGGATCTAACAGTCCACGTCGCTCCTCTTTGATCAACGATCTTTATTTTATCACAATTTCGTGTTTTGCTATTTGGAATGTTAAGCACTTCCTTCCTTTTAATTTCCAATGAGCGAAATGATGACTCTTTGCCATGTGCCCTCAGGTTTCAACGGAAAGGATTCACTCTCGATCCAATGGTATGAATCATTTCACTATTTTGGAGTGTTTAACTAACTCCTGGGCTTATATCCTTTGATTGTTGATCCTATCGTGATCAACAATATACACAAAATACTTTTGAGCTTTGATCTTCATACAATTCACTACTGTTGTTCACTCCTCCTCCTGAGCTTGCGCTGTCTATCTCTCCACACAGTTTGACATCTTTGGTTGACTGATATACTTGTTGACATCAATGACAATCTCTATTGTGGTTATTCATCATTAACAATAGATCATCACATCGAATGTTGACATCAATGAAAATATTTCCAACAATCCCCCCCTTTGTCATCGAGGTCAACACACTAACTTCATATACAAAACTCCCCCTGTGTTGATGCTTTCCTTTTATGAAGTTTTCCTTTATATGAAGTTTCTCTCCCCATTTGACATCAATGGCAAAGGGTTTATTTTCCTATGATATGTCTATATACGTACTTGTCTGACCACTGATAACTCCTCCTGCAATCAACCCTTTTTTTTTTTGTTATAACCGAATGACTCCTTCTGTCATATGCTCTCTCTCTGCTTCTAACTACTCTTCCCCTTTTATATCTGAAAATCTAGTTCTTCCTTACAAGGTTCTATCCCTTGTTAATTTGCTAACTTCCTATCTCAATTGATTGGCATTTTTTGTGTTTCATATGAGTAGTCTTCTTGATACAAATTTTTGTAATGATCGAGTCTTTTCAAAACTTAATCCAATTACTTTCTTATTTAATACTTCCCCTGAACTTTTACGGATTGTTCTCCCCCTTTGTTTCTAAAAGGGTATCTTATATGCCAAGGTTTCTCCTCTTGTTATTTCTGTAGGATGTCATGTACCTCATTTTGTACATCAAAAATGATACTTCTGCGAATTTTGTTGTCCTACTGGAACACTGCGCAATTGTAGATCATCTTTATTCAAACAACCCTTGGTTTTGTCCATCTATTCTCATCGATCTCTAACTAGGATACCAATTGTTTTTATTTTCTTCATCTTCAGGGTCCTCCTTGGTATAGGGACACTTGGATGCAAAATGACCAACTTTGCCACAGTTAAAATATTTGAAAAGAAGCTTGCCTTTGTACTTCCCTGATCCTTTCTGAAGTTTTCTAATGAGATTGGCTTCTTCCACATCAGATTCTTCAACATGGTTGGATTGAGGTTTTTTTCTCTTGATTTATCTTTGTCTCGAATGCTTTGAAAGTTGTTTCATCTTTTGATGATTTATCATGCCCTGTTCTCATTTCATATGTTGTAAAGATTCCATGGAGCTGATCAACTGTGAGTGTATTTAGATCGGATCTATCTGAAATTGAAGAAATCTTTGCATCATATCTCATAGGTAATGACTTTAAGATTTTTTGCACAATGGATTTATCTATAACTTCTTGTCGGTGTTCTAGCATTGAAGCTTCATATTCAACGTTATTATTATGTGCACCAGAAGCTTCTTTATCCTTGAGTTGAGAATTTTCCTTATTAGAAGTTTCATCCTCCAAACTCCAATTTTTACCATCATCACTTTCGAGAGAAATGTATTCATCATATTTTTTGTTTGGTACTTCATATTTTCTTTTCCATATTTTATTTACTCTTTTTGTCATATTGTATGAAGCATTTCTCATTTACTGTTTTCTTGAGTTCCAACAGTTATAGGCTTTTTGGCCATATCCACCACAACTATAGCATCTCATAGTGTAACACTGTGTAGCAATATGTCCAACATAATTGCAGTTCCAGCATCTTATACTGTTGTTGAACATACCAACTTGTTTTCTTCCACGATACCTACAATCCAAGGATTTATGACCATATTCATTACAAGAAAAACAATAACCTTTAAAGACACTCTCATACCTTTCTTGATTCATCCATGAGGGTGTCTCTCTTCTGAACTTGCTTTGAGGTGTATGGGTAGCTTCTGGATGTCTTCCTTGATCTGATCTTCTAAGTTTTGTAGTGCTTCTTTTATTCTTTGAACATGAAGAACCCACATCATACTTTCTTTCCCTTTTTATAAAAGAAAGACTTGCATCAGACCTATCTTCACTTTTTACAAATGAAGGACTTGCATCAGACCTATATTCAATTTTTACAAATGAAGGACTTGCATCAGGTTTCTTGAGATTACTAATTTCTTCCTTGCTATGGCCAAGACCGGTTTTGTCATATGGTGATCTCCGACTATCCAGGATCTCATCTAGGATCATGGAGTTGTTCAAGAATTTGATTTGGGTGTCTAACTTCTCAACCTTATTTCTAAGATTCATAACTTTTTCTTCCATCTTATGACAAGATTCTTCCTTTTTGTCCAACTGGTTCCTTACTACCTCTTCTCTCCTTTTGGTTTCTTCGAGTTGGATTTTAAGATTGGCATAGTTTTCCCTTAGTTCTTTTAGATCTGCAAGGCTTTTGCTTGAGACATCATCTTCCTTCTTTTCTTATTTTGCTTGACTGATTTCATTTTTCAGTCTCTTGATCTCCTCTTCTTTCTCTTCTAACTAATTGTCCTGATCATATATTATCTTTTTACTATCCTTGAGCATTTGCTTTATTTCCAAGACACGATTTTGACTCTTTTCAAGAAATTCTTGAGTGTAGTCATGAAGATAGCTATAGTCTGATTCATTATGGTGATAGAGGTATTCAGAGAGACTCCAATCAACCTTTTCTTTGGCCTTTGATAGTTTTTCTTCTTCTTCTTCCATGGGATAGATGCTAACAGAACATTTTGTTATTGTATTTGAATCTTCTTCTCTACTTGCAGGGGAGAATTCAATATCAACATTATTGCAATCGGAAGATTGTGGAGAGTCTTTACCTTTATTGATGATTGAGTCCTCTCTTTTGATTTGATACATCTTCTTGGGAGGATGAGTAGATTCTTTGGAGATATCATCACTAGACACGTCATATTCAATATCAATCTGAGTAATAGGACCCGATCCTTTAATTATGTGTGCGTGGTCATATCCAAGGCCAGATTTGTTCGAGGAAAACCTTTGTAAGAATCTTGCTCTGATACCAATTAAAGAACACACAACCCACACTAAGAAGGGGGTGGGTGAATTAGTATGTGAACTATTTTAACTATTTATTTTCAAAAATTACCACTTAAAACATATTTGAATAGATTAAGAACAATCACATCATAATTACAATGAACATAGAGACACTAGATATTTGTATAAACTTTTGCATAATTGATATGAACATAAATATGAATATATGTGATCGAGGATTTTCTTTTAGCACCAACTAAGTGTTTCAGAACCAACTGAAATAAGGAGCACCAACTCCTCTAAGAGAACCAACTCTCCGCCAAGACCCAGCTTGGCGCAAGTCCCAGCTTGCTGATAGAACCCAGTCTATCCAACTAGAGTTTATTCAACTCCAGTATTATTGATCCATTACAGAATCAATTCTTTCTTATGATTAGAAGTATATCATAAGACACTCATCATGGCATTTCAACTTCTCTGTAATTCACATTTTATTTCCTCTGATATCTTCTTGGAATCTTCTTTAGCTTTTGATCTTCTTTTCTGGACTACAGAGACACATTATTCTCACCACTTTTTCTCGTTTATATAATCTTCAAACTAGTGTGAAATTTAAAACAACGTGTCCCTTTATTTGAACCATTGTACCTTTTTCATTTAAAATGATAATATAAACTTTAATTAATATCATTTTACTTTTTATTCTTTTTCTTATTCATTATTCATGTTTTTCATTATTTAACTCTCTTTTAATCATGACTGTGTATCGGTTCATTTTTTGTCATAAATTGATCACAGTCATGGATCAATTTAATCCTTTATACTCGATCCCTAATCTCTGTTATATTTACAGAGACTAGATTATGTGAAGGCGCTTCCTTCAAACCATCACATATGACCAATGGTGTAGAACCACGAGCTATAACAACTATAGTGACATATTGTCATTTCCTTTAAGAACTCTTTATAGCATATGACCAACAACAGTGACCATACGTTAGGCGAGACAAGTTCCTAAGATTTTATCGTTCCAACGGTCACGATTCATTCTCTGATGGGATGAACGGCTGACAGATTTTCGACATTTTGCCCATCAAGTCTTCATGACTCACAACATGTCAAAACTCTGGAAATGATATTACTGGTACAATTGGATGGTTCACATTTAAAATTGTGGAGATAGATCAACAGTTATATTTAATCTTACACACATCATTTTACTGTTGAATCCGACGGCTATGATTTAATCATGTATCTAGATAGACGGCTGACGAGATTTCGTCACTTTTCCCTTGCTGACGTGGTGTGACATATGCCCTTCTCGAATCAATGGTCGATACCTCTTCATGATCCAACGGTCCAAATCATATCGGGATTTCGCATTTAACGAGTTCAAAGGTTAGAGTACCTTATACCTTTGACTTTTCAGTCAACGAAATGTTGATCTCTCACCATGTGTCCTTCCACTTGAACATGATCCTATGGCTGACGGGTATAAGATTTGATCCGATCGCTGATGAGTATTTTGGCTAATCAATCTCAACCTTTTAGCCCTGCTTATCCTATCCTTCCACTTTGAGAAGATCCAACGGCTGATGGGAATCGGAGTTTGATCCAACCACTGGCAAGATTTTGGCACTTAGACCTTTGGGACTTCGAGACACTACTCCTTACAAAAATCTTGTTTGTGATATCGCTGATACGATCAGACAGTTCATGTCTCTTCCATGGAAGAGATCAATGGTCCACCTTAAACCTTAATCCGATCCCTTCTTTCCTTAATCGAATGACTGTGTCTTAATCAGGTGTTGATATGTGTGGCTGTCGAGATTTCGCCATTTGCTACCTCAAAGGTTAAAGAACCTCTTTCCTTTGACCTTTGATTTTGCCGCTATCCGATATTTTACTCTCGTCGGATTGATGACCCATGTCGCTCCTCCTTTTTAGTTTTGGATCTAACTGTCCACGTCGCTCGTCTTTGATCGACGGTCTTTATTTTATCGTGATTTCACGTTTCGCTATTTGGAATGTTAAGAACTTCCTACCTTTGACTTTCCAGTCAGCGAAACGATGACTCTTTTCCATGTGCCCTCAGGTTTCAACGGCCAGGATTTTCTCTTGATCCAATGGTCTAGATCATTTCGCTATTTTGGAGTGTTTAACTAACTCCTGGGCTTATATCCTTGGATTGTTGATCCTATCGTGATCAACAATATACATGAAATACTTCTGAGTTTTTATCTTCATACAATTCGCTATTGTTGTTCACTCCTCCTCCTGAGCTAGCACTGTCTATCTCTCCACACAGTTTGACATCTTCGGCTGAATGATATACTTGCTGACATCAATGACAATCTCTACTATGGTTATTCATCATTAACAATAGTTAATCACATCGACTGTTGACATCAATGACAATATTTCCAACACCTAGTACAGTATCTAAGATCATTGTGACCCCGATAAACTATCCCGAGCACGTATGTCCAACGAGATCACCGCAGTTGAAGAATCTGTAACAGAATTCCTCCTTGATTTGATGACTGAGAGAGTCATGAAGGAGAGAGGAGTGTCTACAGGTGTGCAAGCCTCGTTGACGAGAGGACTGCCAGCCTCTTTGTCCACTGCTTGAGCCAGACCATCCTGACAGATAGATTTAAAGCGTACTAATAACAGAGACGATCTCGCGAATGCCAAGCTGATTCCGAGCATTCTACCTGCCTATCTACCCCCTCTAAGCAGCGCCATCAATCATGACAGTGTACCCCATGAATTTGAGTATACTTTGGTCACTGCATACCTTCCAAAAGGGGTGCGCGCAGTTCGTGTCGACCAGGATAAGCTCACAGCATTGAAGTTTAGCGACTTCAAGCTTGGCGACAGGAAGGATTATATTATGCTCACCCCACACAAGTATCTGACCAGGACTAAAGGTAAGAACTCAAAGATTATCCTGTAGTCATGGACCCAGAACCTCGCGCAGTCCACATTGCTCAATGTTATGAAGATTTCACACTTCGGCAGACACCAGGAAGTGAACACATGTGCCAAGTTGTTGTTGTCATGCTATCATGGAGGATACTTATGGTTGAACCGTTGCATTATTGTGGATTCAACCTTAATCAATCATATCACGGGGCTAAGCATGCAAGGCCCTGACCCAAAGGATTTTTACCATGGGAAGACATTAGACTGAGCATTAGCACAAAATATTAAAGAAACGTATGGAGATGTTGAGAAAGGAATGCAAGGTTACAAGGCCTCCTATATCCAGAGCAACGCAGTGTGCCTTGCATGTTAGCTGATTGCAAGCAAGTTAGTTCACAAGAACCAGCCCACCCAAGTGACTGGATTCATAGTTGACCTCGCAGGGTAGTGCGCAGAAGGACTTCAGATGAATTGGGTGTAGTACCTTGTAAACCATCTAGATCTTGATTGCAGGGAAGCACAAGACCAAGAGTATGAGTTCCACTTTAGCTGGCTTCTCATATTGATCTCTTTCATCGCATGGGAGATGCCAGAAGGTGCGACCTTCCCAGACATCGATCCCCTTGAACCTTTGGCTATGAAGTTTAGTACCTTGTGGTACTCCAACAATATGAACAAGCAGTGGCAATCCAATGTCGTCTTCCACACTTATTACAACTAGTTGAAGCTAGCCATCCAGTCTGAACCTCGTATGACCTTGAATACCCTCCTCAGGTTTTGGCCCTTAATTAAGTTCAATGCGGAACACCACTTCATTTATATCACAACACGTGTAGATGGCCATAAACAACAACTACAATCTTACTATAAATTGACAGAAGAAGACCTCGAGGAGATCACCAAGGAATGGTCAACGAACCTCCTTATCCTTGCCAACCCTGTGGATTTGTCCAATGTAGACAGTCCAGAAGCTGCGCAGGATACACCCAGACCTAGTAAGAAGCCTAAAGAAGTTCAGGATATAGATAGGACATCTGTGAAGACTGTGTCCATTTCACCAGAGCAAGGAGGTTATGGTGAAGAGATCGATGGCATGGAAGTTGAGCAAGACAAAGGTGAGGGAACATCGCATAGAGACGAGGAGGACCCCTCGAAGAAAATAAAGGTTTCACCCCAGAAACCATCATCAGAGAAGAAAGTAAAAGCAACCCGGACTAAGTTCCAGACTTCCCTCACTCCCGATGACTTCAATTTCATCATCGTTGCCCTGAATGATTCTTTGGAGGAGATAGAAGAAAAAAAGGAGGCTAAGAAGGAGGAGATGTATAATCCTATTGAGGATGATCTCTAAGGGGTGCAACATGCACTTTTATCCAGCCGCACAACCTCCACTAGGCCTTTATCAGTAGGAACACCAGAAATGGGAGATGAGCCAGCTCAACTCCACTGAATCATTGACTCAGTCAAAGATCACCTTCGAAGAGATCAAGAAGAAACAATGCAAGCCACTCAGGATTTAACACAGGTACAGGGATTTCTTATGGAGCAACGCAGTAGTTCAGAACGAGAAAATATTTCTCTCCAAGCAAAATGGGATGCAGAGAAAGAAGAACTACATCAAATCAAGGAGTAGTTGATTGCAGAGCAGCTAGAAGTAAAGGAACAAGTTAACAGAGAACTTATCTCTGTGACCATCATAGAAGTGAGAACTGATGAACAAGTTCCACAACAGGTGGCTCATATTGAAGAAGTGATCCAACAGCTTCAGCAGTGCATCGGAGATCTAGAACTTCGCACTTTGCCTGAGACCCCTCAAGATATAAGAGACCTAAGAGAGGCAACTTCCCACAGCGTAGTTGGCAGATTAAAAACTCTTGCCTTGGAATGCAAGAAGATTATCTCCAGGAGCGCTCAGGCATATGTAAACCTCACCGAGAATCCAGAGTTACAAACATTAGAGTCGCATCTCAAGGAAGAAAAGAAGCACGCAGATACACTACAGGCGTAGCTGAAGGCCTTGTCACCAGTCGAAATAATGAAGAGGTTTCAAGAGAAACACACCACCCAACAACAGATCCACATGATTCAAATTAAAGTGATGGAAGTCACTCAATGAGCTCAACAAGTGCAAGAGAAGGCATGCCAACTGTTCACTGAAGTCAAAAGCCAAGGAGCAGATCTTGAACAGGTTGTCATCACCACAGAACAACACCTAGAAGGGCCAGTAAATGACGCAGTGATCCAGGAGTTCACTGAGAAAGAAGTCATAGTGCTGCATCAAGTTGAGGCAGCTTGAGCCAAGCTTGAGGAATTCGAGGTAGAATTGATCAAACCAGAGTGACTCGGGATGAGTCACAGGTGAGTGTTGGGGGCCTGCTGGCCCTTGACCAAGTTTTGGGACAATCTTGGTCATATGACCTATTTTGGGACTTCGACATCCTATCGAAGGAGGAGCGCAATATGAAGTGGATATTAAGGGATCTCCACCCACTTTTGGGTCCCTTTTGGGTTTTTGGGAATATGTAATGGAAAAGGGATGTCAGCCCATGGGTTTACCCATGCTTAGGCCCACTTTTTTATGTATAAATAGAAGGATAGGAAATGTAAAAAGTGTTGAATATTATATATATGTGATATATGCTAAGTGCAAGTGGGTTCTGTAAGAGCTTTGTGCCTATGTGAGACTTGCATAAGCTAAGTGCAAGTCGTTGTAAGAAGTTGTAGAAGGTTTTGTTCTGTAATGCAAGTAAGAAGGATCTAGCAAGCTACATAGATCTTCTGTCCTATGCACAGTAGGGTTATGCACAGTAGGGTTTTGATGGCTCTGTGCTTGTGACGGATTGAAGACGCTAATAAAGAAGAAGAGTTGGTGGATGTAGCCCCAGGGTGGGGGTGAACCACGTAAATCTATGTGTTATGCTTTGTGTTTCAACTTGATATGGTTATCCCTTCTTTTGCTAAGTGCTTTGATGTATTTAGATAGATCTACTTATGATTTGTGCTTCTTATATGTGTGTTAATGTTATATCTGACACGTATGAAGATGTTTAGTGCTGATCTACCGGATCTGATCTGTTTTACTGTTGCTAAGTGCTGAATTACCTTAGATCTAAGTGAATGTTGTGATGCTTTGTGTTATCTGCGAAGTATAATAAGGGTTGAATATTGATGAATGATCAATGCTATGTGTTTTGTAAGTGATATAATCACAAATATGTGTCCCAGCTAAGGTTGCAGACACCTAAGTCTTGCAACCACCCCTGCCTCTACCTCAGGTGAGACTTCATCTGCTTCGCAGGTGTTGCTGAAAGGGCCAGTAGTTAGGGTTTTTTGGGTGCATTGTTGTAGCATTGAACCTCGGGTCTGCCCCTGTGCCAATAGACATATATGTATTTTGAGAGTGTCAGCCCCATTTTGTACTATGACACCATATTTTTTGGAGAGATGAAATATAAAAAACATTGGTCTTCGGCTTTACTTATATATTACAATGTGTACATTGATGAATGTGTTTTCTTTACTTTAGTTATGTGACAAATGCTAATCTAGAACATAATTAGCATATGCATCGGATACATAATTAGAACTTCTAGGTATGTGATTATAAGTAATAAAATCAAAGTGTCATTCCAAAATTCATACCTATAGGAATCGTTGGAGTAGAGTAAGGTCTCGCACAGCGTAACTGTCATTCAAATGACATACTACTAATTGGGAGTCCAGAAAACCTCTAAATAATGAACACCATGTGAAATCGCGTCGCATAAAAGATCTATAATGATTCTATACTTAGCCACATTATTCATTGATGGCCCTAGACAAACGCCACTTGAAGACACCAGTTGACCCTCAAGTGAGTAAATGACCCAAGCAGTGGAAGCCAAGTTCTATGTATGACGAATGGCACCTTCTGTGAATCCTAAGAAAACTGAAGACTACATTGACATCTTCCAACCAAGGGAAAACTTGATAATAAAGTCAATGACACAAAGGAAAAGATATATATACACTAAGATACACTAGTATACAAAGAGTTACACCCAATATTGGGGGCTCAAGAATAATATATTTTCAAGTAGATCCCATTTCTGGGCTCATCCATCATAATCCATTAATAATATTACAATTCATAGGATCATTTTTCTAAGACATGTCGCACGATATAAGGACCGTGCCACATGGGGTTCAACTTTCCTACCCCGAGCGATTCTTTGTCTTGGTCATACAAGAGGACCAAGTAACCGTCAACGTACTACCGAGGACAGAAAGACCTATCATACTAGACCTTAACACATCATTTATTCACTACAATAGTCGTAGAGTCATCTCAACACTGCTCATATAATCTCTCTAGGTGTACAAGGTGTTCTTCAATATCAGAAGTGTCAGGTAGGAGCTTAACTTCCAGTCTAAAGGCAGGGATTTATCATTCAATAGGAAGGATCGACTCCACACCGTGTACTAAGTGAAAAGGAGAAAAATTGGTTGAAGTCTTAACCGAGGTTCGGTATGCCCAAATCACAGGGTAAAACATTAAATGCCAGCCAGATTTTCTCTAGCTGACAGTTTTTTGCAAAATGGTCTTGAGAGATTTGTTCACAGCCTCTACTTGTCCATTTTCCTAGGGATATTAAGGGTAAGAATGATCATGTTTAAACCCCATTTTTTATGCTAAGACTTTCATCATTCCATTCTAAAAGTGACTTCCATGATCAGTGACAATCTCCCGTGGGATTCTGAACGGGGATATAATTTGGTTGAACATGAAAAATGTTGCAGTCTTACCATCAAATTTAATCGTAGTCATGGACTCTACCCATTTAGTGAAGTATTCTACGACCACACTAATATGTTGATGCCCCCCAGCTGAAGATAGGTTGCAGTCCACAAAATCCACCCCCCACTTGTTGAAGGGACTGACGGTGATGATTGGGTGAAGAGGGGTTGGATGCGAGCTCATATTCTGAGTGAACACCTGGCAAGGGTGACACTTCTTGACTGCTTCGACACAATCCTTAAAAATTGATGGCCAAAAATAACCAGCTCGCAATATTTTTGGGGTTTTCAATCCCATATAGATGACCACCACAAGCCCCACTGTGACCTTCATTAAGAATAGACTCATCTTCCTTGTGAGTCAAGAAACAATGCAAGATATTATCTATGCCTTGGCGATACAAAGTGTCGTCAATGATAAGGTAGTTTTTAGCTTGATATTGTATATGTCGTCGATCATCTCTCAACAGATGTCAATAGAACTTCAAGGTTTGAAGATAGATAAAAATGTCTCCATACCAGGGGTTCGAAGATGAGATAAGGAAAATATGTTCATCCGCGAATGAATTGTTATCAATAACATTCTCATCTAGTTGAGGGAATTCTGATATTAACTCGGCAAAAACTAGTGATTTCTTATATTTTTCTGCAGAATAATCAAGGTCAAACTCTTGCAAAATGGAAATCCACTTATTGTATTTTCCCCCTATGATATGCCTAGTAAGGATGTATTTAAATGTATTGACATCAACAACTATGGTAGTTTTTCAAAGCAATATACAATGCTGCAATCTTTGAACTGCATGTATGGTAGCCAAGGCTATCTTCTCAATGTCAGAATACTTAAGTTCAAGACTGACTAAGTTTCAACTAAGGTAGTAGACAATGTGCTCATGGAACTCATCGTCCTCCTGAACCAGAACCATACCAACCATCCCTTCAGAAGCGACGATATAAATCAAGTAATCTATGTTGTATTCTAGAGGCTTCAGTAGAGGTGTCGATACCAAGGATTTCTTAAGAGCATCGAAGGATTCCTAGGCTCACTCATCCCATATAAATGCAGTTTCCTTCTTCAAGAGACACATGAAACCCTTAGTTATATTAGCATAGTTTATGATACACCGATGTAAGAAGTTAGTTTTCCCCTATAAACCTTGAAGTTGATGAATGTTGTGTGAGAGAGGCAATAAAAGTATTGGCTCAACCTTCATAGGATCCACCAATATCCCATTCTCAGAAACTAAGAATTCTAACAGATGACTAGTCCTAACGAAGAAGATGCAATTGTGAGGGTTTAAATGGATGTGATAATAACAAAATCTCTTAAAAAATAGTTGAAGGCGGGTAGAGTGATATACTTTCTTGCGAGAGTGAGCAGTGAGATCATCGAGGTAAGATTCAAAAATGTTCTTGAGATCATGAAACGAAAAGGTCATGGCTAGTTGGAAGGTTTCTCCTACATTTTTAAGGCCGAAAGGAATTTTCCAGTATGAAAAAGTACCCCAAGGACAAATAAATTATGTCTTATGTTGATCCTCGGGTTTTATCTGAATTTGATTGTATCCTAAAAAATCTGTCCATAATATAAAAAACCTTGCTTCTCTCACATTCATCAAGAATCTGATAAATGAAAGGTGTCAGGAAGTTATCTTTAGGACAAGCCTTATTCTGGTCTCAAAAATACATACATACATGGATGGTCCCCTATTTCTTATTCACAGGAATGGGGATGGATACCCATTCAGTCAAGGAAACTAGTTAGATAAAACCAGCATTAAGCATTTGCTCCACCTCTACATTAATAACAGGGGCCTTCTTAGGATTAACAGTTCTATGTTGTTGTCGAACATGTTTAGCATCTAGATAAGTTTTAATTTCATGTTCGACAATGCGAGGTTCGATTCCTGGCATCTCTTCATATGACCAAGAGAATACATCACATAATTCTTTGAAGAGATCGGTGTAGATCTGAATTTCTTCAGGAGAACAATATGCATCGATATATACATTTTAAACTTTACCAGGAATTCAAGAGATGTCAAACGTGATAGTAGGAGAAATACTTGCCATGTTTCCTATGGAATAAATGCCATGCATATCTAGTGGAACCACGGTGTGACCGACCATCTCACTCAAGGTAGATCTAAAATTGTCATATTTGATTCTAACAAGCTTTGGGAGGAAGTAAGAGTGATGATGCATATCATCCCATGGCCTATTAGGACCATTCATGCCTCTAATATGTCTTCATCCGAAGGTAAATTATCATCAAGTAAATCACATGAGAAAGACAATGAGGTGGCCCATACAAGCTTAAGAACATGATCCTCCTCGTTCGTTTGCGAGGAGACAGGATCCAGGTCAGCAGTAGAGTCAAGAATAGTCCGTTATGATATATTCATTGCTGATGGTAGAATTTCCATTCCAATATCTATATGTCCTTCACAAGACATGGTCGGGGAAGGTAGGGTCCAAGGATATATGAAATACAAAGTGCGAAAAGGAATGGACCTCATTGACAAAGAAGACCTACTGGACATGGAATAAATGTGATGAATTGGTGCCATGAAATCAAAGGTACCCATGAGGGAGGAATACATTCTGACACCAACATCCTCTATTATCAGCTGAGAATTGTTGTTCATGGGATCAAAGGTCCAACTAATGCATCGAGACTAGCATGCACAAAGGAAAACTGATCAATCATCATGATTTTCCCTTCGTGAGGAAAACATAAAGTATGAAAAATGGACGATACGACTGCAGTCATAGCATAAGTCCAATTATTCCCTAGTAATAATTTATAGTCAAGGGGTGCATCAACCACCTCGACATCTACCTCCACCATTTTTTCAGCTAACTGGACTAGAAATGTGGGGATAATTTCGTGGGGATGGAAATAAAAACCATCAAATGCGGTCAACATAGTCGAAGATTGAGAGAGGGTTGGAGAGCCAATGGATTTCCAATTTTTTATGGACATCATGCACGTTGTAGTTCCTTCATCAATAACAGTAAGTTTGATGGTATACTTTGAGTAATCCACATGGATTTGAAAGGCCACGTGGTAATGAAAGTGTGGTTGCACATCCGTGACGTTGTTGGGCACTTTAATTGGCTAATTAAATGGAAAATCAAAGTGTTCAATATAAATTGTCAACCTAGGGAAGTCTATTATTTCAAGATAATTATGCACATTCTATGCTAGATTATGGAAGCATCTCTAATCTAATTGCAGTAGGGAATTTCTTCTAACAAAAACAAACAAACAATATTGCTAACACAATTGTGTTGTGTTGACGGGCGAAATTGACCGTCTGTCAACTGAGAGAGTGGAACTGGTCCGGGGTTGTCTAATAACCCAAGTTGTTTGGGATGAACCACCCTAACGGGTTTAGCAGCTCCGTTAGCCGATCTAAGGTCCTAAGAAAAGAAAAGAAAACTAATATAAACTAACTAATCTAACTAAAAACAAATAAAACTAACTAACTAACTAAAACAAACTATTAAACAAACTAAACTAATCTAACTATTCTATAAATACAATCTACTAACTACTACTATACTAATTCTAACTAATTAACTATCTAACTACTAACTTAAATATAACTTATTCACAAAATGTACAATATCCACAATTTACAGATTTAAATAAAACCTGAAAAACTTATTAATATTCTGCCCTAAGACAGAGAAAGATATTTTTTGTCAATTTTATGATTTAATGAACAAGAAATAAAATAGGAAAATAACTAAACTAAAACACTAATCTAAGCTACAAATATGACAAACTAAAATACTAACAATATACTAACAAAAATAATCGCAAACTAACCTGGAGAAATACTCCAGATTTGTCATGTGTATGATAATTGTCTTAGCTTATCAGAAGGAATAAAACCGCTCCGAATTATCCAGAAGCTTCTCATAAACGATAGCTGCAATTCTCTTTAATATATTTACAGGACAAACAAGACATAAAAATCACAACAATATTATAATTTATAAATCTTCACAGTTAGATAAACCTGTATGCAAAGATCTATACATAATAGTTCAATTTATGAAGAAGAGAAATTTGTCATTCATTAGCTGAACTAAGTAATTGTTGTATTCTTTAAATTAGTGAAAGAAAGCAGGAATGGATCACATTAATTCAATCATATCATTCTACAAAATACCACGATAGCTAAAGTAGTCACTAATCAAATGCAAATTGATATGCATAAACATGAAACAAAAGTTTGATATTATGAAAGCGAAAGTTGTAGCAGAACATCAACTTTTGTCTCAGTTTGTATTAGAAGTCCATAATCCTGGTTCTCCCACAAGTGAGAATGATCCTTATTACAAAAAATAATAAGTATTTATAAGTTTTCCACGGGGTAAAACCTCCCTGTGGAAGTTATCAAAATTGTTTACATAAATCTGGGAAGATATCCCAAGTTTAACTAAACCTAGGAAACTACAATAAACTAAAACACTCAAATATCCCCTAGACTATCCAGCATGTCCCATGCAATTAGAATTTACCTGAAAAGGGTAAAAAATGGACAAGTTAGAAGGATCCTTTATTAATAAAATAACAAAAATCTAATTCTATAGACTAGCTACAGAATCCTCTGATTTTGTAGCTGGTCTAAAATAAGACACAGAATCAACATTAAAATCGATTGAAAACCTTTTTAAGAATCAAATTCAATTAACATCCAATAGCTATTTGAAAACGAATCAATGAAATTGAAATTGTTGTACCATTCAAAATCAAACATGATCAAATTCAATCAACCGAATACAGATATAGGTGTACTCTGTCTCGTTTGTTGCCAAAAATCGGGTCAACAGAATCATAATCAAATAGTTTTGAAATCGTTTCATATCCAATTTGAAACTGATATAATCAAAACAAATCGCAGGCAATCCTCAACCATAGGAGATACGATCGAATCCAAACAAGATCACTTTTAAAATCGTTATAAATGTATTGTCATGCGATCTAGGCCGTAAGCAAGTTAAACCATAACTGACTCGTAACTACAAACGAAATCATAAGAGGATCAATCCATTAGTAACAGAGTTCGTAAGAATTGGTCGATCGTTTGCTATTACAAATTGGGGCAGACAAAATCATTCACAGAATCTTTTCTTGAGTGCATTTAGAAACAACTATTACCCGAATCTCCTCATACGAATTTAACAGAATGACATAAGTCGAACCGATTTTACAAACTCGTTTGAGAACAGAACTGTAATTAAATCTATTTTCATATGAATGCAATTCATAAAATCGATCAAACTAACTGAAGATACATATATCCAATCAAACGAATCAAATAACTGGGGTTTTACACAGTCGTCGTGGATCAAAATGTTCCATGATTCGAGCGTGAATATCAGTCACAAAGACTCAGATGAGCGTATTTTTTTAATAAAAATAGAGTCATTTTTCCCAACTTGGAAACGATCAAATCTCGAACATTATATGACACGTCATTGTAACAACCAAATTCATTGAAGTCGTTTGCCAATCACAGCATATGAACCATAACAAAATCAAATCCATTCACAATCGTATTCTAAATTGAGCATGAAAAAAAAACTTCTTGTTTGGAATAGATACAAAACAAATCCAGTTGAAAACTAACCATTAATTTCATTACTTCAATCAGACAAACGAACAGGTCAAATCCAAACGAAGACCATCTATGAGCAAATCGTATATCAAATCGAAATTTCTTTTTATTTTTAGCAAAGCAATACAATATACAGGATGCACATATTATAACAGAGCCATTTCGAAATATAAACAGAGCTATTCGAGAACCAAATTTGACTCATTATATTAATCTTGTTCATTCACAAAATCAAAATCATACCTGTGCAGCGACGAGAAGGCTTGATCATGCCAATTTGGAGTTAATAACGATTGTGGCCGATTCAACATTCTTGAAAAGGATGGAGCCTGTTGTCTTCTGCTTCTTATCAGTTGCTTGGAGTTGGTCTCTTTGGCTGGTCAATACTGCCACTTGACTTTCTAGCGATTGAATTTTCGATTGGAGTAGGGGAACATCAATGTAGTATCATTCCAACCATAAATCGCACTGGTCACAGGACGGTTGTGTGGGCTTTGAAAGAGAAGGCGAGGGTTTGGACATATTGCTGAGAGTTTCGTTAAACAATTTAATCCCTGGGTAACTGGGATCGTTTCTTAGGCAGGGGGGAAGATTTGTCACGAAATCATAAGGTGGTTCGGGGCATAAACCCTATGAGTAAGGATACTCGGTGGCTATAAAACGTTCTATGTCAGAGTCGGAATCCTCACTAAGGATTATAGGCTTTGACTCAACAGAGGGTTTAGGTTTGTTCCTGGCCATCCTTGAAATGAGCTGAGCATTATTTTTACCCTTGGCATTAGCAGTAGGGTTAGCCTTGGGATTTTTGCTCACAGGTCTTTTAATAGTCTCATCATTCTCAGTTCTAACGTCTGTTAAGTTAATAGCAGGGTCGACCAAAGGCTTAGGAGAGGGCAATAGGATATGGAAGGGCACGGGTGGCTCGGCCTTGGTTTCAATTACCACAGGCTTGTCAACCTGGACAGGTTCTGTATCCTCAAAACCATTACGAGCAATGAAAGCTCTCCAGCTATCACCATTTAAACTCAAGTGATAAAAAATGATAAGTTTGATAAGTCCATGGTGGAATAGGCTGTTGTCAGCCTTTTTCCTTTTAAACCTTTTCGACATTTTATATAGGCTGCGTTGAAAGTAAAAGGGTAAATTTAACGGGCATCCCATAAAATTCATTATCAGATGCAGGTGGTAGAGGAAAATGAGTCTGTATCGACCTTCACAGGTCACAAATTGTTTGACTACCATCAAAGTATCATGCCATCGTGGTTTAAGTGCAGAGATGGGCATACCTCTGTCACAAGAAGTGACCTTTCGCGAGAGGAACAACAGTGTCCATGGCACCTCCTCGACCTTACAATTTTTGAACCAACGATGTCCTGTGGCAGGTAACCTTGTAGCATAACTGATAAAATTCTCATCAATTTCCAACTGTATGTCACCCACCTTGGCTCTACAACCATCGAAATTCATGGCAAACTGTCGTGCTACAGCTAGATTAAAACACTCAAATCGTTGCATGAAGGTGAGCCATCCGTTATCCTCCAAGTCTTTGCGGGCATTGTCAAACATTAACAAGGATTGGTTGTCATTTGGCTCGATTCGCACGACTGGTTCCATGGAGCCAAGAACACGGTAAGTCCAGGGTTTGGATCATAGCACAAAGGATCATAGTGCACGAAGGTTATCCGAGCTAACAGAGGTAAGTGGGGAATAAGGGATAGGCATAAATGCTAGCGTGCGAAGGTGGTGGAGTTATTCACTGACCATGCATAACAATTATTGCCAAGGTACAACCACCGGCTTTCATAGTTGTTCAACCCACTATAGCATAGTTCAACACTGAAATCAAATGTATAAACCAACGAGCGCAAACGTTATGCTATAGTTTTAAACACCCGAAATATAAATCAAAACCAAAATCAACTATGCGCCAATGTATCAGCTCATATAATCAATAGTTTAACCAATGTGCCGATGGGTATTCATATAATTAACAAGCCAATAGTTATGAAAACACAAACATAGGTATCATATTAAAGATATATATGAAATATTTAACCATAACAACCATGTATCTTATGAAACCAAAGGTCAAGTAGGTCAAATAAAATGCAAATCCAAATGCCAATGTATTACAAACTCAAATTCCACAATTAATCGAAGCATGAGTACCGATCAAAGGATCTTTCCAGCTGTATAATGATAAATAAAAAGGTAAGCGCAATAGGCATATCGACAAAAGAGATAATGACAGTTCAGATAGTGATTTCAATGTGACTTCAAAAGACTAAGTTTTCACACTTACAGTCGTGAAAATGAAACGATGGTAAATGTGCAAATGTCGCAAAAAATAAAAGTGTCATTTATTTGAAAATTGCGACGAAAAGTTGATGTTTGCAAAACATTGGTGTAGGCAGCTTATTAGACAATGAAAAAATGTGAATTGGCTGCCAACATGTTGATACAGCTGGAGTGCTACAGACTTAAAATCACAATTGCAATCTAAACTGATGAATCTAGAAAAACCATGAATTGCCTACCTTAATCTAACTTTCTAATTTACTTTTGCACGAAGAAATTCTATCCTATTGCTGAAGGGAAATCTACTTATTGCAAGAAGCTACTTCACACTTTTAATTCTCCAAAACAATATTTAAACTTGATGCAGAAAAAGGAAAATTAACTCTCCAACCATGCTAAGCAACTGACTTCTAATTCTCATGAGACAAGTTTATGCGCACTTATCAGGAAGGGACTAAACTGTAACAGCAGTTGCATTCAGAAACATCTAACAGTTAAACCAATTGCAATGAAAACAACTAAATCTAGAATTCGAAACAGAGGGGAATCGATGAAGAAGGTGGGCCCTTTCCTTCTCACTGAATCCACTCAAAGAGATAGATCACATAATGCTAAAGAAATTCAATCCAGTTCTTCATTCAATTGCCATAAAGATGTTGAGTACAATAATCATTCCTCTCTTCAGTTCAAGACAAAAGACTAACAACCTTTACATTACAAAAGCTCTGCTATTTAAAGTCAGAGTCAATTAGTGTTCAGAAACAAAGAAGTCCTAAGAATCATCGATTCTCAGGTTGTTCGTTAGATATCATAAATACCAAATCTTGAATTCTCCTTCATCAACATTGTGAGCCAGCATTCTAATCAACAGGTGTTGCAGCAGTCGTATCACAACAAGACTGGTGGCATCTGTTGTAATAACTTCCGAGATTAATAGGATTCTGACATAGCAGTTGTGTAACAACTTCTAGGATTGATGGTTGTTTGTTGTAGAAGTCCTGTAACAGCTTACAGGATTGATGGGAATCTGTTGCAGCAATCCCATGAATTGCGCATAGATGTGACAACATCGACCCGATTCTTGAAATGGGTTGTTCTATCATTTTGATCATTAGTTGAATTATTTCATGGATAAAATATGTGATCATATTCAATCAAACATGCTAAGTAAATGAAAAAATAAAAGCAAAATGAATAGTTTGTACCTTGGGAAAAAGGGTCTTAGTGCTCATTATAGTAGTCATTTAGCTTAGGAAATAAGAGGGTTGAATGATCAAAAGGTGTAGTGAAAAAGGGCATTTCAGGGTTCTAACAGACGTCAAACTTGATAACCTTAGAGCCACACGGATCTAGAGATCCTAATGTAGATAACAAGGCATTCCTCTGTGAAAGACACATCTGGAGCACCTCCAAAGCCGACATCACATAAGGGGTTTGACCCAAATCTTCAATAATCGAATAATTTTGGGAACCTCTAGCATTAGGGTTGTGGGTAGATAATTTTAGTACTCCTTTTGGAATATGACGTGAAGGCTCTGGATTTTCAATTTGCAAAGGTGTTTCCAGAGGAGGTGGAGACTCTATACTTGGAACAGTCTGTGAAGATCCATAATCACGAGATCGAGTGGCTACATTAATCTAAGACTTGACCATATTTACACATAGACGGTCACCTTTGTGCGTTGGTGGGTTTTGATTCCCATTCGACACATTTCTAGAATTAGAGGAGATCAAGGCCATGTTTTGATTATGTGTAAAAGGATTAGTTAGCACAATGGGCGGTTGAGATAAGAGCTTCACAGCTTCCTCAAGTTTGGGGCACGAGTGAGTAAGGTGATCATCAGTACAAAGTTTACAAGGAAACTTCACCTTCCACTTTTCTTTATTTCCCTCACCAGCATTGTTATTTGATATATCATTTTTAATGTTGTCCTTGGGTTTATTATTATTATTATTCCTCCCATCCTTACAATTATTACCACATCCTTTCTTTCCATTCCATCCTAGTTGTTAGTTACCATTTGGGTTAGACGACGACTGTACAGAATGCACAGTCACCAACTAGGTGGGAGTGAAGGACACAGACAAAGTTTGTCCTATTGTAGACTGGCTTAGAGACAACTCCTTCAACTAGTGCATCACAAATTCTACAGACTTAGTATTTGCAGAGCCTATAATTCCATCAAAATGAGGCCTTGGATTTTGTCTAGGGTTGTATTTTGACCTCAGTGCGTCAAGAAGAATGTTGTATAACATCCCATATTGAGCATATATGAGGTCCAATTGTTGGGCTTTGAAAATAGCTTCCTCTTCAGATGTTACCCGAATGTAGAAACATCCTTTGAAACATAATGCAATAAAGACTTAAGAAACCATTCCAACAGAAAATCTGGAGGAATGTAGAATTTGATCAACCTCTTCCGTCTATGCCACTCTTGGATGTTGTTTGCCCTTGACCAAGTTTTGGAGAACCTTGGTCATGTTTGACCAATTTTTGAGACTTTGACAGGTTGGTCGAAGACGCAGCACCTAGACGAAGTGGAGATCATGGGATCTTGCCCCCTTTTGAAGGTTTTTTGGGTGTTAGGGTTTATGTAACAGGTATAGGATGTCGGCCCATAGGTTTACCCATTCTTAGGCCCCTTTTGTAATATATAAATAGAAAGCTAGGTGATGTAAAAAGTAACTAGTTAATGATCGACTTAGTGCATGACTAGTTGGTTTTGTGCAAGATTGTGTTGAGACTTGCAGAGCTAAGTGCAAGTGTTTGTAAGAAGGATCTATGCTTACTAGGAGTTGGATTTGTTCCTTGACCTGACTCGGGGAAGGAGGATCTAGCGAAGTGTGCACATATCTCATGTCCTATGCGAAGTTGGATTTGTGGCTCTATGCATGTAAGAAGATTGGACGAAGATAGTAAAGAAGAAGAAGAGTTGGTAGACGTAGCCCCACACTAGGGTGAACTACATATATCCTGTGTTATGGTTGCTGTGAAATATGGTTGAAATGTTATTGATGTGATTTATTCTTAGTGAAGTAATATTTATGTATGTTAGATACATATGATGTAGTAGCTTAGTGCTTAATAATGTGAATGAATGTTAGATCTAAGATTATGCTATGTGCTGAATGGTTAGATATGTTTAGATAGTGAGTACTACTGCGATGTTCTGTAATAAGGATTTTGATCTACGATGTGAATAAGGATAAAGGATAATGAATGTTAATTGCTAAGTGCTCTGTTAAGCATTGTGATCACAGATCTGTGTCCCAGCTAGGTTGCAGACACTTGAGTCCTGCAACCCCCCCTACCTCTACCTCGGGTGAGACTTCATCTACTTCGCAGGTGTTGCCGAAAGGGTCGGTAGTTAGGGTTTTGTTGGTGCGTTGTTAAAGCATTGTACCCTGGGTATGCCCCTGTGTGCCAACAAATGGTTCCGTTGACGGGAATTGAAACTGTGATTGTTGGGAACTGAATAAAAGAGAAATATTTGTGCGTAGATCTGTTGTTGTGATGTGTAGTATTCTACTTGACTTGTGAAGCTCTGTTCTAAGAAGGGAATCAGATCTAAAGAAAATAGGTAAGATCTTAAATCTTGGTGCTCTGATAAAGGTAAGATAAGTGGAAATTTTTGTTTCAAAAGAATGAATCTAGGTACGCTAGATAGATTTTGTCCTAGTCTGAGAACTAGGGCACAATTAGAAGAAAGAAGATTTGATATGAATAGATATGATAGAAATAGTGAAAGATATGTTATTCCATTGAATAGAAAGAATGTTTGGACTAACAAGTGGATGCAAGACCCTAGAAATAATTTTTTGCACGTTCGTCACTATGATCCCTGTGCGCAGTACAGGAAAGATTGGGGATAATTTAAGAGAAAGAGAGGATCGACTCTTTGTTATAACTGCAGAAGACCAGGACATCTTTCTAAGGAAAGCTCTGGTAGAGGCCATATTTGTATTTGTTGTAAATATGTTGGCCATGAAGTTTTGGACTTCCCTAGAATTATTGCTAAAGTTGAAAAGATGAATATGAGACAAGAAAACCATGAGGAAGGTCAAGAGACTAAGAATATGCTAGAACACTAGAAAGAATCAGAGACTATATTATTGCAGGTGAAAGAAACACTGAATTATCATAGAAACATCAATTTATTAGAGACCTTAACAGAGAAGGAGTGCATAGAAACAAGAATAGGAAACTTCGACATAGACAATGTTATGGATGAGAAAACACAAGTGAACATTATGACAGAAAGTACTTGGGAAATTTTGGGAAAGCCTGCTATGGTTCCTTCACTGGGAGGAATAGGATTGTTTAAATGAAAAATGATAACCCTATGTGGAAGACTTACCCATGTACCTAGGGTTTCTCATGGAGCATCGACGAAAGCATAATTTGAGGTTGTTAAGTTTGTTGGGAACAACACCGCATTTTCTCTTTTGCTAGGAAGAACTTGGATTGAGAAAGACCAGATCCGAACGAAAGAAGAAGAGGAAGCACTAGAACAAAAAAAGCAAGAATTAAGAGATTTCATGTCTAGGAAAATAGTACGCTTAATAGAAGAACAAGAGGACAAGTCGAAGCAACTCAGAACCAGGGATTTAGCTGTCGAAGTTGAGAAAATGCTGGAAGGCTTGAAAAACATGTCCATGCAAGAGAAAAGAGAACTTACCCCTGAAGTAATAAGAGAAGAGGCATTCCACTTAAACCCTTTGAAAGACCCTCAGCAGTGCGAAGTTACTATGCTAAGAACAGATAAAAATCAAAATGGAAAGAGGAACCCAGTGACTCAAATCACAAGAAAGAAGGCCAGAAATCTCAGCAAGAAGAAAGCAAAGTTAGAGAAATTGTAGGAATTTCCAAAGAAGACTTTGAAGAAAGAAGGATTACAGAACTTGAACCTCGCCGGAATAGAAGAACATCGCAGATTGGCACTTCACCATGGAGAAGCAATATGACCGTTGGAGGCATCACGACCATTAGAAAAATGCTCCATAACGACTAGAAACGTAGTTATTGCTGGAAATATCACCATTGGAGTGTTGAGACCACGCCATAACAGATGGATTGAGGCACTCCTGCTGTTGGAGGAATCCGTTGCGAACATTATCTATTTAATTCATCGAACGTCTCACCGTGGACACTTTTACAAATTGTGATTACACGAGCCTACAAAGAACTGATTATCATGCTATGCTTATTGAGACCTCGCCACTCATTCATCTACCTTGAGTGTTTCTTCGCCTACCCAAAATATTTGATTACAAGCGTGCATGTCAGGCTAACGCAGTGCAATGGAAAAGTTTGTGGAAGAAATTCTAATAGATCTTATGGTGGAGAAGGTCATGTCTACAGGAGCATAAGCCTCATCGACAAGAGGCTTGCAAGCATCCCCATCAATTGCACGTCAATATGGGCCCTCCCAAACCGTGACAGAGAAATGGAGCAAGCATCGCGATGACTTGGAGAACGCGAAGCTCATCCCATTGGTCCTGCCCGACTACATCCTGCCTCTGGTTGGCACGGTTAGTTGTGACAACGTTCTGAGAGACTTCGACTATACATTGATCACTATGTAACTCTCGAAGGGGATATGCATAGTTGGATCGTAGTTGGGACAGATTCTGATGCTCAAGATCAGTGATTTCAACTTAGGATACCGCAAGAATTATGGAATGCTCGTCCCACACAGGTACTTGACAAAGACAATGGGGAAGAAGCCAAATATAGTCCCCCAGACATGGACCATGGACATCGTGAGATCAACAATCCTTAATGTGATGAAGATACCACACTTCGACAGACATCAGGAGGTTAACGCATGCGTTAAAATCCTCTTGTTGTGCTACCATGGAAGTTACATGTGGTTGGATAGGCGCATCATTGTATATCCAGTGCTGATCCATCGGATCACCGGATTGAGCATGCAAGGACCGGACCCTCAGGAGTTTTACCCAGGGAAGGCTGCAGATTGTGCCCTAGCGCAATGAATAAAGGACACCTACGGTGATATAGAGAAGGGGAAGCGGAGATACAAGGTAGACTCCATCCAAAATGGTGCAGTGCGCCTAGCTTGTCACATGATAGCAGGCAATCTCATCAGGAAGAATAGACCTGTTATCCCCGTTTTCTAGGGATAACTAGGAGATCATGTCTCGAGGCCCACAGGTCCTAGACATGGAGTACCGAGAGCAGGATTGACCTGAGCATGGCCCTAGAAGGCCCATCCTTCTTCTTCTTTGCCATACTTGTCCTGTCAGCATCAACAACTTCCATCACCATCGGCTTGGACTTGCATCAGAGAAGAATCTTGCTCCATGAGGTAATTGGTCCAAGGTATCATGGTATGTGTCATGTTTGATCATTATAACCTTCTTATATATGCATCAGGTTCCTTACATTTCTGATAACTGCTTGGATCTTACACTAATCCACTTGACCATTGTTGGGGGGATTAATGGGATGACCTAGAAAGCTTGTATTCATGGGTTTTGGTTAGCCACCAGGGGGGATTTGCAGAGCCATCGTCTGCTCCCACCATTATATCATTTTACATCTTATCTCCCATACATCCATCCCATTCCCCTAGTCTGGCCATTAGGATGACCTTTGAGGGTTACACTTTGTCCTGTGGGAAGAAGGGGCTAAAGGCCCAGGGGGTAAAAGCAGCTGGTAAAAGATAAAAGCTGTAGGAAATAAAACCTAGAGATGCTTCGCCCAGGGATCCCCGAGAAGGCAATAAAAGGCCTCTTGATAAGAAACGAAAGGGACCCTAAGAAAAATAACAAAAACAAGACCTAACCAAGAGGATGGGAGGTCTCATCACGAGCTGGCCCATTATGTTCATAGGTATCTAGTATGACATTACCATTATCTGGTCACCACGCCAGGGCAATGACCTTTGGTTGCATGGGCAAGGGAAAGGGGGTCTCATCACAAGCCAACCTTATCATTTTTATGAAAATACCAGTAGGTAACACTGTCAGCTCTGGTCACCATGCCAAGGTAGTGTCCTATGGTCAGACCTTGAAGTAAAAAAGAGGAAAAGCAATAAATAAAGAATAAAGGCAATAAAGGGGCTTGGAAAAAGTGCATCCATGACGGGTACAACTCACCTCCTACAAAGGCACCCATGGACAACACCTACCCCTGGTCTTAATATGACTGGACATCCCTAGACCATATCACTTCATGAACATGGCTTGAATGATCCTCTGTGGAAACTTTCCTTTTCTTGTGGATACTGGCCCAATAGGTTATTTTGTTTGTTTCTTCAACTTTGTATAGTAGATATGAGTAATGTCTTTGAGATCTTAGAGGATATGCTAGGGGTTTTATGCATATATTTGATAAATTTAATGATGAAATATGATTGACATTGCTATGATCCCGAGGACTGATGAGCCCATGGAGGGCGTAGTTTTTTATGTGCAGGACCATACCCGNATGATTAATACACAAGAGAGGAGGGGGTCTAGAAAGGGGGGTTTTATTCATGAGTTTAATTGCCAAATATTTTCTTGAATTTAATGTTTTGAGTGAACCTTCTATTTTGTTTTTTTGTGTTCCCAAAGGCAATTATCGAATACATGTAAGAGGGTGGGTGCGAGAAGTCACATCCCAAATTTATTGGCAGCATGGGGCTAAGTACAATCATCTTGGGGAAGAGTGTAAGTCAAGTAAGCAAGAAAAGAGAGATTTAGTAACCCTAAAGTGGAAGATCTCCACTAACATTTTTAACAAATAACTTTTCTTACAAAGATTTGGTTTTAGGGCTTAAAGAAACCTAGGTTTCATTCCCCTTTTCCTTTTGAGAAGTTTACAACTACAACGAGAAGTGTACATTGGTTGTGGTTCAGTTGGTTCAAAATATCTATGATTATGTGCTTGTTTTTTGTGTTAGGACTTGGTAAATCATCGAGTTGAAGAGCAACAAACTACTAAGGTAACCTGGAAACCAACTTTAAGACTGGAAACTAGCCTTTCCAATCTAGAGAGGGATCTCTCTGAGACCTAGTCTTTGATAGATAATAAATTTGTATTATCGACTAGATTTATATGTTTGAGAAGGTTTTTTATGGTTTCGTTGGCAAGGAAATACAGAACTTTAGGCTATGGAGTCAACCCCCTGAAAATGAGAGAAATCAATGACTGGTAAGGGAATCTTTGAGAGGATAAAGGCTAAATAGGAAATGGTATTTCAGTTTCAATATCATTGTGTATAGCGGAAGAAAGGAGAAACACAAAGAAAATCAGAGCACAATTTAAAGATGAATTCTAACTTACTTAGAAGAAAAACACAGAGTTTAAATGGTTGAGTCTAAAGCACCGCGCGATGAATTTTAAACCCTTAAATCTTTCGAATTTAAACAAATAAACATACATGAATTTGTAGGAAACGTGAAGTACATACAAATATGGAATCACAATACATCAAACCACCACCATTAGAATCTTTTCATCAAAGCTTCAAGACCTCTGCATTATATTTCTATCATATTCAAATATTACATTCAAGAGCCCCTCTGTCTACACTACTTTTCCAACCCGGATTACATCAAAAAGATAAAATATATAGAAAACTAACGCCCTCTTGGGATGTTATGCCTTGAACTACTTTCCCCTAGAACCTCAGATTCTGTTACTTTCACCCCAGACAACCTTTTCAATAGAGTTTACCAAAAATAGAGACCCGGTTGCACCCAATCATAACATACCTGACGCATCTGTCTCAATCATTCAGTCATAAGTAAGATTCGGTCATCAGGTTGGGATGAACCAACGTTTTATTTCAAGAGGTGCATGAATAATCGAGTGTATTGTTGGAAACTTTGTCACCTTTGTATAACGGGCTCTGGTTGTTGTTGCACGATCACTGGCTGTAGCATTGATGTGGCGAGTTGGTGTAGCAGGTGTCTGTTTTAGGTTGCTCGTGCAACTCCAGGTGGCAACAAAGTTTGGGGGAGCACGCATCTCTTCCAAAATGGGCATGCATTTCATTTATACCTGCCCTCCTCAGTAGGTAATTTTACAACATCTGTGCGACGAATATTCACTGTGCAGGTGCTGCATCAGATTTCTTTTTACCAAAAGAAAACAGGATATGTGTGGAGGAAGATTACATGCCACGATAAAAAATAAAAAAAATGGTGTTGTTTTACTTATGCCTCTGGCCTCACCTGCAACCTTAAAACTCTGAGAGTTTTTCTAAGAGACCAGTTTTGTTTGCTCATATTCTTCACCTATCTCCACAAGACTGCATTCCCTTTTAGCTTTTCTTGAGCACTAGCAAGAGTTGCGTGGGCATTATCAATGGTCGGTATGCACTCCTTGATAAGCTCTGTGATTCTTTCTTCTGACACCCTCTGTTCCTCCTGTAGCTGGATAATTACGTCGTGTGCCTCTCTTAGTTGTTTTTTGAGCCAATTTACATTCCCCGCTTGACTCTGCGACATTGGCGTTTCAATAGTCCTTTCTTCCAGCTGTCTTCTTAGTTCAATCATGGCCTGGACGCTATCTTCCATCTTTTCCAAGATTCAATGCAAAAATAAAGGTAGATTCAAAGTTTTTTTCCCTGTGAAGTGCATCAGCAACCGGATGTGATATGGGTACACCCTTTCCAACCTTCCTTCACAGGTCAAATATCTTCTGTTTACTTTTAGAAGCTTCTGGAAAGGCTCCCGGAGGTACTGGCTTGGAACGTCGGCTCCAATTTTCCCATTGAGACAGTTGGGCTTGACAAAGACTTTATAGCACAAAATTCGTAAAGGCGTGCCTTTAAACCATTTTTCTCCACGCAGATGGATATCCGTTGCAGCTGACAGAGTTTCCTCCGTCACCTAAAAGGTGATTCCCACAATGGTCACACTGACCCCAGTAAAATTGAGGGAGAACTTCTCAACTAGCTTCACATTATACCCTTTGATCTTTTCATAGAAGTGCATACACCTGGCTTGTTCAAAAGACGCCCTAATTTCTGGATCTTCGTTTATTAATTCCAAGCCTCAAGGTTCAGACCTCACATCCCTGCCACTTCTCACCTTCATTCTTATGCTTTAAGATGCTTCCATGATGCTAGTATATATTTATCTCACGCGCGCGGTGATGAACTGTAACACTCTCTCTGCGCAGCAAATAAGAATGACGAACTTCGCAGAGACTATCAGAAAGGTAGTAACAGAATCTTCACGTGAAAAACAAAATCAGCCACACGATTTCATGGCGCGGAAGTAAGGCGCAATGGAAAATTTTGGCGCAATGGGGAAACCTAATGTGGTGGTAAACAACAACGGGAGGCTTTTCGTGGTAGGGAATTATGACGGAAAATTCTGGCGCAGTAGCAGAGTACTTGGAGACTTGTCACGAGTCAGGTAATTTAGGAACAGTGAGAAAGCCAACACAACAGGAGGAAATTCCAAAGAAGAAAGGATAACCATGAGAAGAAATAACATCCAACATGCTAGTCTGCAGTGAACTCCAACAAGATTTAAACAATCACTGAAAATGATGAAGGAGATGCGGTGACTCGAATCAACAGACTTACAATACGACCAATGGAAATCAACTTTCACACAGTGAAGGGCTCCCAAGCTCGCATTCAGAAAGTAAAGGAGAGGCATGCAGGGTGACCAATATTTATACTTGAACGAAAAAGGATTGGAATCATGGAAGAGGATGATAAATCCATGGCGACAAGAATTTTGAAATTAGGTTGAATATTTGCACAGCAAACTCATGCGACAGGTACACTTTGAAGTGTGCAAAGTAAAAATGATAAGAGCGGAAGAGTACAAGTGATAAGAGCGGTAGAGTACGGATGATAGGAGCGCCATGGTTTTTCACCTTTCTGACTTCATAATTAGGTGATGATGTTCATTATATCTTCCGACGTGACCTTTGTCCCAACAAATTTCCTCGATCTCTGGCACGTAAATTACCCTTTTTTGATAGGACTTGATATTTATCAAAAGGGACCTTTTCAAATTGCACATGAATAATCATTACGCCCTTTCCCAACTCCAAGGGCCAAACCCGCCACTTATTGATTTCAACCCATTCGTTATTAGTTCACTAACCTCAAGTGCTTTGACGCACGAACTGTGACTCATCTATGGCTAACTCTAATTCATAAAACTCACAGTGCTAATAGTTGGCTCCAATGGGGATGATATCCTCCTAGTGAGGTGGCAAAGAGGAATAGACCAGGTTCCTGACCATTGGGATTTATTTGACTTTAAAAAGACTCTAAAATGACGAAACAAACTCATTTTCAGACCTCCTTGACACAACTATGACTAAAATCAGAAAAAACTTAGGGCCTTCACTTCGAGCTTTAATCTTCTGCTGACTACTGACTTGAAACACTTTCTATGAAAATAAAATGGTTATTTACAATGACATGAAAATACTGAAAAAATTACTAAACAAGGTAATGTTTGAGAAACATGTCATTCACAGCCCCCCCACCAGTGAGATCTCCATTAAGATCTTGCAAAAAATAGGCATTATTCCCATGGTACGCGAAAATCCTGAATGGCCCCATTCAAAGATGATAAAACTTCCCATGCCTCCTTCTATCTTCATTTATTGTATCCCACTTTAGTACCAAATCATTCACCTTGAAATCCTCTTCTTTGGTGTGTCTGTCGAAAATTATTTTCATTTTGTCTTGGTGTAGTTGTGATTTATTGAAGACATGCTCCCTCATTTGTTGTGCATGTACCAATTGGTTTATTCTCCTTAGATCATCATTTGGTTCAGCTTCTTGCTCTTGTAGCATTCTCCTCACTGGAAATCCCAATGAGGTGGGAAAAAATGCCTCTGTACCATAGACAATTTGGAAAGGTGATGTAGAGATGGAATTTTTAGTGGTGATTCTGTCGGCCCATAATGCATAGATAATCTTTTTGGGCCAAGATTTCTTGTTTTCCTATAGAAACTTCTTAATAATCCTGGTCAAACTTTTTTTAAACGACTCTGCCAATCCATTACCCTATGGGTAATAAGTTTTGGAATGGCCCAGAGTTATGTTATAGTCATTGCAGAATTTCTCCATCTTCTTAGACTTGAATGTTGTTTCATTGTTAGTGATGATCTTGACTGGAAAACCAAATCTAGACAAGATATTACTCTCTAAAAACAGAATGATGATTCATGACAGTATCAATAGATTTCCTTGTGGGGACCGCTTCGATCCATTTAGTGAAGTAGTCTGTAGCTGTTAGTATCCACCTATGTTGAGATGAAGATGGCAGATGAATTTCTCCTATAAAATCCAGACCCCATTGCATGAACAATGCTTCAACAGAGATAGGTTTTAAAGTTAGGGGCTCCATATTTCATTTCCCATTGAAGATCTGCCATTTGTGGCAGCTGGAAACTTCCTTGTATACAACGAAAAAAATATTGGGCCAATAGAAACCCACCCTCAATATTTTGTGCAATGTGGTCTTCCAATAATGATGCCCCCCACAGTCTCCTTTGTGAAACTCTTTAATAGCCTTTTTCATTTCTTCCTCCAACAAAAAATTTAGTAAGACCCCACTTGGATCTTTCCAATACAGAGAATTGTCCAGAATACAAAACTTAGTTGCTTTCAACTTCAAAAATATGGCTTTGGATTTTCTCAATCTGGGAGGATCTTGTAAATTTATTAACACGTAAATAACGTCGGCGTACCAACAAGAATCAATGAACTTTTGAGATATCTGTAGGACTTCTTCTTCTTGTGAATTTTTCGATAGATCAACAATGAAATTGATTCCCAAAACATAACAATTTGACTATGCCATTAATTTTTTGAGCCCTTGACCCTTAATCAGCTTTGTAGGTTTGATTTCGAGATCATAATCCAACATTATTGCGATCCATTTTCCCATTCTCCCTTCAGGATCAAGTTGAGTCAAAATATCCTTCACAAAATCAATAGGCACATAATCAATGACATGGGAATGAAATATATAAGTTTTGAATTATTTAAGGGCCTTCACCAAGGCATATTCTTGTTTTTCCATGATGTCATAGCTTAGTGGAGAGTCTCTCAATGTCCTGCTAAAATAAGATATGGGTTTTTCAAAGTTTTGCTCATCCTTTTGCAACAAAACGCCAGCAATGGTGTGTTCTAAGGCAAAGGAAAATAGGATAAAATCCTTTGCAAAATTTGGGCTAGATAACACTGGAGCTTTGGTCAGTGCCACCTTAATATATTCAAAAGACTTCCTCACTTTAGGAGTCCATTTTATTTCATTTCCTTTCCTGAGCATGTTTGTGATATTCTTTATGATCTCAGTCAAGTTGGGAATGAACCTCCTTAGAAAATTTACCTTTCCTAGGAAAGATTGTACCTCTTGCTTGATCCTGGGAGTGTAGATCTTCATAATTCCTTCCACTCTGGTGGGGTATATTTTTATGCCTTCCTTTGAAACGATGTGTTTGATCAATTTTCCTTCTTGCATCCCAAAGTTTGATTTTTTAGGATTTAACGAGATGCCAAACTTTCTACATTTTTGTAAAACCTTTCTTAGATGTTCGAGATGTTGATCATTGGAATTTGAAAACACAATGATATCATCCAAGTAAATAACAATAAACTTATCCTTCTCATCAGAAAAGGCTATGTCCATGGACCTTTGGAAAGTCTCTCCAGCATTCATAACGCAAAAGGCATTTTTGTATACATGAAAGTACCCCAAGGTGTTGTAAAAGTTGTCTTCTCCCAGTCATCTGGGTGCACCATGATCTGGTTGTATCTAGAAAAACTATCAAGCATCGACATATTTCGATATCCAACCACCTTATGTAGGATGTAATCCATCTTAGGAAGTGGATAATTGTCTTTGAGAGACACCCTATTTAGATTCTGAAAGTCCACACATAATGTTATCTCACCGATTTTCTTCCTTACAGGCACAAGGTTATCCACCCACTTGGAAAATCTTAAGGACACAATAATATTGGCTTCAAACAGTTTCCTTACCTCTTTTTCAATCAATGGTAATAGTAGAGGATTGATTCGTCTCAATTTTTTCTTGAAAGGTTTATGTTCATCCTTGATGGGAATTACATGTTGAATTACCTTAGTGTCATACACCTTCAAATCTTCATAACTCCATGTAAAGACATCAGGGAAGTATTTCATAAGGCTGATATACCTCTGTTTGATTTCTGGACTGAGTGTTTCTTACAGTCTGGTGATCTTGGGATCTTCTTGAGTTCCAATGTTGTAATCTTCTATATCCTCATCGTTCGCAGTGATTTTAGGATTTCTAGCTACATCATTGTTGTCAAAAACATTTTCCAATGGGACCAAGCCTTTGGGAATAATGTTATTTTTCAGTTGCACTATATCTCTACCATCTATCTGATTCTGAAAAAATCCATTATTGTTGAACACAGTTGCATCTTCATTTACTTCACAATAGTACTCATCATCAATATTTACATTAGAAAATTCATCACTCATTTGGAGGAATCTTTCCACCTGTTTGTCATCTTCAAACACTTGCCAATATTTAATGTTATCGGGCACCGCTGGCCTATGTTTGACTTCAATTTCATACTTCTTATTTGGAAAAATTGGTATTTTGAAAATCGAAGCTGAAGTGGCCAGAGCATCCACAATTTTATTTTTCCCCATAGGAATCACTAACAAATTGTATTATGAAAACTCTTCAAGAAGATCAATCACTAAATTTCTATATGCTCTCAATCTAGGATGTTTGGATTGATATATACCCTTTACCTATTTAATGATGAGATGGGAATCCCCATGTACAACTATCCTCCTAGCTCCCAATTATTTTAAGGTCTTCAGTCCCAAGATCAGTGCCTCATATTCATCCATATTGTTGGTACAGTTGAAAGCGAGCTTGTAATAAAAGAGTTTTGTACCTACCTTGGGAGGGTTAATCCACACACCCGCTCCTGCTCCTTCCCTGATGACAGCTTCGGTGAAGCTCATATTCCACATTTCATCCCCTGAACTATTTTGTTGATCTATAATTTCCTCTCTTTGGTGTTCAGTTTTTAATTGATATCCATGACAGTTGTTGGCTTCCCTTCTTCAAAACTCAAGTTATTATAAAAAATAGAGGAGCTAACTTCGGTGTCAACAGAGTAAATAGGATGATTATTTGGTTGAGTTTTTCTACTCACCATGTACTTGAGCAACACTTCTCTGTAAATCTCCTTTCTTGGCCAAAAACAAGGATAGTAGCATATGACATATCCATTTGTAAGGTTCCCTTTAATTTTCCATCCCAAGATCTAGATAACAGCATGCCAAATTTTGGAGGGATGTCGGCAACCACCACGTCCATGACCATACTTTTCGATGGGATTTGAGACAATGATACGACCAAATATTTGATCAAACCTAAGCATTTCACCTTCCTTGAGTCAAAAGAGAAAATATATTTATAAAGGTCTTGTAATATCTAGGCCCAAATCATCCATGACCACCTTGGGCATGAGATTATGTGATGTGTCTGAATCTAACATGGCATTATCCAAGGTCATGTCATGAATTTTAAGGCTAATATAGAACGGAGAAACATCATCAGCATCTCCATTATCTTCTACGTGCGGGCCAAACAATATGGCAGGGTGGTCATCTTGTATGTTCAAGGTGTCAGGAGCTTCTTCCATATTTATCATTTTAATGATATGATTTCTATATTCTCCATTCTTGATCAGCTCATTGAACGGAACAAAGATTTTGATTTTAGCCATTTTTCTTTCAAAACTAAAAGGAGACAAAGCTTTTTCTACCTCTTTGATGACGGTCTCCTTTCTTGCATCAGGTGTTTTCTTCAGAGGTTCTTCCTTTGATTTTCCTTTCTCCATTACATCCCTTGCTGAATTATCCTTTTTCGGTTGGATTGAAGAACATGTATTTGTCTGGAGTTCCCTTGTGGGATTTTCATTTGGAAGTTTTGCAAGCACCTTTTTTTTTTACTTCTAAGGTTATACTGCTTCTGAAACTGCATAATGGAATTGTGGTATCCTTTCCCAAACTCCTATGTTTTCGATGACAACATGTCTGCATTCTCCTGCGCAAACTTGTCATTCGCATCCATGAATTGATTGTTCTCTCCTTTTGTTAAGAACACATGTGTTTATGTATCATCGCAACAATGCATTTGGTCTTGGATCATTTGATCAAAATCTTCATTTTCATAGTTATTTTGGAAAGGGGGTTTTATCTGTTGATCACTTTGATCTCTCTAGTCTCTTTTCATGATCCNATGATTAATACACAAGAGAGGAGGGGGTCTAGAAAGGGGGGTTTTATTCATGAGTTTAATTGCCAAATATTTTCTTGAATTTAATGTTTTGAGTGAACCTTCTATTTTGTTTTTTTGTGTTCCCAAAGGCAATTATCGAATACATGTAAGAGGGTGGGTGCGAGAAGTCACATCCCAAATTTATTGGCAGCATGGGGCTAAGTACAATCATCTTGGGGAAGAGTGTAAGTCAAGTAAGCAAGAAAAGAGAGATTTAGTAACCCTAAAGTGGAAGATCTCCACTAACATTTTTAACAAATAACTTTTCTTACAAAGATTTGGTTTTAGGGCTTAAAGAAACCTAGGTTTCATTCCCCTTTTCCTTTTGAGAAGTTTACAACTACAACGAGAAGTGTACATTGGTTGTGGTTCAGTTGGTTCAAAATATCTATGATTATGTGCTTGTTTTTTGTGTTAGTACTTGGTAAATCATCGAGTTGAAGAGAAACAAACTACCAAGGTAACCTGAAAACCAAATTTAAGACTGGAAACTAGCCTTTCCAATCTAGAGAGGGCTCTCTCTGAGACCTAGTCTTTGATAGATAATAACTTTGTATTGTCGACTAGATTTATATATTTGAGAAGGTTTTTTCTGGTTTCGTTGGCAAGGAAATACAGAACTTTAGGCTATGGAGTCAACCCCCTGAAAATGAGAGAAATCAATGACTGGTAAGGGAAGATTTGAGAGGATAAAGGCTAAATAGGAAATGGTATTTCAGTTTCAATATCATTGTGTATAGCGGAAGAAAGGAGAAACACAAAGCAAATCAGAGCACCATTTAAAGATTAATTCTAACTTACTTAGAAGAAAAGCACAGAGTTTAAATGGTTGAGTCTAAAGCACCGCGCATTGAATTTGAAACCCTTAAATCTTTCGAATTTAAACAAATAAACATACATGAATTTGTAGGAAACGTGAAGTACATATGAATATGGAATCACAATACATCAAACCACCACCATTAGAATGTTTTCATCAAAGCTTCAAGACCTCTGCATTATATTTCTATCATATTCAAATATTACATTCAAGAGCCCCTATGTCTACACTACTTTTCCAACCTGGATTACATCAAAAAGATAAAATATATAGAAAACTAATGCCCTCTTGGGATGTTATGCCTTGAACTACTTTCCCCTAGAACCTCAGATTCTGTTACTTTCCCCCCAGAAAACCTTTTCAATAGAGTTTACCAAAAATAGAGACCCGGTTGCACCCAATCATAACATACCTAACCCATCTGTCTCAATCATTCAGTCATAAGTAAGATTCGGTCATCAGGTTGGGATAAACCAACGTTTTATTTCAAGAGGTGCCTGAATAATTGAGTGTATTGTTGGAAACTTTGTCACCTTTGTATAACGGGCTCTGGTTGTTGTTGCGTGATCACTGGATGTAGCATTTATGTGGCGAGTTGGTGTAGCGGGTGTCTATTTTAGGTTGCTTGTGCAACTCCAGGTGGCAGCAAAGTTTGGGGGAGCACGCATCTCCTCCAAAATGGGCATGCATTTCATTTATACCTGCCCTCCTCAGTAGGTAATTTTACAACATCTGTGCAACGAATATTCACTGCGTAGGTGCTGCATTAGATTTCTTGTTACCGAAATAAAACAGGATATGTGTGGAGGAAGATTACATGCCACGACAAAAAAAAAAAAATGGGGTTGTTTTACTTATGCCTCTGGCCTCACCTGCAACCTTAAAACTCTGAGAGTTTTTCTAAGAGACCAGTTTTGTTTGCTCATATTCTTCACCTGTCTCCACAAGACTGCATTCCCTTTTAGCTTTGCTTGAGCACTAGCAAGAGTTGTGTGGGAATTATCAATGGTCGTTCTGCACTCCTTGATATGCTATGTGATTCTTTCTTCTGACACCCTCTATTCCTCCTGTAGCTAGATAATTACGTCTTGTGCCTCTCTTAGTTGTTTTTTGAGCCAATTTACATTCCCTTCTTGACTCTGCGACGTTGGCATTTCAATATTCCTTTCTTCCAGCTTTCTTCTTAGTTCAATCATGGCCTAGATGCTATCTGCCATCTTTTCCAAGCTTCAATGCAAAAAGAAAGGTAGATTCAAAGTTTTTTTCCCTATGAAGTGCATCAGAAACCGGATGTGATATGGGTACACCCTGTCAAACCTTCCTTCACAGGTGAAATATCTTCTATTTACTTTTAGAAGCTTCTGGAAAGGCTTCCGGAGGTACTGGCTTGGAACGTTGGCTCCAATTTTCCCATTGAGATAGTTGGGCTTGACAAAGACTTTATAGCACCAAATTTGTAAAGGCGTGCCTTTAAAAATTTTTCTCCACACAGATGGATCTCCGTCATAGCTGACAGAGTTTCCTCCATCACCTAAAAGGTGATTCCCACAATGGTCACGCTGACCCCAGTAAAATTGAGGGAGAACTTCTCAACCAGCTTCGCATTATACCCTTTGATCTTTTCATAGAAGTGCATACACCCGGCTTGTTCAAAATATGCCCTGATTTCTGGATCTTCGTTTATTAATTCCAAGCCTTGAGGTTTAGAACTCATAGCCCTGCCACTTCTCACCTTCATTCTTATGCTTTAAGATGCTTCCATGATACTAGTATATATTTATCTCACGCGCGCGGTGATGAACTGTAACACTCTCTCTGCATAGCAAATAAGAATGACGAACTTCGCAGAGACTATCAGAAAGGAAGTAACAAAATCTTCACGTGACAAACAAAATCAGCCACATGATTTCATGGCACGGAAGTAAGGCGTGATGGAAAATTTTGGTGCAATGGGGAAACTCAATGTGGTGGTAAACAACAACGGGAGGCTTTTCGTGGTAGGGAATTATGAAGGAAAATTCTGGCGCAGTAGCAGAGTACTTGGAGACTTGTCACAAGTCAGGTAATTTAGGCACAGTGAGAAAGCCAACACAACAGGAGGAAATTCCAAAGAAGAAAGGATAACCGTGAGAAGAAATAACATCCAACATGCTAGTCTGCAGTGAACTCCAACAAGATTTAAACAATCACTGAAAACGATGAAGGAGATGCAGTGACTCGAATCAACAGACTTACAATACGACCAATGGAAATCAACTTTCACACAGTGAAGGGCTCCCAAGCTCGCATAAAAAACCATGGACAATGTGCAAATTCAGAAAGTAAAGGAGAGGCATGCAGGGTGACTAATATTTATACTTGAACGAATAAGGATTGGAATCATGGAAGAGGATGATAAATCCATGGCGACGAGAAGTTTGAAATCAGGTTGAATATTTGTGCAGCAAACTTATGCGATAGGTACACTTTGAAGTGTGCAAAGTAAAAATGATAAGAGTGGTAGAATATGGATGATAGGAGCGCCATGGTTTTTCACCTTTCTGACTTCATAATTAGGTGATGATGTTCGTTATATCTTTCGACATGACCTTTGTCCCAACAAATTTCCTCGATCTCTGGCACGTAAATTACCCTTTTTTGACAGGACTTGATATTTATCAAAAGGGACCTTTTCAAATCGCACATGAATAATCATTATGCCCTTTCCCAACTCCAAGGGCCAAACCCACCACTTATTGATTTCGACCCATTCGTTATTCGGTCACTAACCTCACGTGATTTGATGCACGAACTACAACTCATCTATGACTAACTCTAATTCATAAAACTCACGGTGCTAATAGTTGGCTCCAATGGGGATGATATCCTCCTAGTGAGGTGGCAAAGAACAATAGACCAGGTGCCTGACCATTGGGATTTATTTGACTTTAAAAAGACTCTAAAATGACGAAACAGACTCATTTTCAGACCTCCTTGACACAACTATGACTAAAATCAGCAAAAACTTAGGGCCTTCACTTCGATCTTTAATCTTCTGCTGACTACTGACTTGAAACACTTTCTATGAAAATAAAATGGTTATTTACAATGACATGAAAAGACTGAAAAAATTACTAAACAAGGTAATGTTTGAGAAACATGTCATTCACAGCCCCCCCACCAGTGAGATCTCCATTAAGATCTTGCAGAAAATAGGCATTATTCCCATGGTACGCGAAAATCCTGAATGGCCCCATCCAAAGATGATAAAACTTCCCATGCCTCCCTCTATCTTCATTTATTGTGTCCCACTTTAGTACCAAATCATTCACCTTGAAATCCTCTTCTTTGGTGTGTCTGTTGAAAATTATTTTCATTTTGTCTTGGTGTAGTTGTGATTTATTGAAGACATGCTCCCTCATTTGTTGTGCATGTACCAATTGGTTTATTCTCCTTAGATCATCATTTGGTTCAGCTTCTTTCTCTTGTAGCATTCTCCTCACTGGAAATCCCAATGAGGTGGGAAAAAATGCCTCTGTACCATAGAAAATTTGGAAAGGTGATGTAGAGATGGAATTTTTAGTGGTGATTATATTGGCCCATAATGCATAGATAATATTTTTGGGCCAAGATTTCTTGTTTTCCTATAGAATCTTCTTAATAATCCTGGTCAAACTTTTGTTAAATGACTCTGCCAATCCATTACCCTATGGGTAATAAGTTTTGGAATGCCCCAGAGTTATGTTATAGTGATTGCAGAATTTCTCCATCTTCTTAGACTTGAATGTTTTTTCATTGTTAGTGATGATCTTGACTGGAAAACCAAATCTAGACAAGATATTACTCTCTAGAAATAGAATGATGAGTCATGACACTATCAATATATTTCCTTGTGGGGACCCCTTCGATCCATTTAGTGAAGTAGTCTGTAGTTGTTAGTATCCACCTATGTTGAGATGAAGATGGCAGATGAATTTATCCTATAAAATCCAGGCCCCATTGCATGAACAGTGCTTCAATAGAGATAGGTTTTAAAGGTAGGGGCTCCATCTTTCATTTCCCATTGAAGATCTTCCATTCGTGGTAGCTAGAAACTTCCTTGTATACAACAGAAAAAATATTGGGCCAATAGAAACCCACCCTCAATATTTTGTGCGATGTGGTCTTCCAATAATGATGCCCCCCATAGTCTCCTTTGTGAAACTCTTTAATAGCCTTTTTCATTTCTTCCTCCAACAAACAATTTAGTAAGATCCCACTTGGATCTTTCCAATACAGAGAATTGTCCAGAATGCAAAACTTAGTTGCTTTCAACTTCAAAAATATGGCTTGTTTTTCTCAATCTGGGAGGATCTTGTAAATTTATTAACACGTAAATAACGTCAGCGTACCAACAAGAATCAATGAACTTTTGAGATATCTGTAGGACTTCTTCTTCTTGTGAATTTTCCGATAGATCAATAATGAAATTGATTCCCAAAACATAACAATTTGACCGTGCCATTAATTTTGTGAGCCCTTGACCCTTAATCAGCTTTGCAGGTTTGATTTCGAGGTCATAATCCAACATTATTGTGATCCATTTTCCCATTCTCCCTTCAGGATCAAGTTGAGTCAAAATGTCCTTCACAAAATCAATAGGCACATAATCAATGACATGGGAATGCAATATATAAGTTTTGAATTCTTTAAGGGCCTTCACCAAGGCATATTCTTGTTTTTCCATGATGTCATAGCTTAGTGGAGAGTCTCTCAATGTCCTGCTGAAATAAGATATGGGTTTTTCAAAGTTTTGCTCATCCTTTTGCAACAAAATGCCAGCAATGGTGTGTTCTGAGGCAGGGGAAAATAGGATAAAATCCTTTGCAAAATTTGGGCTAGATAACACTCGAGCTTTGGTCAGTGCCACCTTAACATATTCAAAAGACTTCCTCACTTCAGGAGTCCATTTTATTTCATTTCCTTTCCTGAGCATGTTTGTGATATGATTTATGATCTCAGTCAAGTTGGGAATGAACCTCCTTAGAAAATTTACCTTTCCTAGGAAAGATTGTACCTCTTGCTTGATCCTGGGAGTGTCGATCTTCAGAATTCCTTCCACTCTGGTGGGGTATATTTTTATGCCTTCCTTTGAAACAATGTGTTCGATCAATTTTCCTTCTTGCATCCCAAAGTTTGATTTTTAGGATTTAACGAGATGCCAAACTTTCTACATTTCTGGAAAACCTTTCTTAGATGTTCGAGATGTTGATCATTGGAATCTGAAAACACAATGATATCATCCAAGTAAATGACAATAAACTTATCCTTCTCATCGGAAAAGGCTATGTCCATGGACCTTTGGAAAGTCTCTCCAGTATTCATAACCCAAAAGGCATTTTTGTATACATGAAAGTACCCCAAGGTGTTGTAAAAGTTGTCTTCTCCCAATCATCTGGGTGCACCATGATCTGGTTGTATCTAGAAAAAATGTCAAGCATCGACATATTTCGACATCCAACCACCTTCTGTAGGATGTAATCCATCTTAGGAAGTGGATAATTGTATTTGAGAGACACCCTATTTAGATTCTGAAAGTCCACACATAATTTTATCTCACCGCTTTTCTTCCTTACAGGCACAAGGTTAGCCACCCACTTGGAAAATCTTAAGGACACAATAATATTGGCTTCAAACAGTTTCCTTACCTCTTTTTCAATCAATGGTAATAGTAGAGGATTGATTCATCTCAATTTTTTCTTGAAAGGTTTATGTTCATCCTTGATGGGAATTACATGTTGAATTACCTTAGTGTCATAGACCTTCAAATCTTCATAACTCCATGTAAAGACATCAGGGAAGTATTTCATAAGGCTGATATACCTCTGTTTGATTTCTGGACTGAGTGTTTCTTACAATCTGGTGATCTTGGGATCTTCTTGAGTTCCAATGTTGTAATCTTCTATATCCTCATCGTTCGCAATGATTTTAGGATTTCTAGATACATCATTGTTGTCAAAAACATTTTCCAATGGGACCAAGCCTTTGGGAATAATGTTATTTTTTCGTTGCACTATATCTCTACCATCTATCTGATTCTAAAAAAATTCATTATTGTTGAACACAGTTGCATCTTAATTTACTTCACAATAGCACTCATCATCAATATTTACATTAAAAAATTCATCACTCATTTGGAGGAATCTTTCCACATGTTTGTCATCTTCAAACACTTGCCAATATTTAATGTTATCAGGCACCGCTGGCCTATGTTTGACTTCAATTTCATACTTCTTATTTGGAAAAATTGGGATTTTGAAAATCGAAGCTGAAGTGGCCAGAGCATCCACAATTTGATTTTTCCCCATAGGAATCACTAACAAATTGTATTATGAAAACTCTTCAAGAAGATCAATAACTAAATTTCTATATGCTCTCAATCTAGGATGTTTGGATTGATATATACCCTTTACCTATTTAATGATGAGATGGGAATCCCCATGTACAACTATCCTCCTAGCTCCCAATTATTTTAAGGTCTTCAGTCCCAAGATCAGTGCCTCATATTCATCCATATTGTTGGTACAGTTGAAAGCGAGCTTGTAATAAAAGAGTTTTGTACCTACCTTGGGAGGGTTAATCCACACACCCGCTCCTGCTCCTTCCCTGATGACAGCTTCGGTGAAGCTCATATTCCACATTTCATCCCCTGAACTATTTTGTTGATCTATAATTTCCTCTCTTTGGTGTTCAGTTTTTAATTGATATCCATGACAGTTGTTGGCTTCCCTTCTTCAAAACTCAAGTTATTATAAAAAATAGAGGAGCTAACTTCGGTGTCAACAGAGTAAATAGGATGATTATTTGGTTGAGTTTTTCTACTCACCATGTACTTGAGCAACACTTCTCTGTAAATCTCCTTTCTTGGCCAAAAACAAGGATAGTAGCATATGACATATCCATTTGTAAGGTTCCCTTTAATTTTCCATCCCAAGATCTAGATAACAGCATGCCAAATTTTGGAGGGATGTCGGCAACCACCACGTCCATGACCATACTTTTCGATGGGATTTGAGACAATGATACGACCAAATATTTGATCAAACCTAAGCATTTCACCTTCCTTGAGTCAAAAGAGAAAATATATTTATAAAGGTCTTGTAATATCTAGGCCCAAATCATCCATGACCACCTTGGGCATGAGATTATGTGATGTGTCTGAATCTAACATGGCATTATCCAAGGTCATGTCATGAATTTTAAGGCTAATATAGAACGGAGAAACATCATCAGCATCTCCATTATCTTCTACGTGCGGGCCAAACAATATGGCAGGGTGGTCATCTTGTATGTTCAAGGTGTCAGGAGCTTCTTCCATATTTATCATTTTAATGATATGATTTCTATATTCTCCATTCTTGATCAGCTCATTGAACGGAACAAAGATTTTGATTTTAGCCATTTTTCTTTCAAAACTAAAAGGAGACAAAGCTTTTTCTACCTCTTTGATGACGGTCTCCTTTCTTGCATCAGGTGTTTTCTTCAGAGGTTCTTCCTTTGATTTTCCTTTCTCCATTACATCCCTTGCTGAATTATCCTTTTTCGGTTGGATTGAAGAACATGTATTTGTCTGGAGTTCCCTTGTGGGATTTTCATTTGGAAGTTTTGCAAGCACCTTTTTTTTTTACTTCTAAGGTTATACTGCTTCTGAAACTGCATAATGGAATTGTGGTATCCTTTCCCAAACTCCTATGTTTTCGATGACAACATGTCTGCATTCTCCTGCGCAAACTTGTCATTCGCATCCATGAATTGATTGTTCTCTCCTTTTGTTAAGAACACATGTGTTTATGTATCATCGCAACAATGCATTTGGTCTTGGATCATTTGATCAAAATCTTCATTTTCATAGTTATTTTGGAAAGGGGGTTTTATCTGTTGATCACTTTGATCTCTCTAGTCTCTTTTCATGATCCTTGGAACTTGCGCTCTTCTAAAATTTTGATTTATAGGCTGAAAGTCATTTTTCTCCCTGGTGGAAGGCTTGTTTTCCACACACATCCGTTCCATGAGTCTTTCCATAGTCTTCATTATCAAGTCAATTTTTTCTTCTAATGATTGAGACGCAAAGGGATGCACTTCTCCTTGGGCCTTCTTCCTGCCTCTGTCAATATTTTGTTTGATCTTCCCTGATGCCATTAGATTCACTTCTACTTCAATTGCATCACTCATCATACCATCCAATGTATTAGATCTTATTTCCCTTAACAGCAAGGCAAATTCACTGTCAAAAGAATTAGCATACTAAAGTTGGGCAGCTCTGGGAGGAGGTTTGACTTCTGTGGGAATTGAATTATAAAATTTCATGAATCTAGTTGAGAACTATTGCACCATCTCATTTGGCGATCTTTTTATATTATTATAATGAGTTAGTAAGTGAAGAGGATTCTTTTTATCATCCCACCTGGCAATAAAAAGAGTTTCAAAAGCTGTGAAATCATGGATACTCGTTGTTGGAAGAGGTTTGAAGAATTTCCTGACCTCACCTGAGAGAATCCACACAAACAATATCATCTTTTCATCCTCATAGTCTACCTCTTCCAGGTCGATGAACTCATTAAACCAATATAAGTTCTTTTGATATGAAGCATTCCCTTCAACATCGTATAATTTAATTCTCTGATTATAATTCTGAGGAAAATCATGTAATTGGGCCAACAAGGTGAGAGGGTGTGAACCTGGCAGCCATGACTCTAGGAGGAATTAGAACCGGATGAATAGTTTGAGTGGGGATTATGACAATTCGTGGGGGATTGGTCGGTATCAAAGATTGGAACTTTTTCTCATCGAAAATGATTTCATTCAAATAGGATTTTGATATGGACCTGAACAGAATTTTTTCAAATAGTAAATCGAAGTCAAGGTCATCAATGCTTTTTACCTCGTCTTTAGGTAAAGATAGGTTCTTGTCCAAGTAACATAAAGGGCCTTCTATTATTTCCTTTCCTTTGCGCAAAAGTTTTTCAAGATCAGACACGGATGTTGCAACCTCTGGATCATGGTTCTCTCTAGTGTAAACATTCTTAGGAGCCAGGATTTCTGATTCAGACTACTCTATGCTACTAACCTTATTCAATGAATTTTCCAGGGTAAAATATGTTTCATCCAATATAGGTGTCTGATCCATTGTTACCCTCAGGAATAAAATCTACAGCTTTAGTCGTTTTCCCAGGGAAAGTTTTCAATGTTGTCCCCGACAACAGTGTCAAGATGTTAGCACTTGGTAAATCATCGAGCTGAAGAGAAACAAACACCAAGGTAACCTGCAAACCAAATTTAAGACTGGAAACTAGCCTTTCCAATCTAGAGAGGGCTCTCTCTGAGACCTAGTCTCTAATAGATAATAACTTTGGATTATTGACTAGATTTATATATTTTAGAAGGTATTTTTTGGTTTCGCTGGCAAGGAAATATAGAACTTTGGGATATGGATTCAACCCCCTGAAAATGAGAGAAATCAATGACTGGTAAGGGAATCTTTGAGAGGATAAAGGCTAAATAGGAAATGGTCTTTCAATTTCAATATCTTTATGTATAGTGGAAGAAAGGAGAAACACAAAGAAAATCAGAGCACCATTTAAAGATGGATTCTAACTTACTTATAATAAAAACACAGAGTTTAAATGGTTGAGTCCAAAGGACTGCGTGATGAATTTTAAACCCTTAAATCTTTCCAATTTCAACAAATAAACAGACATGAATTTGCAGGAAACGGGAAGTACATACGAAGATGGAATCACAATACATCAAACCACCACCATTAGAATATTTTCATCAAAGCTTTAGGACCTCTGCATTATATTTCTATCACATTCAAATATTGCATTCAATATCCCTCTGTCTACACTACTTTTCCAACCCGGCTTACATCAAAAAGATACAATATATAGAAAAATAACACCCTCTTGGGATGGTATGCCTCAAACTACTTTCCCTTAGAACCTCATATTCCATTACTTTCCCCCCAGACAACCTTTTCAATAGAGTTTACCAAAAATAGAGACCCGACTGCACCCAATCATAACATAACTGACCCATTTGTCTCAATCATTCGGTCATAAGGAAGATTCAGTCATCAAGTTGGGATAAATTGGTGTTTTCTTTCAATAGGTGCCCAAATAATCGAGTGTACTATTGGAAACTCTGTCATCTTTGTATAATGGGATCTGGTTTGTGTTGCATGATCACTAGTTGTAGCATGTATGTGGCGAGTTGGTGTATAAGGCATCCGTTTGTGGTTGCTCATGCAACTCCAAGTGCCAGCAAAGGTTGGGGGACCACGCATCTCTTCCAAAACTGTCATGCCTTTCATTTATACATGCCCTCCTCAATAGGTAAGTTTACAACATTTGCACGACGAATATTCATTGTGCAGGTGTTGTATCATATTTCTTGTTACCGGAAGAAAACAGGATATGTGTGGAGGAAGATTCCATGCCACGATCAAGAAAAACAAAATGGGGTTGTCTTACTCATGCCTCCGGCCTCACCTGCAACCTTCAAACTCTGAGAGTTTTTCGAAGAGACCAATTTCGTTTGCTCAAATTCTTCACCTGTCTCCACAAGACTGTGTTCCCTTTTAGATTTGCTTGAGCACTGGCAAGAGCTGCGCGGGCATTATCAATGGTCGGTCTGCACTCCTTGAGATGCTCTTTGATTCTTTTTTCTGACACCCTATGTTCCCCCCGTAGCTAGATAATTACGTCTTGTGCCTCTCTGTGTTGTTTTTTGAGCCAATTTACATTCCCTGCTCAACTCTATGACATTGGCGTTTCAATAGTCCTTTCTGCCAGCTATCTTCTTAGTTATTTGTTTTCTTGATAAAGTTCAGCGATAGCGAGCTGTGCTTGCTTCAGCTTCTGTGACAACTCCTGAACATTCACGTTTTTGTCACCTGACTTCCACCACCTTTCACAAATTCCCATGCTTGAACCTTCAATAAGCTCTAGCCGAATGATGTGCATGAGTAATCTCTTGGCAGTAGACTGGGTGTGCGGTTTACTAGGAGCTTGGATCTCCTCAGTTTTATTAGTCAACCTTGGCCTACCTCTTTTATGGGGTGTTGGCTAATGGGACAATGAGTCTTATATTTCCTTTCCCTTTCCTTTTCCTATGACATTTTCCTTTATTTCTCATGCGCTATGGAATGTTGTTTCCCTCGCAGATAGAGGGATGTTTGTTGGATTACTGACAGGGGGGGTGAATCAGTAATAGAGTAATTTAAACATTTTTAACCATATAATCCAATTTTTATATCAATGTAGCATTATCATCCAATAACTGCAGAGTAAATAAGCAATGAACAAATGAAAAATCATACACATACACAGTACACTAGTGTTTTACGTGGAAACCCAAAGTGGGAGAAAACCACATAATGCCTTTTCTTATATGTCTTGAATAATTACATTCATTGGAAGCACCAACTTCCTTTGTTTTCCCGCTGCAACTAGAAGGAAGCTCCAACCCCCTTGGTTCTCAAGCTACAACCTGAAGGAAGCTCAAACTCCCCTATTCTCTGGCTACAACCAGAAGGAGGCTACAACCCCCTATGTTTTCTGGATACAAATGGAAGGTGGCTACAACCACCTTTCCTTTCCCCATGCAACCACCCTCAAGTAGAAGTAGAATGATGGAACCATTGTCACACTATCACTGTGAGATACATCGCTGTAAACATGTACCAATAAACTTGAACCATGCATCAACCATGCATCAACCTATACCTCAACCTGTAATCAACCTATACCATAAAAAATTGCATCAACCATGCACCAACCTATACCAAACAACCTGTAATCAACCCGTACCAAACAACCTGTAATCAACCTGTACCATAAACAAGTGCATCCAACCATGTACCAAGTATGTACCAATCATGTGTCAACTACTCATCAACTATGACTCATCAATATGTACCA
>JZKD02S0098910.1:29244-39429 GCA_000966675.3 Picea glauca | reverse complement strand
ACTACTTGTCTCAACCATGTACCCAACATGTACCTCAACCAAAATCCCTCATCAATTTCATCATCCAAATATGATTTGTAACTCTGTAATAGACCCGGTGTATATGATCACATACCTTGCTAAATTCTGGCTTATTCTAGAGAGAGACCTTGTAGTGCATGCCCCACACAGAATATTTGTTGAATGGATCTGAAACTATTACACAGAATATTACAGACTGTACTGCAACCAACACATTTGGTCTTACTGAATTTGGATCTGTTATGAAGAAGTTATAATGTATTTATCTAAAACACCTTAGAAAGCATCATCAAAATAATTTGTCCTCCCTTGAATTACGACCTTCTTTTCTTCACCTTCTAATGCAGGAACATCTCTCCATGTCAGCCAGCCAGCTAGCTAGCCATGTTAGCGTGTGCATTCAAGGATGAAGAGAGGCGCAACCCTCGTCTTCAATTTTGAATTTGAATGAATGTAATTAATGTCATAGGATGGTGAGTCATGAAGCCATGCTTTGCACAGGCGTAGAGTAGGTATACCTTTAATGTTTGTAAGTCTGAGATCTAGATTCGATTTGCGGACTAGACAGCCCATTCAATGTAATTGAATAGGGTAGGTAGATTGGAGGGAAGAGCTCGAAGAGCCCCTCATGTAAAAGATCAATTTTGATCTCATTTTGGGAGGAGTTGTAGTAGTGAGAGATGCACAAGAGAGAGTGAGTGTGCAAGAGAAGGAGCCGAGACATTGTTACAGGTCGTGCTCAGGAACACCTTGTAAAAATAGGCATTTTCCATTTAATATAAACCAGAGCAGTTTTTCCTGCATATTTCCTGTGTTGAATGAATGTTTGTGTGTGTACAATTTATGTTGTAGATGTATGCTAGAAATTTGCAGGGAGTTGTTTTTATTTTAGGCTTGAGAGGTTCTTTGGGGTTTCATGCTAGGAGGGCGTGACAGAGTACTACGGTCTCTGAATACTAGTGCATAGATGCACTTCTGAACACTACGGAGTCAGACAAAGACATGCCAGGTGGGCATAGAAACTAGAATCATCAATTCAGAGGAAGACCTTTGAGGTTACTGAACACCTCAGGAGGCAAGGTTGTGGAGAAACATAGTTGCAGACAGAATCTTTGTTGATTTCTTTGAAGCTCTACCAAGCGGGCATTGAGTCAATGAAAGGAGTTCATAGAAGAAGAACTCTATTGTGAGTTCTTAAGAACTCAGAATCATCTGAGGATTCTTGACACTCTGCCAGGAGGGCATTGAGTAGATGTGCAGATATGCGCAGGAGAAAAGAACTCTTTTGAGTTATGGATTTGAAGAAGAGTCCAAGAAGAAGGATCTTCATAGGGTTGTTGAACACCCTGTAGACTCAACAATAGGTTGCTTGAGCAGAAGGATAGCCAGGAGGGCATTTGAATTCTCCATTCAAGGGAGAAAGGAAAAAGGGACTTAGTTCCTTACAGATATGAGTTCATGAATAAGCTCAGAAGGGATAGCACCTCATGCATGCAGAGACTCTGCAAGGAGTGCAGGAGTTGTGGAAACCTCTTAAGGTTTCAGAGAAATTCAATCTCAGGAGGGCGAGTGCTTTTACGCACAAAACCGCAGCTGGAAGGAGTGCAGAGGCTACAAAACTCCTTGAAGAGTTCATAGTTTTTAAAGTTCAGGAGGAACAATGATTTTATTCGCGTAAACGAGAACTCAATTCATGGAGCTCGCAGGAAGAAGAACTCAAGATTGAGGCCCTTGAGAATTTGGGAAAAAAAAATCTTCCAAGTCGGAGAAGAAAGCGCAGAAGCTCGGGAGGAGACACAGTAGCCATCAGATTAGGCTGAGGAAAAGAGATCTGGACCGTTGGTTTTCCACGTCTAGGGAGCAGCAGAGAAAGCACATAGAAGGGATGGATTTGAAAAATCGGATCTTGATCCCAGTACCCATCAGTCGTTGGATCTGATAGGACTTGCGAGGGACTTAAACCCTCATATAGCAGAGCAGAGGAGACAAAAGTCCTAAAAGGCATTGGCACATTGGGATATCAGCGTTTGGGGTATCGGGGATCCTGATGATGAGAGGTCAGGACATTACAAGTCCTGAAACAGTAAAAGAATCGCAGTTGTCAATTTGAGGAAGGACGCATGTCACGCGATCGTCCATTTCGGAGATACGGGCACCGGGACTCACAAAGGTGAGCATTTTCTGACTTTGTATCTGGTGAAGTCCCGAGATTTGATTTGGACCATCCATCCATTTGGGACACGTGGCAGAAATCGAGGCCTTCGAAAAAAAATCTCGAAAGGGGAGAGTCCATCGACATATCGGGATTCGGCGTTTCGCGAATCCTGAAGACAAGACGTTCAGAGCATTTCGGCAATTGAAATCACAAAATCCCGAAAGGGGTTTCCTAGCTGATGTCATATCGGAGGTCGAGAATCGAAACTTCGGGAGTTTCGAGGGCAAGAAAACAAAGTCATTTCGGTGTTTCAAAGCCCGAAATCGCGAAAAAGAGAAGGTTGGGACAAGCGTCATTTCGGCATCTCCCATATCGACATTTCACATATCGGCACTTCGGGGGTCTAGAGGAGAAGAGGTCAAGCACTTGGGTTACGAAATGTCGAAATAAGGTCAGGGTCATATGTGAAGTGGTCATGTGGGCCAAGACTTAGCCCTAAGGGATAGTTGCCAACAGAGGTGTTTCGGCATATCGAAAAATCAATGATCAGGAGGTCAAGAGGACAGAGGATTCCTGTCGTCGGGAATTAGGAAACCCCGAAGCCTGAAATTTTCATTTTCCTATTGTGGAAAGAGAAGCGGTCACATGCAGAAGGTCGTAAAGGGAAAAGAAGGACCCGCGGATCGGGTTTTAACAAATATTCCAGCAGGGAATCGAAAGAGCCACTTCAGCTCAGGGAGATAGATGAACGATCCTTAAAGACCGGGAGGTCAGCACAGAGTTTCTATCGAGGCAGAGAGGTGGTGCCTGCGTCATAAGTGGTATCAGATATTTTTCTCTGTTTGTATATTTCAGATAGAAGGGGAAAGAGAAGAAGAGCACTTTGGTACACACGCCAGTGTTGGTATCAGAGGCTTGATTCTTGCTTGTATATTTCAGGCAAGGAAAGCGAGGAGACGACAAAGGAAAACAGAATACCTGTTGCAGAGTGACAACAGATTTTGCCAGGAAGAGAAGGACAACGATATGGCTACTGAAGGCCGAAGATACACTGGAAAGAAAATCCCAAAGATGATGAGAGAAGTTGAATGGGATGAAGAACTCACTGAGATGAATGCGAGGATGGATGAACTTGCATTGGAGATGCAATAGAATACCAGGTCAAGATGGGTATATGAATATCCCATGAAGACAAAGATAAAATGGTCAGTCAAGCAGTTGATGGTCATAAGACAGTGTAGACTATTAAGAGGGTGGTTGAGGCATGATGAAAACCTCAACAGACCAGAGAAAAAGGTTCAGCTATATAAACTAGAGACTGGGAGAAATCTCAGTGATGCTGAGAATAAAATGGGATCAGCTGAAGATATCAAGAACTTCCAGGAGGGCAGAGAAGAAATTCCCAATTGCCAGGTGGGCAAAGAGTTGAGATCATTGCGGGATCTCACAAACTGTCATGAGGACAACTAGGGAATTTCATAGTGCCAGGTGGGCAATGGATCGATATCGCTGCGAGATCTCACAGACTGCTAGGAGGGAAGTCAAGAGTTTCCAATTTTCCAGGTGGGCAAGGGAACGAAGATGGGATCAGATGATTCCATAGACTGTCAGGAGGGAAACAGGGAAATCCCAATTTGCCAGGTGGGCAGGGATGAACAGATGAGACTATCTGAGGGTCTCATAAACTCAAATGTGAGTTTGGATCAATAGATGCAGCTGACAAAGGAGGAAGATCTGAGGAATCTTCTGATGATTGGAGGAATTTAGATATTCCTGCCACTTAGACCAGAGGAGACCAAAGTCTGTGTTGTAGATGAAGCAGCGACAGCAAGGGAAAGACAACCAACTGAGACTGTCAAAGAAGAATTGGAGCAGGTATTTGAGACTACCCAATCAAAAGAAGAAGAAGAGGATGATGAGCATTCCAAGAAATGTCTCAATATTTTCAACCAGGAAACTGAAAAGACTGTAGCCTTTGAGCTTGCAGAAGTGGAGGAAGAAGAAGAAACATGCAGCATTAGTTTGGTTGATCTGTATGAACAGATTGAAGCCCTGGAGAGAAGAGTGATAGTGCAAGGCATGCACATCCAACAGGTGAAGTTGGAAGAAGATGAAGAAGGCATGGGAGATCACAGTGATCTACCCAATTGCAGAAAAGTTTTGCATCTAAGGAGACTGCATGAACAGGGCCAGCCACTGGAGCAGTTGGATGAAGTGATCGAGATGATCAGGGAGATGATGTTAGGGTCAGTAGAAACTGTCAGCAAGGAGAAGTTGAGTAGAAGGGAAGAAGCAACAGCAAAGACATGGAGCATATGAACAGCTCCAGGAATTTGTTTGGGATCCAGGAGGATTTCCAAAGCTGAGAGGGGAAGCTCATGAGTAGGAGCTCATGAATTTTTCAGCTGAGGAGTATGATGCAGGATCAGCTCTCCATGTCAGCCAGCTAGCCATGTCAGTGCATGCATTCAAGGCTGAAGAGAGGCGCAACCCTCGTCTTGAATTTTGAATTTGAATGAATGTAATTAATGTCTTAGGCTAGTGAGTCGTGAAGCCATGCTTTGCACAAGCGTAGAGTAGGTAGACCTTTAATGTTTGTAAGGCTGAGATCTAGATCCGATTTGCGGACTAGACAACCCATTTAATGTAATTGAATAGGGTAGGTAGATTGGAGGGAAGAGCTCGAAGAGCCCCTCATGTAAAAGATCAATTTTGATCACATTTTGGGAGGAGTTGTAGTAGTGAGAGATGCACAAGAGAGAGTGAGTGTTAAAGAGAAGGAGCCGAGACCTTGTTACAGGTTGTTCTCAGGAACACCTTGTAAAAATAGGCATTTTCCATTTAATATAAACCAGAGCAGTTTTTCCTACATATATCCTATGTTGAATGAATGTATGTGTGTGTTCAATTTATGTTGTAGATGTATGCTAGACATTTGCAGGGAGTTGTTTTGATTTCAGGCTTGAGAGGTTCTTTGGGGTTTCATGCCAGGAGGGCATGACAGAGTACTGCGGTCTCTGAATACCAGTGCATAGATGCACTTCTGAACTCTGCGGAGTCAGACAAAGACATGCCAGGTGGGCACATAAACTGGAATCATCAATTCAGAGGAAGACCTTTGAGGTTACTAAACACCTTAGGAAGAAAGGTTGTGGAGAAACACAGTTGCAGATAGAATCTATGTTGAGTTGTATGAAGCTCTTCCAAGTGGGCATTGAGCCAGTGCAAGGAGTGCACAGAAGAAGAACTCTGCTATGAGTTCTTAAGAAGTCAGAATCATCTGAGGATTCTTGACACTCTGCCAAGAGGGAATTGATTAGATGTGCAGATAGGAACAAGAGAAACAAACTCTTTTGAGTTATGGATTTGAAGAAGAGTCCAAGAAGAAGGATCTTCACAAGGTTGTTGAACACCCTGCAGACTCAACAATAGGTTGCTTGAGCAGAAGGATAGCCAAGAGGGCATTTGAATTCTCCATTCGAGGGAGAAAGGAAAAAGGGACTTAGTTCCTTATAGATCTGAGTTCGTGAGTAAGCTCAGAAGGGATAGCACCTTGTGCATGGAGAGACTCTACAAGGAGTGTAGGATTCATGGAAACCTCTTAAGGTTTCAGATAAGGTCAAGCTCAGGAGAGCGAGTGCTTTTACGCACAAAATCGTAGCTACAAGGAGTGCAGAGGCTACAAAACTCCTTGAAGAGTTTAGATTTTTTAAATCTCAGGAGGAACATCGCTTTTATATGCACAGACGAGAACTTTATTCGTGGATCTCACGGGAAGAAGAACTCAAGGTTGAGGCCCTTGAGAATTTGGAAAAAAAAAATCTTCCAAGTCTGAGAAGAAAGCGCAAAAGCTCGGGAGGAGACACAAAAACCATCAGATTAGGCTGAGGAAAAGAGATCTGGACCATTAGTTTTCCACATCCGGGGAGCAGTAAAGCAAGTGCATAGAAGGGATGGATTTGAACCATCGGATCTTGATCCTAGTACCTGTCAGCCGTTGGATCTGACAGGATTTGTGAGGGAGTTAAACCCTCATATAACAGAGCAAAGGAGACGAAAGTCCCGAAAGGCATTGGCACATCGGGATATCGGCGTTCAGGATATCGGGGATACTGACGATGAGAGGTCGGGAGATTACAAGTCCCAAAACAGTGAAATAATCGCAGTCGTCGATCTGAGGAAGGATACATGTCGCACAATCGTCCATTTCGAAGATCTGGGCACCGAGACTCACAGACGTGAGCACTTTTTGACTTCACATTTGGCGAAGTCCCGAGATTTGATCTAGACCATCCATCCATTTGGGACATGTGGCAGAAATCAAGGCCTTTGGAAAAAAATCCTGAAAGGGGAGAGTCCATCGGCATATCGGGATTCGGCGTTTCGCGAATCCTGAAGACAAGACGTTCGGAACATTTGGGCATTTGAAATCGTGAAATCCCGAAAGGGGCTTCCTAGATGACGTCATATCGAAGGTCGGGAATCAGAACTTCAGGAGTTCCGAGGGCAAGAACCCAAAGGAATTTCGGTGTTTCAAAGCCCGAAATCGTGAAAAAGAGAAGGTCGGGACAAGCGCCATTTTAGCATCTCCCATATCGGCATTTCGCATATCGGCACTTCGGGGGTCTAGAGGACAAGAGGTCGAGCGCTTGGGTTATGAAACCCAGAAATAAGGTCAGGGTCATATGTGAAGTGGTCATTTTGGACAAGACTTAGCCATGAGGGCTAGTTGCCGACAGAGGTGTTTTGACATATCGGAAAATCGGTGATCGGGAGGTCAAGAGGACAGAGGATTCCTGTCGTCGGGAATTGGGAAACCCTGAAGCCCGAAATTTTCATTTTCATGTTGTGGAAAGAGAAGTAGTCATGTGCAGAAGGCCATAAAGGGAAAAGAAGGACCTGTGGATCGGGTTTTAACAGAGATTCCAGCAGGGAATCGAAAGATCCACTTCAGCTCAAGGAGATAGATTAACGATCCTTAAAGACCGGGAGGTCTGTGCAGAGACTCTGTTGAGGCAGAGAGGTGGCGTCTGCATCACCTTCCCTCTGAAATTCAACTTAGATATCCTTTGGTTACCTCAGACACCTATATATATTCAATATTCTCAAGTGTTATGTAAAATGAGAGAGCCTTGTCTCTTATTTATACTCTCCAAGTAGCTTCCTTAAAAACATCTTCTAGGTTACTTTGCCCACTTTCCTTATTTTAGGGTTAACCCACTTCTCATTTCTCCATTAAATTTATAATTTAAATAGTTTATTTTGTATTCACTTTGAATTATAGTACATTCATCACTTCACTTTATTATTTACCTTCTAAAATATTTTAAACCACTTTGACTACTTTGACCTTTTGGGGCTTCTAGATGACATGTGAGGGTCCTCCAATTTCGTAACACCATAACTCTCAAACTGTGAGGAGTTATGTGATGTTCCACATACCACTAGAAATGGAATGACATGTACTATCCATATAGAATAGTATTAACTATAAATATATCAAAAATCATACCATTATCCATCAAACAAACTTGGGTCCATTACCCAAACCTGGGTTCTCCAACTTATCATGGCCATAACTCTCTAACCATGAGGAGTTATGTGACATTCCACATACCACCAGAAATGGCATGAAAAGCACTATCCATCTAGGATATTTTCACTAACAAATTCACCAACCTTCATCTCATTATTCCACAAATAATCATGGGTTATATAACCATACTTCTAGGATAACTCAATCCACAAAGCGTCTTCCCATGAGGGATTTCACCATAAGTGGACCACTTTGGAGTTCATCCATTTGTACTTATTATCAACCATGAAAAGACAATAATGATTCATCTTTACATCAAACAGACTTGGGTCCATTACCCAAACCTTTGTTCTACCGGTATTTCTTCAAGGGTTGATATCAATGACAACCAACCTTAATCAACAATCTCCCCCTTTGACATTGATGGAAACACTCTAATGAAAAACTGAAATTATGTCATGCAATACTGAATTCATATCACTCATGCTCCCCCTTGAAACATGCCTCTATCCTCTGCATCTATGTGACCATTTCTCCCCATCAAACCATGCCTTTGTCCTCTGCATCTGATGAATCTCTCCCCCTTTTTCATCAATAGCAAAGGTATCTTTCCATCTGGGGTTTCTACCCCTGACTGAACTGTCCTATTTATGGTTGTTGGCATGGGGGAAGACCTAGGGTTCACTCCAAGAGTGCACCAACAAAGCCCTAGCTACTGGCCCTTTCGGCAGCACCTGCGAAGAAGATGCAGTCTCACCCGAAGCAGCTATGAGGGGGTTGCAGGACAGAGATGTCTACAACCAGAGGAATATAAAGTGGATCTAATAGAATAGAAACACAATATGCACTTCTCACTTATCAAGCTAGATCCCCCTGTGCAGTTATAGATATGATCTAATACAGCAATGCAAACAATAAGATAACATCAACATATATCAAAGCATCAATCAGACATCCACAACACAAGGTATACATGGTTCACCCTCTCTCTAGGGATACTTCCACAAAAATGTGCTTATGATTTATTAAGGAAAATCATACAGTTCTTGTTTGCACTCTCATCTAGCGTATCTTCTCTCTTTTCCCTCTTTCTCTCCCCTTCCTGCGCACCTAGTTGCAGGACTTGACCTTCGCACATAGCTGAAGATCCTACAATACAATCCTCTCTCTCAACAGAGCTATAACAATGCTCACTAACTAATATATCATGAACCAACCGACCTAGGTCCTCTTGACCTTTATTTGTACATTACAATCACTCACCAATAGCCTTAGGTCAAAACCTAGGTGCCAAAACCCTAAATACCAAAACCCTAGCTCAACTTGACCCTCTTTTTTCGGGCTTCGCCAACCTGTCTTTCCTTTCTTCTCGTGTGGTGCTCCAAAGCATCCAACGATGGATTTTTCCACTTTCTGAGTTATTCTCAATCCATCTCCCTTTTTTATCTATGATCTTCGATCTCCTCATCCAACGGCTTTCTTTTCCGCACTTCTCTCCATCTTTTCTTCTCTTTTGCTCGCTTCGACCCATTGATAGTCACTATGTCTCTCGCGAAGCTCGCTCTTTACCTTTTCTTCCTTTTACTTTGCTTCCTTCCATAACCAAGGGCCAACAAGCCCCCAACACTCACCTTTGACTCATCCTGAGGCACTTCAAATCTGGTTCCTCTATTTTTCTTCAACATGGACTACGTAGTGCAGCCTTTGTTTTTTTCTTTGTGCCTCTCCTCCCTGTGAAGATTGTATTTTCTGTGTCTAGTACCCAGTTTCAACTGCACCTGGTACCTAGACCCTTTTCCTCTTGTCTTTACTTAGAGTTGTGGGGAAACTAGTTGTCATAGTACAACTTTAGCTGACTCCCATTCACCAATCCTTCTTTCCATTCTCCATTCAATGTCTTCAGCTGTGCAGTTCCTCCTTTTGTGACATAGGCAATCTCATATGGTCCAAGCCAATGCGTTATGAACTTCCCAGGGTGTTTTATAAACTTACTATCATACATCAGCACTAAGTCACCTTGCTTGAATGCCTTCTTCTTGATGTGCCTGTCATGATAGGCCTTCTCTCTCTCCTTCTGGACTTGTTGATGAAACCCAGCAATGAATATGTCTTCTTCCAGTTCAACCAACTGTGCAAGCCTCTCCTGAACAGCGTCAGTATCATCCATGTCTGTGAATGTTGCAATCCTTAAGCATGTGCAATTCCTCCATAATTCGAGGAGCTCTTTATATGTGTTCGTACATAGTTTTCAATGCAAGTACGTATTTTTTGATCTTCTCGGAGATCTTTCGAATAATTCCTTTGTTGTGCGAACCAATGGGAACGATCATTTTGGGTTACACCAAGTCTAAAACCAAATGGATTTATTTTCTGTGCCATACATATCCTCTTTTTCGGGATTCTATTGACATAATCGGATCATTCGATCTGGAGATTTCCTCCAATACAATAGTTATATGACAAGTGGGTTTCT
>JZKD02S0098899.1:0-15255 GCA_000966675.3 Picea glauca | reverse complement strand
TTTTTCTTTAAATTTTTAATTTATTTAATTAATTAAAAATCAATAAAAATTCTAACATCATTACTAATATATTTAAAAAATTAATTTAGAGAATTTAATATATTTAAAAATTCAAATTATTTTTTATTTTGGTTGTTTGTCTTTCCGACCATGATAAAAATCTACTTATCTAATAAACATAAAATCACATTTATATAATAAAAGTAAATTACATCGTCCCTGAGGTGTAGGACAGTCGGTGATGGAGTATGTTGTTAAGCCACTCCGTGTTGTTAAAGTCACCGGTTCAAACCCTGTGGGGACAAAAAATCCAACCATGTTAAGGGTTGGTGTGGCTCAGGCCAGGTGCGATCCCCAGGTGATTTTGACGACTTAGATGCCCTTGAATCGCGGTTTCTCAAACCACAGGTTAATCGCGTAGCCAAAAAATCCCACACAAATTAACAAACAAAAATAAATAAAAAAAAATTACATCACCTCTAAAACCAACGTTCACTAAACTTGACCATAATCATTCATAACTCAAACTCAAAAACACCAATGTGAACAGAGAGATTCGTATTTGTATATGATTTTATGGCAAAAGGATAACGACGTTCAATACACGTCACATGTTGGCACACAAAAAACACGGGGCGTTTAAAATGAAGTTGCTCTCGTTACGTTACTTAAAATGGGGCCGACGACTTGGCATTCTCTTTGTACGAAAATCTAGTGGGACGACTTTTATTGTATGGGTCAAATCTTTATTACAAAATTAATCATCATCCAAGGTTGGAATTTGAAATAAATTTATTTATTTTGATCGTATTATTATTAATTATATTAAATATTTTTTAATAAAAAATCATATATGATAATTAAAATACTATAATTAAAATGCTTCATGATAAATGATTTGGTCATCAAATTCCAACTTTGATATTATTTATTCATGGACACAAAATGCATAATTCTCATGAGCCCACATGGGATGTCATGATGCACAAACAATGTTAAGTAGATACTAAGATCCATACATTAAGTTATATTATGTTTGGTTTTTTATTCAAAATGTTTGGGTCACTTATTCAATGTGTATGAAGTATGTAAATAGGGGTAGTTTATGTTAAGATATGTATAAGTGTGTAATTTCACCTTCCATCAACTCTTTCTTGAGTGTGAAGGTGTATATAATGCACTTGCTTGTTTGTTATTTTTTATTATTTATGTGGGTAAAGGTGTGTTTGTGCTCATTCCCATTATTCATTTTTACGAAGGTAAAGGTGTGCACTATCATAAAAAAAAAATGATAAAGTATTTTATTAACATCCATTTAAACCTTCTTGGATGGGGTGACAAATGGTGATTATGTGAGATGGGAAGTTAATATCCCAAGTCGTCATTCTCTTCCTCGGTCTCTTCCGCGTGAATAGCATTCACTCGATGGGAATGGTGGTGCGCTTGTGTTGGAAGCTAGCTTTAATGGCGCACTCAAAGCACGAGTTGAAGTCTGCCCGGCCTGGTACAAGTCGTCTGTGTGTTGTCAACTCGGCCTTAATGGCGCTCTCCACTATGAATTCGACATCAAATATGGAGGTAAGAATTGGACATTGTCTCATTGCTCTCGTTCTTGTTCTTGTTTAGGTCCGAACTCTGGCTTATCCCTCCTACTCTGTTTTTTTCTCCTATGGGCGTCCTCTCCTCCTCTTGGTTGTCATTTTTGCCCTAGCTTTCCCAATGTCTCAGGAAAGGGGAAAGCCTAAGCGGAGACCAACCTATTACAGCTTTGTTGCTCGGCACCCTCGTCCTGGCCCCTATGTTGAACCAATTATGCCCAACATCTCTCATGTTCACCCTGCTGGTCCTTCCTTGAATAATTCACCCAACTCTACTCAAAATTGGTTGGACGACGATCAACCCATGGCTTATATTGAGGAAGAGTTCCCTCAAGCTCCTTTTCTAGCACCTCCAAACTCCTTCCTCTTCTCTTCCTCTGATATACTGACTCTGCCCCTTACTACTGGCCATCATTCCCTGGAAGGCGATTTTTCTCTAGAAACGAAAAGTTGCCCCGTCGATGAAGAAATTCTTACCACGGAGCATGAAGAGGCGGCTCCACCTGTTGGTGAATCTCAACCGCTTGCAGCATAAACATTGGCATAGCCTAGAACATGGCGCTTCTCAGAGGAGCATCTGCAACTAATCTTTGAAATGAGACGGGATGCAACAGATCAGCTTCACCGCTAGACTACCCTTTGTCGGTGCCTAGACGCTTTGTTTGATGCCTTGTCAAGTGAGCCAACTAAGCGCAAATGCCCAACATGTTGCCAATCTTATGTGTTTGCTCCACGACTAATATAGATTATGTTTGGAACAAAATGAACGCAGAGATATCATAATGAAACATTCATGAAAATTTCCAGAAACAAAGAAATACAACAATACTTGATTTCTATTAATGAAAGAATTGTAAAGAGACTGTAAAAATACAGAGTGCAAGACTCACTAGAATGGTGGCATCTTTATATCTGAGAAGAGATGTGACGGCTACGCTCATTCGCAAGAAGATGATTATAATGAGGCTCTGAAGGCATTTTTATGTTAAATGGGAATGTCAAAACCCTAGACATCCAAAAACATAACCCTAGGAGATGAAACGCCAAAAGTCATGTGGGCCCCGTTTGGGTAAGTTAGTACATTAACTTCTCGGGGTTGTAACTTTTGCATGCGATCTCTGTTTTAGGTGCGTGATAGCCCGTTGGAAAGGCCTTTTCGAGAACTGCGCATTACGCCATCAAACTTTGACTCTGTCTACAGTTTGACTGTGGTGAGCCAAAATAACATTGGTTAGGGCCCCAAAACAACCCTGGAAGTACAACAAGATGTGCTGACATGAAAACATACGAAATAATCCAGTTGGATTGGGTGGGAGGTCACCAGTATCCACCTGGAAGATGTGTACGGCTTTAGACAAACCCAGAAGTTTAGAACCCACCATTACAAAGAAGTACAGAAGAACGTGCTGAACTAAAAACTGACAAAAGGAACCAGTTGGAACAGGCGGGTGGCCACCAATATCCACTTGGATCAATCCTCCCCCCTTAGGAAGCAATGGTCTCCATTGCGTTGAGTGCCCAAGGAAGAGAGGAAAGCATTGTCTGAATCTGAATCTTAGTGAGTTGGGTGCTTTATTGGAGAAGTTATGTTGCTTAGTCTGTGGAAGACTACCACAAGTCTGTTGTTGGCAGGGTTGAATATGCTCCACCAATCTGTTGTCTCTAGGTTTGATGAGGCATTGTGTAGGCACCATTGTGGGTGAAGAAACAATCTATTTTTGTTGGATAGAAAGTATTGAGGTTGCAGTGGTTGTAGCAGTCTTCTGTGCATCATTTGAACAGACTATGAAGAGGATGAATTTTGCAGTATGAGAGATTACCTTGCGGCACTGTTTTGGTGGAGCAGTAGTCAGAACTACCTTTGGTATCTTATAGAGCTGACCTCCCAAAGTAATAATGACACTAAAGGGTCTAGACTCATAGACAACATGATGTCTCCACATATATGGTTGGCCCAAAACCACATCACAGACATCAAGAGAGGAAACATCACACATTACCTCATCCTTGAAGGGTTGGATGCCATGGGACAGACAACATTGTTGGTTGACACAAAGATCTCGTCCCTAGTGAAGCCAACCGATGTTGTATGGATGCGAGTGTGGTGTTGTTGACAACCCCAACTGTTTAACGGCCTTAGCTGAGATGAGGTTCTTTCGATTGGTGTTATCAACAATGAAATGCAGCGGGGTCTCCTTCACCCACATCTGTGAATGGAAGAGGCGCTCCCCCTTTCCATAATCTACTTATTCTTCTAGTTGAATTGTTGTGGTCGCGATAGTGGCAGTGGGGTCTGTGTCGATGATCTGTCTGATTTCCATATTTTCTGGATCAGATTCTGAATCAGGGTTCAGCTCTGTGTTTTTTACCTCGGCCACCAATGATTGTTTCAAGCGACATTCATCGGTGTTGTGCCAGGGGATTTTATGGAAGTCACACCAATTCCCAGTGTCATTCTTCGTCTTTCCTTTACCCTTCTTGTCCTGTGTCTTGGACTAGTTGTCTAGAGGTTGTTGGTTAAGGTCGCCTTACCATGCTTTGGTTGTAACAAATTTGCAGACTCAAATTCACATTTGTTCTAGTGCCTAAATTTATGCTCGATTTTGACAGCATATCGATAGGCAACTCCTAATGATGAGATGTTTAGGAAATCCATTTCGGTTTAGATGTACCTATGTAGAGCCCCACAGTATTTTAGAACCAGATGTCGCTCAGAGTCTTTGATACCCAGCTTGGTGTGCAAAGTATGGAAAGTATTTGCGAACTCCGACATTGTTTGGCTCTTCTCTTGCCGCAGTGTGGTGACTGGTCCATCTCATGTACTAGTATTCATAGTTATCAACAGGATAGTACTTTTCTTTGACCCCATCCACAAAAAAATCCTCAAGTGGGCTCGACCCCATATATTCTAGATTCCTCTGTGGAACTTTGCTCCCAGTAAGTTTCCCACCAATGTTTGACATGGGGGAGAGCCTTGAGCAGTGCAAAGGTGATATTTTCCCTGTCATAAAAATTTTGAACAGAGAAATAACCTTCTAATAGATTTAACCATTTTTTTAGGGCATTCGCATCTATTTAACCTTCAAATATGGGAATATCAAAATTAACTTGTACCTTGAAGGGAGAGGTTCCTCCAAAATGGTCTCTTGATGAAGATGCACTTGTTGCTATGGGCAGGCGTTGAAAGATGTGTGCAAAATTCTCCATCATTTTCATCCCTCTGTCACGCGAGAGATTGCTCAAGCAACAGGTTAATAGAATCTCCTACTCCATCGTTTTTCTTTTCTGCCGCCATCAAGGATTTCTTGGGCATGCGAGAGTGATTGTCCTCAAGAGAGATAAGCTCAAGACCCAACTGGCTATACTTGTACCTCGTCGGGGACATGCGTTGAAAATGATCAAGAGCAACCTGCTCTGATACCACTGATCCAGATTATGTTTGGAACGAAATGAACGCAAAGATATTATAATGAAACACTCATGAAAATTTCAAGAAACAGAGAACTACAACAATACTTGATTTCTATTAATGAAAGAATTGTAAAGAGACTATAAAAATACAGAGTGCAAGACTCGCTAGAATGGTGGTAGCTTTATCTCTCAGAAGAGATGTGACGGATACGCTCATTCACAAGAAGATGATTACAATGAGGCTTTGAAGGCCTTTTTATGTTAAACAAGAATGCCAAAACCCTAGACATCCAAAAACCTAACCCTAGGAGATGAAACGCCAAAAGTCATGTGGGCCCCGTTTGGGTAAGTTAGTACATTAACTTTCAGGGGTCATAACTTTTTCATACGATATTTGTTTTAGGTGCATGATAGCCCGTTGGAAAGGTCTTTTCGAGAACTACACATTACGCCATCAAACTTTGACTATGTTTACAGTTTGATTGTGGCGAGCCAAAATAACATTGTTTAGGGCCCCAAAACGGCCCTGGAAGTACAACAAGATGTGCTTGTTGATATTATGGTAGTTGCAAGAGGTATTTACCTCCACATGTAACCCTAACGAGAATAGAATATTCTGGGAAGCAAGAAGAAACCCTAAAGCATTGGATCTAACCCTAGAAGACAAGTCGGCTAAAGGAAATATTTAAGGGGCTTCTAACTTTATAGTGTGGAAGACAAGGATTGATCTCATCATTGCCAAGAATAAAGTGTTGGATATCGTGAAGGGAAAGATCGTGGAACCACAATTCGAAGAAGGAAAAGAGAAGGAACATCAGAACGTTGCAGTTATGGAGAAGTTCAAAGACAATGACATCAATGCCATGAGTATCATAGTGGACTCTATAAAAGACCACTTGATACCCTACATCTCCCATCTTGACTCATCCAAGAAGATGTACGATGCCCTNGAGAAGGAACTGGTAAATATAGTACTCAATGGTCTTCCCAAGACATGGGATGCATTTTCCACAAGCATGAACACAAGGAAGGAGTATCCCACATTTGAATAACTTTGGACTTGTTATGCACAAGAAGAATCAAGGATTAATGAAAAAGAGAAACCCCAAAAGAAATATGATGATCAAGCTTTAACAACAAGTTTCAAGAATTTCAGGAATAAGAAAAAGTTTGGCTCAAGGAAGAAACCAAATCAAGAAAAGGATATGTCAAAGATACAATGCTTCAACTATCAAAAATATGGTCACTACAGGAACCATTGTCCTGAGTTAAACAAAATGAAGGAAACAGATGAAGCAACAGTTGCCAAAGAAAGGGAACCCTCAAAGAAAGTCAAGCAGGATAAAACAAACTTCTCCTTCTAAGACAAGGTAACAATATTCTTCATAATTCTTGTACATACCATGTTTACATAGTTTTTGTACATATCTTGCATATCTATTTCTTAAAAGATAAGATGTTCAAGGAGAAACAATACCTATGGAAGAATAACAAGATAAGGATTGCTATCATGATGACTACAAATCAAGCAATACACATGAAAAGATGAAGTACATTGACAATCCTTGGTAACAATTCTTGTGGAAGCTATTACATAAGTAACAGTTGTAAGATAAGAATCAAACTTGAAGAAACCTGGAAGAAGTAAAAACAGAAAGAAGTCATCAATCAAGAGGAAATTAGAAGATGTGTGACACTTTGCAGAAGGCAGTAAGGATGCAGACGGAAGCATGGACTCTCTTAGATGGAGGGAGTCGATTATATAATTCCAAAAGAAGAGCATGCATTCATGCATGAAGCAAGGATTAGGAGGGAGCTAATCCTAAATAATATGATCCATTGAAGTATCTATCCATGTTCCCATTGATGGTAGAAGCCATGAAAAGCAACACATGTTCAATTTGACTTTAGAAGAAGTCTTCTTCAAGAATCCTTAAAGTATCTTTGGTTGTCCATTCACATCCATTATCCTATGATGAAAGGAAGAATTTGGAATCTTCGGGGCATGAAATCTATAGAAAAACTCCATGGACCCAAGAGCTAAAGAGAAACATGAGGAAGAACATGAAGATAAAGAAAAACCAGAACAACCAGTCATTATATCAAGAATCACAAGACTACCAGCTTGGTTTGAATTCACTAGAAGCAATCAAGCAGAAGAAATGAAATTTGTAATGAATAGAAGCATTGCGAGATTCAGAACTAGAGGTTATCCTAGATGGAGGGAGAAGACTATGATGACAACTTGTTCCCATAAACCATACCTCTATCTGAGCTATCATATCTCTTGCAATATCCATGGATTGAAGTTTACATTAGTTGGTTGTAAGAGATTGTTCTCCCAATAGAGCACTTTAGGAAGACGCGTATGTAAAGAAATCTCAAGGTTTTGAGAGACCCATGTATGCAGATATAAGAAGACCTTGTATGGATTCAAACAACTTGATACAGAGTATCCATATACAACTGAAGCGTAGTGAAAACTTTCTATGATAGAGATAGTGTATCAGAATAGTTACTCAGAAGTCTGGGATGATGGATTGCTAAATCCATGACAAACTCTCATGATGACAGAAGAAGTGTTACTTGGATATGTTTCAGTTTGAGCATTGCCACGGTTTCATGAGCTAGTAGGAAACAAAAGTATTGAATTCAACCATGATATATTGTGATTATCAGAGCTATATGAAGCCTTCAGAGAAAACTAGTGTTCCAGAAAAAGCCGAAGTACATTGAGATCAAGCATTACATTCTCTGTGATGAAGTCCAGAAAAGAGAAGTGGTTCTCCAATATATCTTCACGGATGAGCAGATAGCAGATATTTCGGTAAAGCCTCTATCCAAGATGAAAAAGTTTGTGTACTCAAGAAAAAAGCTAGAGCTCGTGGAGACGACTTCCTTATTGAAAAAGGAAGAGATTACTCCCACGTTGGGAGGGAGCACTGATGTGTTATTGATTTATGGACAACCATTTTTTAGTTCGAAAAATGGTCTAGGATGACCAGTTCCTTTCCAGTTCGGAAAGTGGTTTGAGATTTCTGACAGACAAGCATTTTTCAGTTCGGAAAATGGTCCAGATCAGACAATCATTTTCGTAATGAAAATGGTCTGATAGATTGTTGATGCACCATAGACATTGAGTCCCCTTGTAACTAGTGTGGGGGAATGATCTAGGATAGTCATTCTTCTTGGCAGTCACTCTGAGTAGTGGTCAAGTAGAACGGTCCACCTCATCGGGTAGTCATTCTTTTGAAGTTCATAATTGTGAGTAGTTTCGAAGAATGGTTTGTTTTGCAGGTTGGTGCAGGACAGTCATTTCCATGAGGAAATGGTATGAACAATCATTCCCTATGGATGATTCTTTCTCTTCAGGTTGCACTATGTTTAGTGTCAGAGGAATGGCCCAATTAGGTGAATGGTCTAGGTTCAACAATCAGGGATAGGCATTCCCTAGGGCAAACTCATTCTATCCAGGTTGCATTATGTTTAGTGCCGGAGAAATGGCCCAGTTAAGTGAATGGTCCAGGCTCAGAAATAAGGGACAATTATTCTTCTATGCTTGAGAAGAATAGTCCAGATAGCCCATGGTTGATGTTTTACTTTCTGAGGGTAGATGCTCTTCCAGATCTCACAAATGTGAGTGGAAGAATGGTCCAAATAACTCAGTTTATATCATGATGTTGTTTTCTGTGCAGGTTGATATCAGATGATGTGATTGTTATGGAGACAGTATGTCTTTGGACAATAGATGTATGCTATTGTGGTGGATGTGTTCCACAGGTTGTGACTATGTGTCACTGATTAAGTGGTTGTGTGCTACTTGGTGTGGTAATGTACCACTGGATTGTAGTTGTATACTACTATGGATAGACACAATTGTGTTCTATTGAATGACATTGTTATGATTTCTATGTAGACTATCAACAGTGTTGAAAATGATTATCAACTAGATGGATAGTCAGTATGCTTGTGGACAGACAATCTCCACGAGGATAATGGTCTAGACATAACAAATTGTTGTTGGACATGTATTCTCTCTCTGGAGAATGGTCCAGGTTGATAGTCTGTTGACATGTCATGGACTAGTATTTTCCCAAGGCACAGATTTTGGCCCGTTTAGGAAAATGGTTCATGACTGATATTTTCTAAGGCATATAGGTGAGACAAATCTCCATGGTACATATGACTCGATTAGAAAATAGTCCTAGATTGGCATTCCCATAGGAATGGTCTCTGTAGTCCATGGCGTAGCTTTTAGCATATGTTGGGACAACCATTCTTCTAGGACGTATGTCCAGATGAGAAGAATGATCCTTGTATCACTCTATGGAGTGAGTGACTTATTCAACATCATGCCTGATTACTCAGATGGAGTATGGCTTCGAGAGATGATGCAGTTGATGCTATCAAATAAAAATATTAATGGTGCTCGTGATCTAATCATGAGATATCGTGTACGACTACGATGATGCAACTAGTTGAATTATATGTTTGTGCTCAAGACCATTGCCTTCAATATCTCCCTAGCTAGGAGGGAGTGTTGATATTGTGGTAGTTGCGGGAGGTATTTACCTCCACATCTAACCCTAATGAGAATAGAATATTCTGAGAAGCAATAAGAAACCCTAAAGCATTGGATATAACCCTATAAGACAAGTCAACTAAAGGAAATATTTCATATTAAGTGTTTAGCCTCCAGAATGAGAAGTCGACCCAGACAGTTCAGGAAAAACAATATAAATATAGGAAACCAGATCTCATTTGTCACCTCACCTCTCATAACTTCATAAGGCCAGTGGTGCGCAAGTTTGAAGAGAATTTGTAGCTGCTGCAACTGGCATATTTCAGTTTTGACTTGGACTTTCTCTTGGTTATGGTTTGGACTTTCTACTTGGCCTTTGGTTATTCTTGCTTGGTACGCTAGCCGTGGAGAGAGGTGCACTACTTTGATTGTCTATTCAGCCTAGGGTTTGCTTCCAAAATTATTCTTTATCAAGGTTAATGTGCTCGGGGGTGGCTTCTACTTATGGTTGGGTGACAATATTGCTATATTATCTATGGTTAAATGAGCACACCTATTCTTTCTAACAATGCTAACATGAAAACATACAAAATAAGCTAGTTGGATTAGGTGGGAGGTCACCAGTATCCACTTGGAAGATGTGTAGCGCTTCAGACAACCTCGGAAGTGTAGAACCCGCCATCACAAAGAAGTACAGACGAACATGTTGAACTAAAAACTGACAAAAGGAGCCAGTTGGAACAGGTGGGTGGCCACCAATATCCACCTGGATCAATGACCTCCAAATGGTGATGATAATCTGGGTTCGCCCATAGTCTAATTTCTTTTTAAGTTATTATGTATCTCTGTTCAGGACAACCATGGTTGTAGATATGTTGTTGCATAGTTTAGGGTGTCCAGTTTGTATCAAACTTCACCAGAAACTTGATAGCACACCACTTATTCTGGTTTCCATATGTATGGAAGAACAGGTGGCTAGTTTTGCCATGTATATTGTTTTGATGATGATTTAAGGAAATACAACTTTTTATTTACAAAGAAAAAATAAATCCACTTAAACCAAATTGGTTTGTTAAACATGTGTTAAGCCCCTTTGATGATAGAAGGAAACAAACTCCAAGAGGTCAAATACCTTCCCTCACACATGCAAATAAGGGCTCTACATGTATTAGGGTTTGAACCTGGGCTTTTTACATGGTGGTGCCCCATCTTGACCATTAATCATAATCTAGCATGTTAGGATATGAACAAGTGCACACTTTCACCACCCCTCCCCCACTCATCCTCACAAGACGTGAAAGTGTGCACAATGCACACCTTCACCCTTCTACCACCCATCCTCCCCGGGGGAAAAGGTGTGCACTTGTGCTCACCCCCCAACAAAATTATGCATACCTTCACCCTTGAGAGGGTGGGTTGGGACGTGAATATGTGCATTTATGTAAGGTGGTAGTGGGGGTTGAAGACATGCATTTGTTGGGGTGGTGATAGGTGAAGGCATGCATTTGTGCACACAAATGCATGCTTTCAACACCCTCCCTCCCGCAAACCACCCATCCTCCCTGGGGAAAAGATGTGCACTTGTGCTCACCCCCAACAAAATTATGCACACCTTAACCCTTGAGAGGGTGGGTGGTAGGAGGTGAAGATGTGCATTTATGCAAGGTGGATAGTGGGGGTTGAAGACATGTAATTGTTTGGGTGGTGATAGGTGAAGGCATGCATTTGTGTGCACAAATGCATGATTTCAACACACCCCTACCACGACACAAATGCATGCCTTCAACACCCTCCCCCCACTCCCCCCACCAACACCACCACCTTCACCTAAATCAATGGATATAGTTTAAGATGGATTTATGTTTTTTTTTTTTGTGTATTAAGGTAATTAATAATTAACCATATATAAGTTAATGTATGAATCTTAGTATATACTTAATGTTGTTTGTGCATCATGTTCCTTGTGGGCTCATTGCATCAAGAAACACAACTTAATAATATAGTCTAGTGATCACATCTTACTTGTTATGAAGTTGGATTCAAATGTTGACATGTGTCTACATATTTTAATAATAATATACCTATTTTATATGGAAAAAATGTAGTAAATATATTTATAATCGAATTGAAAGGTAATTGTTAATATATACCATATTCGTAATCCAATCAATGGCATAAAAAGTGGTGATTAATGCATCAATGCATTCATATTTTTATAAGATGGAATAATTGGTTGTATTACAACATTAAATTATTATTGGAATCATCAGCTAAGCTCGGTGACAATTATTCACTACTTGCCCAAGTTTGATTCCCAACATATGGTGCTCTGAGCATCTTACCTTAGAGTCTTCAAAGTGACTTGTACCAGGAATGATAATCCATTAAATACAAATCTCAGAGCTCGATCTCAGTAGATAAAAATATATTTTGGTGATGGGATAGAAGTAAATACAAATAGATTCTGGTAGTGGGATAGGGGGATTTAGAGGAAAATAAGTCTCCAACTTTGATTAAAAAATGTTAAAATAAATAATAAAAATAAAGATTGGAATCATTTTTTTACAACCATTGCCTCCCAGTGTCTGAGACTAAAATTGTACGTGCCAACACCATTACTACTTAGATAAGCATTCAAGGATGCGAAGGTGGGTGATCATAAACTACCTAAGTGCATGTTTATGTGGATTTTAGTTCTTGACATCCTAACATTGAGGAATTAAGGAGAGAAGATGCCAACGAGTCCAATCTATAGTGCTTTACTAAGGGCATGCAACCATGAGATGAGACTCGTACTATTCTCATTGAGACCATGGAGATTTGCTATCATGGAAATGAAGGTAGTGGTAGGCATGATAGTCGCCCACTTCAAATTCACCCTCACTCCTACCTATTAGCATGAGGTGTCAAATTTTCCAATTATCTTCAATGCTTATAATTGCAATTACCATCTTTAGTATTCCATGTTATCACAAGTTGCATTGTTTGGTCTTGGAGTAAGATTTAAACATGCTTTAGTTGGCCAAGAGCTCATCTTCCTCTTACGCAAGGAAACAGGTTAACGGCCTAAGATATAGAAGCATCTGGCAGGAGTGGAAGTTTGTCCCCTTATGGACCATCGACTGGTCATTTCAAGTGGTGTGGATTTCCTTGAATAATAGTGATGAGTCTGCCCACATTCGTGAATATCAACCAATGATGATTGTCTTCATTGTTGGTTAACAACTTGATCCAGATTTAGGAGCGGAACGAACTAATTAACAGATTGAATACAATAAACACAGAGATATGAAAAATAACACAAATATCCAATGAACAATATCTTCTATTAAATAATGAAATAGGTTGACACTGTAAGACTGCAGAACTTAAACTTGCTCGAATGGTGGTAGCTATCTCTGAGAAGAGATGTGGCTGCTACACGCATCCGTATGAGCATAATGGATTACAATGTGGCTCCAAAGGTCTTTTTGATATTACTCATGAATGTCAAAACCATAGACATAAAAAAACCTAACCCAGAAGGTGAAACGTCAAAAGTCATGTGGGCCCTATGGGTAAGTTGGTGTAATTTGGTACCTCAACTTCTTAGGGCCGTAAATTTTGTATATGACCTCTGTTTTAGGCGCGTGATACCCTGTTGGAAAGGTATTTTAGAGAACTACACATTCTACCATCAAACTCTAACTCTGTCTACAGTTTAACTATGGCGAGCAAAAAAAAACAACGTTTAAGGCCCCAAAACAACCCCAGAAGTACAAAAAGATGTGCTGACATGAAAACATACAAAATAATCCATTTGGATTAGGTGAGAGGCCACTCGTATCCACTTGAAGGATGGGTGTGGCTTCATACAGCCCCAGAAGCGTAGAACCCACAATTACAAAGCAGTATAGAAGAACGTGTTGAACAAAAAATGTACATGAGGAGCTAGTTGGAATAGGTGGGTGGCCACCAATATCCATCTGGATCAATCCCCCCCCCTTAGGAAACAATGGTATCCATTGCGTTGAGTTCCGCCATCAGGTGAGGAAAATTCTGTTGGATTTGGCCCCGGGTGAGCCACTTTCCTTGGTGTAGGAGTTGCCCTGCCTTGAAAACCCGATAAGGTTGGATCCGCTGCTGGCGAGTGCCCTTTGACCTGTGTGTCCACTATTTGATCAGTGGATGTTTGTTCCATGCAGTCAGTGTTGAGCTCTGTGGGTTTCATCTTTTCTGCAATCTCAGAGGTGTCTAATAATTGTGGAAAATATGGTCGAAGGAGGTCGACATTGAATACTGGATGCAGACCAAGGAAGGGTGGAGTGTTGAACTCAAAAGCATTGCTACCCACCGCCTTGGTGATAGTGTAAGGTCCATAACGAAGTAGGTGAAGCTTTCGATGGGACCCAGTGAGACGCTCCTTCTACAAATGTAACCAGACTTTGTCACCAACCTGAAACTGGTGTGGTACCCTGTGTTGATGGTGTTGCTTGTACTTAGCATTGGATTTATGCAAAATCTCCTAGACCTGTTGGAAGATGTGTTGATTCCACTCAATGAATTTGGTGGCTTTCACGATCGCAGACTGATCAATGGAAGAGTATGTCTGTGTAGTTGCAAGAGGAAGTGCAATATCAATGGGTCCCAATGGTTGGAATCCCAGACCCACCTAAAATGGGATATGGTTGGTGGAACTATGGAGAGCCCTGTTGTAACTGTGTTGGACATATGGGAGACTCTCGTCCCATGTACGTGGATTCTTAGAATTGTACATGCGCAGGATGTGCACAATCATTCGATCGACGACCTCTGTTTGGCCATCGGTTTGGGGATGGAAATTAGTGGATTTGGTGAGCTTGGTGTCCAACAGAGACCAAAGACTCAACCAAAAGGTATTGAGGAACTTGTTGTCTCGATCAGAGATGATGGTCCGTGGTATCCCCAAGTGAACCCACACTCATTCGAAGAAGAGCTTGGCAGTGTTTGCCACTGTGACATTCTTCTTACATGTTGTGAGGATGGCCATCTTTGAAAACCGATCAATGACCACGAACACACAGTCATTTCCTTGCTTGGTGGATGACAAGCCATACATGTAATCCATTGATTCCCAAGGCTTCTCGAGAATAGGAAGAGGGGTGTATAAGCCTTGCTTCTTGATGGTTGGTTTGACAATGGCACATGCAGTGCAATATCTGATATACTTGTTGACGTCTTGTCGAAGTTTTGGTCAATAAAAATGTTTTTGAAGAACGACCACAGTTTTATCTACGTGAAAATGTTCTACCACCCGACTATAGTGGGCTTCCCAAATCAACATTGCACGCTTGCTTGTAGGAACACAAAGATGGCCTAGGTGGCATAAGAGTTTGTCCTGAATGTGAAAATCAGTGATAGTTGCACCTGTACCCAAGAGCTGGTAGGTGGTGGCAAAGTCTGGATCTTGGTGATAAAGTTTTGGCCACTCAGATGCTTCATGTCCACAAGAATGGAGCACAGTGGTGAGTGTATCCACAGGAGGCCAACTGAGGCAGTTAACAATATGATTGGAGATACCTGTCTTATACTTGATGTTGAGATGGAACTGCTGGAGGTAGGTGGACCACTTTTGATGGCGATCGTTCTGCAATTTCCCCTATGTTTGTATGAACTGTAGAGGATTGTGATAAGTGTGTATGATTGTGTTATCGGACTAATCGGTAGGTGCGGACACTAACAGATCTCCCTAGATCCACCTGGATC
>JZKD02S0098877.1:6904-17053 GCA_000966675.3 Picea glauca | reverse complement strand
AAACTGTAAACCCTGGACATGACTTTGTTGATGAAGATGATAAATGTGATCCTCTTACATTCAATTGATATGAATGTTTCTTTAGGAGATTCACTCTTATTTGTTTCTAGGAAAATCTTTAGCAAGTATGTGTAATATCTTAAATGTCTTAGAGAGTGAAAATTCACTAGTTGTTTATGGATATTATTAGCTATGAACTAATCAAAACTTAAACGGACTGACAAACTAGACTCTAACTGAAAAAATGCCAATAAGAAACCCAACATGACCTCGACCACATGTTTTTCATTATCTAGACCTAAAATTTGACTCAGCAGGGAACAAACCTATTGGATCTCAATAACCATTATACTCACATTCATTGGCAAAGACAAAATTTATGAAAGATGCTCTGGTTTGACAATTGTCTGTAAAAACAGATATTTGACTTCTGATGGACACTCTGTGTAGACCCTAATTATCTTTTCTTCTTCGAAAGGTTCAAAAACTGCGGAGAAAGACTCTGGTATGCTGAGGGAACCTCAAATTGATAGACTCTCTACCCTACAGAGGACCTTTGACCCTTGTTTATTGACAACACCTTTCTCTTCCTGTGACTACTGCTCTACGCACCAACCTATGAATTCGGGAAAAGGGAAATCAACCTCGACATCGTAAGGGTTTATAGTGGTTTGGGCTGCTTCAAGGAATGGTATCTGCTTTCCTACATTATCAGACATATTACTCTTGGACACAGAGATGGGAGAAATGGTGATTTCAGTGTCGAGCACGTTTGAATCTCGGTTAATTAGGGCTTCTTCATTTGACACAGGGTATTTCTCTGTCACTGACGTTATGATAGGGTACATGGCGATGATGAAAAATACCTGGAAATGAGTGGAAATGGCATGAGCTTGGCATACTGTTGAGCTTCAGTTGAATGAGGGTGGTTGCGATAACTTTCAAACGTTCCAGTATTTTGAAAAATAATAAAATAAATGACTAGTGCCCTTTATATACTTTTCCAATTTCGAGGGCACGAGGAAGTGGTTTGGGGAAACTTGCTTCTCACTCTGAAATGCACCCAGTGGAGCCACGTGGTCCCAACTAAAAACTATGGTTTAGTTTTTAGACCGCTTTCAAGAATTATCCTTCGTGCAACTCCTTCCCCCGAAATGATCCCTGATCGTCGATTTGGAGCACTCACGATTTGTGACGTATCGGGTCCCATCAACTCTGTGCTCCTGCCAGATTTAGCCTCGTCCTGCTAGATTTAGTCCCTCCCTTGATTTATCAGACTTCCAACCAATTTAGTACATCGCTAAGTCTTGAAATCTTGATTCACACAAAAAATTTTGATGGTGATAACACGATATATGACAGTGGTGAATTTGAACTTTGGTTTTGATACTTGTTATAGTATTGACCCGACAATGGGAAAGATTGGTTATATGCATGAAATCTTGGCTCATTTGTTATTTACCTATGAGGTTTGGTCGATTTTGAGGTTATATGATTTTGAAAAAAAAAGATGAGTACCAGTTTCGCATGGGGATTCAAACCCAGTTTGTTTATGCAGTAAGTATTGGGGTTGTGATATAAGTATTGTTTAGTTAAGGGTTGATGGATTTACGTTTGTGTTTTCAGCCTCCCATGTTGGCTTGATGTAGTCTGGTTTTAATTGTTTCGAATGATTCTGTTAATAACCCCTTATAAAATTCTCTTCTAATGGGAAAGGAAAAAAGGAAATGTAACTGGTAAAGTTGGGCAGTCTTGATATTTTTATTGGTTTTTATATCGAACATTATGAAACTGTTGTGTCTTGGATTTGAATTATTATCAGAAAAAAGTTTTGGAAAATGATGGCAATGTCGATTTTCGATAAATATTATTGCATATGATAGAACAATAATAATCTCATTCCTGTTCATTATATCACTTTCCTCTCATTATACACCCACTGCCTTCCCAAATACATTTAAAACATCCCTTGTTCTATTATTATGAATTTCATTTTTTTTTTTAAATGAATGAAAAAAGAGAAAGGATTAGTAGGAAAGGAAAAGGACTAGATGATGACTAATGTTGGAAGTTTGGATATGGATACAATTTTTTGTTTTTGTAAGAATATTACCTCTGCGTTTGCTTGAAAAATATTCGTTGGTTGCTTCCCGTCCATGCTACCATTTTTCGCCCATTATAAATCCCCTCATCTTCCCAATATCCCTATCACTCCCTGTTCATATGGCGATTGATTATTGAGTTTAAAAGTATTGTTGGATGGATTGCATGTGCTTTTGTTGTGAATGATAGATCCAACCTTTTGATTTTATTTAGGTAGAGTATTGATGCATGGATTGTTAATATTTTTTCATAACATGATTGGGATATTGCTTTAGGATGAGTTTCTTTAGCAGGGGAAACAATGATAGAGGTGCTAATAGAGGTGTTAATACAGGCAGAGGAAATAATTGGAAAAGAGTCCATAGAAGGCCACGATTTTAGATACATTTTGACGTTGATCTACAAGAACTAAATCGACTTTTCCAAGATGGGTTTTTAAATCTAGTTGACCAAGGAATTCTGCAACCCATACCTGAGAGGCCTCCTTTCCAGTCATGTTAGAATGTCTATGGTATCCACGTCCCCCCTCATGTGTCTATGTATCCATAACCACCTGTCAATGATGGTTGGCAAGAGATTGTTCATCAACCTGTAGCTCATCACCATGGTTGGCCTATTGTGTCGTTGCCATTACCCCCTCCTCCACCACCAATAAATCCAAATTCCCAAGATGATCATGTTGTCTCACCAGTACAGTCCTCTCATACAAGTAAAAGGATAAAAACTTATGTTCCCAAGCCAAATCTAGATAAAGGAAAAGGAGTGGCCACTCCCTCCAAGTCATCCAAAGATTCCTCTAAATTTGTGTCCTCTCGTCTCCATCTCAAAGATGATTGTTCACACGTCATCAGTGCAGTCCACCCACAAGTATCCCATCAATTGAAAGCTATTGCACATGATAAATCAGAAATGGGATCTAAAGAGGGAAGTAGTGAAAAGAGGAAAAATGGCTCTCATAGAAAATATGGTTTTTAATGCTTATTAATACTATTTTCTATTGAGGACAACCTTTTTCTTTTGACAATTTTTTGGACAACAAATATATATTTAGACAGAGTTTTGGAAAAAATGGAAATAATTTTATTTTTGGATATAGTCATGTTCTATTTTGCTGATATTAAAATATTTGATTATTAATATGAGGATGAGAGTTACAAGGAGAATGTTTGAATCAAATGTGTGGGTTATTATACTTCATGTTTTGATGATTATTAAAAGAAATTGAAAATGGGAGTTACAAGGGGTCACATCTATTTAGTTATTATTTAATTAGACCCTTATCTATATATATTATTATTTGTTTGTCTCAAATAATTAGTTAAGCTAATTAATCTTTGTTATCGCACAATTTGTACTTGCCCAAAGCCCAAGGCAAGTGAATGCAATATTGATGTACCAGGGGGTGACCTATCACTGTCACCTTAATAGGAAACCCCTTTCTATTTAGGAGTATATCAAATTTACCCCAAGGGAGACGTCCCCAATGAATTAAATGGCTGATAAGACTAAGGCAAGGATGCAAGAAAACCCCCCTCTCACTGGTCACTCAAGTCAAAAGGTTCTTAAGGTATTTAAGGGATGAAGTTGTTAGCACTAAGAGTCACCCTCATATTTCAAGAGGATAAGCCCAACACCCATCAAATAGATTTGTGAATGTAGATTAATGATAGAAGGTCAAATGGACAAAACTCAGCATAAAAATGTTTTAAAACAAAAAGTCTAGGCTAGTATGCATACGCAAATGAGGTTTTAACTAACTTCAGCCAGTGGTTTAAGGATAAAGTGAGTAGAAGGAAGACTTGGCGAGGAAGGTGGATAGGTCTACTATAAGCTGTTAGACAACTGAGAGGGGGGGTGAATCAGTTGTTACCAATCTTAAACAATTATGCTTATTTTAAACTCTTTGTAGAGCACTAAATGACAATCACAATAATGCAGGGAAGTAAGCAATAAAACATTCAACATCATTCACACATATGAAATATACAGAGACAAATATTTCCTGAGGAAACCCATAAAGGGTAAAAACCTTTTCTTCTTTATATGATAAGCAATCTTTACATTCTGTATATTATCATACTTATGAGCACCAACTCATAATGAGGCTACAACCTCTGTTTTGCAAGCTACAACTTGCTGAGATAATCAACTCTCTGTTTTCTCTAGCACCTACTAGAAGGAAGCACCAACTTCCTGGTTTCTCTAGCACCCACTAGAAGGAAGCACCAACTCCCTAAGTGTTCCAACACCAACTTCCAATCACACAGGCACCAACTTGAATAACAAAGAACAACATTTCTCCCTTGGACCACCCTGCCACCCTGGTTTCTCTGGCTGCAACCAGATGGAAGCTACAACTCCCTGTGTTCAAGCACCCACTTGAACCTCTAAGGACAACATTCCTCCCTAACACCTCCCTTCCACCCTGAAATATGAAGTTTTCTATATATACATTTATCACAGTGATACAATATTTATCATTGGCTTACCAGGCTTATCACTGTTCTGCTATGCTGCTCTGCTCTCCTGTATCAATGTCTCTCTTTCTGCATCTTCTTGCGATTTCTGATCTTCTATTTTTCTCTACAAGAGAACCTCAACCTTCCTTTAGTGTCTCACTGTCTTGCTGCACACATGCCTTGTTCTTTCTGTGCTTCTACATTTTATGCTCTGTGCGCCATGTCCATTCAATGCACCATTCCTCTTCTTTGTATTTCAGCTGCTGCACACTCCTCCTTCTACAGTCCTGAATCCCTCTCAACAACAACCCCCATATCTTCTTTCTTCTGCCTTCTTATAGAATCTGTGCACCTTGTGCATCACTTGTGCACAATGCTTCTGCATGCTCTTCATGTTGAGAGCTCTGCCTGATCATCATTGCAACTCTTTAGCTTCTCTGGCTGTTAAACCCATGTGTCCATCATCACTAGGTGTGATGCTGAGATTCCTTCGCCTCTCCAATAGTCACGACTCTTTGTCTTCTCTGTCATAGTCAAGCTCGTCCTCTCTGTTGTAGTTATAGGCTTCAACGCTCATCCATATGTCACTTGCCTCTACGAACAATCTTCATTCAACTGGAAGATTCCTTGAGACTCTTCATCTCCTCTGGAAATCACACAGAAGTCTCTTCGAGTCCTCTGGCAGAAACCATCAGTGGTTTCTAGCAGTTACACTATGAACCTCCAAAGACCGCTTCATCAACTGAATCACCACTGATCAGTTAACTGTGAAGAGAAACAATATCCCTTCGATCATATTCCTGAATAACCTACACCGTTGGATCATAAATGATGGGTCTCACACTTATTTATCCATTTCGCAATTCGGCCTTTCGACGTTTCGGCATTCCGACATTCGGCTTTTTGGCATCCCTGTGGTGAGACATCTCGACTCTCCAAGTCGCGATCTCCGAAATAGAGATTAGCTTTGTGCTACCTCCTCCCTTGAGTCTTCGTCGATGTGACCATGGGTTATGACCAAGGGCCAATTCTGAACATGTATTTCACATTTCGCGTTTCAGGGATTTTGTGATGAGTCATCTCGACTCTCCATGTACCAAACTATGAAATGGAGCTTGTCTCTTTGAGCTCTTCTCTACAGCTCTTCGATGCTGTGACCACCAGCGGTGACCATAGCCTTATTCGAAAACACATTTAGGCATTTCTTCATTTCAACATTCTTGTTGCAAAGTTTTTCGACACTCCAACTCCCGGTATCCGAAACCAACACCAAAAGGTTTTTTTCGCATTTCGACATTTCGGCATTCTGACATTCCTTGTGATGAAGTGTTTTGACACTCCATCTCCCAGTACCTGAAATCTACACAAAAAGGTGTTTCGGTGTTTCACATTTCGTGACTTCGGGACTCCTGTGATGAAGAGTCTCGACTCTTGACTCCTCCAATTCCCGGTATCCAAAACTCTGGTTGATGTGTCTATTTCATGATTTTTGGTGTTTCATATTTCGGCACTTCGAGACTCCTGTGTTGAAGAGTCTCGACTCTTGACTCCTCCAACTCTCGGTATCCGAACCTTCAGTCGATGTGTCTGGTTTGGGTTTTTAGGGTTTCACATTTCGCGATTCCAGGACTCCTGATGATGAAGAGTCTTGACTCTTTCAACTCCTGGTATCCAAAACTATCCTCCTGCTTTCAAGATTTCAGTGTTTCACATTTTGCAATTTTGAAACTCCTAATGATGAAGAGTCTCGACTCTTCCAACTCCTGGTATCTGAAACTGTCTTCCTGCTTTCGGGATTTCGGTGTTTCGCATTTTGTGATTCCGAGACTCTTGATGATGAAGAGTCTCGACTCTTCCAACTCCTGGTATCCGAAACTGTCCTCCTGCGTTCCAGATTTCATAACCCCGCTTCACCTTGCTCTTTAAAGAATGTGCAGGTTCTCCTAGATCCAATGTCGGTCGGACCTCGGGCTCAGATCTGACGTTCATCGGGAATTCTCAATGGGATCCAAAGATCACTTTCTCTTCTCCTCCTGGGATTACACATCCTCCTAACTTGGAATAATTTATAAGTGTTAAAGGCCTCAACCTTTGATCCGTCTAAGATCCCGAGTAAGCTATCTCTCTTGAGCTTTGGCAATGAATTAACCTCATCCCTGGTGCACACCTATGCACTGCGTGCGACTCTGCGCTAATCCTCCTGAGCTTACGTTGTCCCTGTTTTTCCATCGCTGCATACTTTGATCTTGCCATCAATGACAAGCACACCTGCCTGTATGCATGCCAACAATCTCCCCCTTTGGCATTGATGGCAACCCTGAACGATTGCGCTAATCTGTTTGGACCTCCAACTGTAGGATCCAGTCTGGACCACTCCTTTTCTCCCCCTTTGACATCAATGTCAAAGAAAACATGATCCCCCTGAGCCGTTGCAATATTTTTAGGAGGTATCAGATATTCAATCAATACAAAACTCCCCCTAACAGGATAGACTCTCTTAGGTGTGAGACGGGATGACACCCAGCTTCTGTCGGAAATATTCAAATGGTGTCTTGGCTATTTGTTCTGTGGTTGGAATGTAATGGACCCGAACAATCTGATTGGTGACCTGCTCTCTCAGAAAATGGTATTTTATGGGAATATGCTTGGTCTTGGAGTGGAATACAAATTTCTTGGACACACTGATGGCACTAGTGTTATCACAATGAATTGGGATCGGTGCAACGTATTTTACCTCCAAGTTTGCAAGTTTCTGAATCATCCATAATACCTGAGTGCAAGAGGTAGCAACATCAATGTACTCTACCTCTGTAGTTGATAAATAAATGGAACCTTTCTTTTTACTCAACCATGCTACTAGAGAATCTCCTAAGAAGAACGTACCTCCACTTGTTCTTTTCCTTTCATCCATACAGTTAGCCCAATCAGCATATGAGTAGATTGATAGTTGAAAATTCTGATTCTTAGGATACCATAGGCCATAGTTCATTGTTTCTTTCAAATATATGAATATCCTTTTGACAGTTAGCAAGTGACTCTATTTAGGTGCATATTGATATCTCCCTACCATCCCAAAAACATGCATTATGTCTGGACGAGATGTTGTGATGTACAGTAGACTGCCTATCATTGACCTATATGAAATTTGATCAACATCAGGCGAGTCATCATCCTTGCTTAATTTGCATCCAACAACCATAGGTGTTCCCACAGGTTTAGAATCTTCCATTTGAAACCTTTTCAACATTTCTCTTAGATATTTTTCTTGATAAATGAACATCCCTTCAGACCTCTGAGTAATTTGCAAACCAAGAAAAAATGACAGTCAACCTATCGTAGACATTTCAAACTCAGACTCCATGGCAGAAGCAAACCATTGTACCAATGAATCCTTATTACATCCAAAGATGATGCCATCTACATAGACCAACATGATGAGAAAATCATTATCCTCTGTTTTGATATATAGATTGTTGTCAACTGTTCCTCTCTTGAACCCTTTGTCTTTGAGATACGTATCCAGTCTTTGATACCAGGCACGAGGGGCTTGTTTTAACCCATATAAATATTTCTTCAACTTGCATACTAAGTCAGGGTTATCAGATAGTTCGAAACCATCTGGTTTTTCCATATAGACTTCTTCATTTAAATCTCCATTTAGAAAAGATGACTTGACATCCATTTGATATACTTTAAACCTTTTATGACAAGCATAGGCAAGATATATTATGATAACTTCTAATCTTGCTATGGGCGCAAATGTTTCATCAAAATCCAGTCCNGTTCATTGTTTCTTTCAAATATATGAATATCCTTTTGACAGTTAGCAAGTGACTCTATTTAGGTGCATATTGATATCTCCCTACCATCCCAAAAACATGCATTATGTCTGGACGATATGTTGTGATGTACAGTAGACTGCCTATCATTGACCTATATGAAATTTGATCAACATCAGGTGAGTCATCATCCTTGCTTAATTTGCATCCAACAACCATAGGTGTGCCCACAGGTTTAGAATCTTCCATTTGAAACCTTTTCAACATTTCTCTTAGATATTTTTCTTGAGAAATGAACATCCCTTCAGACCTCTGAGTAATTTGCAAACCAAGAAAAAATGACAGTCAACCTATCATAGACATTTCAAACTCAGATTCCATGGCAGAAGCAAACCATTGTACCAATGAATCCTTATTACATCCAAATATGATGTCATCTACATAGACCAACATGATGAGAAAATCATTATCCTCTGTTTTGATATATAGATTGTTGTCAACTGTTCCTCTCTTGAACCCTTTGTCTTTTAGATACGTATCCAGTCTTTGATACCAGGCACGAGGGGCTTGTTTTAACCCATATAAAGATTTATTCAACTTTCATACTAAGTCAGGGTTATCAGATAGTTCGAAACCATCTGGTTGTTCCATATAGACTTCTTCATCTAAATCTCCATTTAGAAAATATGACTTGACATCCATTTGATATACTTTAAACCTTTTATGACAAGCATAGGCAAGATATATTATGATAACTTCTAATCTTGCTATGGGCGCAAATGTTTCATCAAAATCCAGTCCTTCTATTTGAGCATAGCCTTTACAGACCAATCTTGCTTTGTTCTTGACAACTTGTCCCTACTCATTCAACTTATTCTTAAAGATCCATTTGGAACCAATGATATTTTTACCTTTAGGTCTATGAACCATTTCCCACGTATTGTTTTTCTCAATATGATCAAGTTCATCATTCATTTCTTTAACCCAATGGTCATCTTTGCTAGCTTCATTAAAATTCTTGGGTTCCAGCATGGATATGAAAGCTATATGTGATTGTTNAGGATAAATGTTGTGTCTCTTGTGAATGTGTATTTCTCAGTGATCTTGTTCTTATGATGCTCTTATCTATTGAAATGCAAAGAACTATAATAATGGCATAAACATTAACAATATCGCAGTCAATCATTATGCAGGGGCTAACCTTAGATTGCAACATCCTTCCCTGGGGAGGATCTGATCACTGGCCAGTGCAACTGGAAGCAGGCTTCCAAACAGCACCAAAGAACAGACCCTTCAGATTCGAGAAATTTTGGATTGATCACCCAACTTTCAAGGAAAGAATCAAACAGTGGTGGCAGGAGGAGCAACCGAAGCAAGGAACAAGGATGTTCAAACTTCATAAGAAACTTAAGTACATCAAATTTAAGCTCAAAGAGTGGAACAGGGATACTTTCGGGAATATAAACAAAGAGAAAAACGACATAGCAACAAAAATAATAAAACTCCAAGAAACTTGTCTACTGGAAGGTTATACAGAGGACCGAAAAAAGGAAGAACTCCAAATGACCCAAGAGTGGGAGGCGCGATGCCAGTAGGAAGAAACACTCTAGCGTCAAAAGTCCCGCATCCAATGGCTAAAGGAGGGAGAGTTGAACACCAAGTTCTTCCATAGAACAACCATGGCTAGAAGAGCCTGTTGACCGCTCGTTTAGCACGGAGGTCAACTCATATATAATGAAGATTATCTATGTCGAAGACAGCAGGTTTCTACTGGGTGTTTTTTAAACACCAGCACTTATATTTTTGTA
>JZKD02S0098844.1:0-24761 GCA_000966675.3 Picea glauca | reverse complement strand
CGCCACATGTATTACTTGTTAAATGTAACAAGTTAAATTTTATTTAAAATGTAATATATTATATGGTGCGGAAAAGGGGGTTGGGGCTAAGCCCCAACCCATGGTTATATCATTGCATGCAACCACAACATAGGATGTTAGGCAGTCCACTATGCGTGTGGGATTTGGATAGGGCTTAGCCCTTGGACCTCGGCGCCTCCATGTAACCACTAGCGCGCAACTATGGAACCCTCCACCATATAGTTCGAGGCTTATCCCCATGAAAGTGCGCGGGGGTATATCTATAACCACCGGTCACATGAAATGCGCCCCATGACCAGGAGCTAGCGCCAAGTATGGGCCAGCGCTTGGCCATATGAAGCTCATGGGACCTTATAAAAGGGGTGTGCACCAGCCCAAGGGGGCTTACTGTGTATTTTTATATAAAAGTGGGTTTTTAACTATACAAAGGTGATTTTTCACTGATATTATGCCAAGAAAATGGATTTTTTGAGGATTTTAGGCCATTTGAAGGGGGATTTGATCCCAGAAAGAGGCTAGATCTTGAGGGAAGTTTGGATTCTTCATCTGAGCCTTGAAAACTATAAGAACCAGGATTTTTGAAGCTTGGAGGAGACTTTTGATGCAGGGTTTTGAAGGAGCAGTTTGTAAATTTTTTCCTTTTCTCATGATTTGAGAGGCAATTTTGCCATGTTTTTTAGAAGAGTTTGATAGTGCATTCATGAATCTGAGAAAGGAGGTCTTGCACAGAAGACATGAAGCATGTAATGTAACAACAAAGAGCATTGTAAGAGAACTTTGAGCATTTTAAAGAGCAATAAAGAGGTCCTCCACTTGGAAGCGGGCCTAGAGACATAGCCAATGATTGGTGAACTCCGTTATCAACCTCTTGTCTCTATTTATCTTTTTGTTTTACTGTTCTATTCTCTTCATTTGCAGCATTAATATTAATGGTTGATCTCTTTATTCATTAATAAGCATCAAGTAAAAGTCACATTTGATATTCTGCAAACAAGATAACAAGTTTATGTATTTCGCATTCTTAATGATCTGATGCAAAAAGTACACTAAACTAACTTGCAATTTATCAGTANGCAATTTTGCCATGTATTTTAGAAGAGTTTGATGGTGCATTCATGAATCTGAGCAAGGAGGTCTTGCACAGAAGAAATGAATCATGTAATGTAACATCAAAGAGCATTGTAAGAGAACTTTGAGCATTTTAAAGAGAAATAAAGAGGTCCTCCACTTGGAAGCGGGCCCAGAGACGTAGCCAATGATTGGTGAACTCTGTTATCAACCTCTTGTCTCTATTTCTCTTTCTATTTTGTTGTTCTATTCTCTTCACTTGTAGCATGAATATTAATAACTGATCTCTTTATTCATTAATAAACATCAAGTAAAAGTCACATTTGATATTCTGCAAACAAGATAACAAGTTTATGTATTTCGCATTCTTAATGATCTGATGCAAAAAGTACACTAAACTAACTTGCAATTTATCAGTAATACCTTCATTTTTGGATCAATACTCCCCAAGATATGTTGAGAGGTAGTTCTCTAATCCTAGAAGTCTCCTTCCTATTGCATTAGGTTTCTAAGGCCTCTTTGAGACTTCCTTCTTCCTAGAAATTCCCAATCCCTATTAAAATTTCCTCCTCTCTCCATACCTCCTTGTAGTATGGACATTCCAACATGAGGTGATGTAGCACACCCATGTCGAGGCATAAAAATTTTGCGCTTCTTAATAGAATCGATGTCCTCATTCGAGGCTTCTACTCCATTCTTCTCTTCTAGGGCTCCCCAGCCATGGCCTCCATGCTCCAAACTGAACTCAGAACTGGAAGATATTCTCTTCTAATTCCTTCAAGTTCTTCCATTCCCCTTATACTTGCATATGACCGTGAGATGTGACCCGACACCAAAACAACAGGCGCCAAGACAACCACCGCACGAATTCCCCCGGAATAGAAATTCTCCTAATTTCACAATCCGACACTGCGTGTCCTTTTGGATTTCGACGTTCCTGATTCACTTCAGGACTTCGACGTTCAGGAGTCCGGGATGCTCACACAACCTTTCATCCCGAATTACTTTGTACCCGGAGTTCTAGATCAAGCGCCACGCGTCCTTCCAGATCGACGGTCCTGGTTTACTTCGGGACTTCGGGTCTTCGGGGATTTCTACCTCCCTCACTATGAACTGACTCAATTCGTCGAACTCACGAAGTCTGAAGGACTCAAGGGGTTAACTCCCACTCTCTTTGTCGTATCCAATAGTCACGGAAGACCTTGGCTCTTCGTGAATAGATCTCGTTCGTTCGTCTTCCAAACAAGGGAACCTTCCCTTTCAATACTTCATCCTCGCTATTCTTCCTGATATTTGTTATCTCTGAAAGGCTTAAGATCTTTGTGCTCTTTCTCTTGAACTTAACACTTATAAGGGTCTTTTGCACACCCCTTGCGCTCCTTCATCAAGTCTAGAACCTGAGTGATTCTCGGTATTTTCTTTCCTCACGGAGAGCCTGTGCGTATCTGTACCAACTCTTCTGAGATTAACAGACTCCATCCTCCAAGGGACTCAAAAAGATTAGGAGGGTCGACATGCGTACATGAGACAGTGCCCAAGGTCGACGAACTCACAGTTCGTGACTCTAGCTTAAGCCACCACAGGACGCAAGCATTTACAAGTAAAAAATAGGCAATTCGATACTTACTTAAATACATAATTTAAACAAGAATAAAGAGATACAGTATAACTATTAAGAAAACATGCACATCTCTGGGTCATTTACAATATATCTAACTTTAATTCATAGTACCACTTAAATACACAAGATATGTAAATACTTATCTATTACAGGTGGTATCCAACTAACTGACTATGGGTGTTTGTCCTTCCACCCGACCATAGGCTCTGATGCATTCATTCTTAGCAATTTGGCCACCCCCGTGCCAAGCCATGATATCACCAGGGAACTCTCGCAGTTCTCAAGGGTTCTTTCTTTGTTTCAGCTTATGCTCTAGTGTTTTTCTCTACAACTTTCAGAGATTTCTTTCTCTGTTATGGCCCTGGGTGAGGTTTATCAAATGCTCACTCAGCATCAAGCTCGCGACATTCTGTTCATCATTCGCTAGAGAGATCCACACATCTCCCTTACGAGCTTATGCTCTCGTCTGATGTCTCCTCTCTAGTTGTCCGTGTGTATGTATCTTACCATCCTTCTTTAGGAAGTTTTTCAACCTATCATGTTCCTTATGTCAGAAGGAAGCTTGGGTTTGCAGGTCTCTATGGTACTTTGGGCTGAGATTTTGCAGCTAGACCATGCTTCCATTCATGGGGGTGGTTGATAATTCAACCATCGATCCTTTCTTTATTAACTGGTTTCTCCCCTTGGGATCCGAAGGAGGTTTATCATCCTCATCAAGGGAAATTTGGGGTTATTTGATATAATGAACCCTTCCTTATAGTTTTCACATTCTTCCTCTAGTGATATCATGACCAGTACTTTCAAGGATTCATCCCCACAATCAGTTATTGGAAACCCAAACAATAATACATTTACATTGTCCACATTCCTTAGCATGGTAATCCTATTTTATGATTAAGTTATAAACTGGGGGAAACAAGGATGTTACAATTTCCTCCCCCTTAAAGGAACACCATCCTCGGTGTTCTTTCTCAAAAACACATGTCATGCCTTTCTCATTCAGTTGTTTCATAAATCTTGATCCTTCTTTTTCGGTCAAGTCCTTTTTCAGACCCTTAATCTTTGTCACCTGCTTTCAGTAATTCTTGGACAACAAGCACATTAATCATAGTCTCATGTGATAACATTGTATAAAAATTTCTAGGAACAATTTTCTAATCTTAGCACAATAATTATCAGTGCAGTCTATGGATTTGTATCCACATGGTTGTCTTGTTATCCAGGCTCATTGTTTTTCCTTGACATACCCATTGTGTGTATGATCCCATTAGTCTACAAGAACTATCAACATCTCCTCTTCCTTATGATCACTCACCCTCCAAGCCTACGCTCAGGCATCCCCTTCACTGTTATACAATCCCTCGGGTGATCCATCTTGCCTTGCCAAGTTTTTCTTGCACAAGAAGAAACACCCATCGTGTGCATGATCCCAATAGTTTACAAGAACTATTATGGTATCCTCTTCCTTGAGGTCACTCACCATCTAGGCCCAAGCTCAAGAATCCCCTTCACTGCTGCACAGTCCCTCGGGTGATCCATCTTTCCTTGCCAAGGTTTTCTTGCACATGAAGAATTCCACAGACTTTATTGAGCCTTTTAGTCGAGGCGTCCCTCAGACTTTCTCTGCCGAGGCATCCCTCCGGCTTGTGTTATCTCAACACAATATATTCTAGGTGATCATGGCTTACCACGGGGTTCTCATGGCTCAATAGTAGCCATTTTTCATCATTTTTCCTTTATGGACAGATCTTTTATTCTCACTCGTATCACAAGCATACAGAAATTCATGAGACATCATCATAAATTTTAATTCAAAAATTTTCTTGTAAATCTGTCTCCAACAGATTTCCAAATTTCATATTTGTTCCGCATAGGAACCAGATTCATAATTATGGGACTTTCCTTCCCATAGCAGTTTGGATTAGCAAGTAATTGGTCTTCGTTATGGTCTTACAACACTTCCATATCCAAGATCCCTTTTCTCCCTGCAATTCATTCTTTACATAGCCAAACATATTGTTAGTCTCTCATGCATCCATGTATATATATCTATATTCAAAACCATGAATACTAACAGTTCATCACATCTATATAAACATGAAAAGGGAATCCCATTCCTTGCCTATGCCTCATTTCAACATACCAAACATTTCAAAATGTAATTCAACATTTCAAAGGATTTAACAAATGTGTCAGTATTCACGGCCACATTCATACCCAATGCACTCTTACATTGATTTCAAGTTTGTCACACTTTACGATAGGTTCTTGGCCATGGTGTGTTGGAATTTAACCAACCTCTTCACCACATGGCTTATTCATTTTCATTCACTCTCACAGCAGGACCATGTTTCCTGTTTCCTGCTATAGGTCGATCACGATCCCAAATCAATACACATGAAAATCAAAAGTTTCACATGAATGCTTTTCAGCATTCTTCCTTCATTAATAACCAGGGTGCCAACACTTATGGCCACCGAATTTGTTTTCCTTCAACGCTTACATAATGTAAGTAAAACATTGGAAGGTCCTCCTTGCTTACTGAAAATTCCATTGTCCGGCCTCTTATGCAACATGCATTCCCTCAATGCATTCCATGCAACGTGATAACTATGAGCACCTTTATTCCCATAGAGCTAGTCCCCGCGACCATAGTCTAACGTAGAGTGCTAAACTCTACCTTCCTTGACTGGCCCGGAGGACTCTGTTTTTCTCTCCATGCAATCGAGAGATGTGACCTTATCTCTATTCTTTTCAGGCGTTACCCTTTCAAATCCCATGCCCGGGTTCTATGATCCTGGATAAACCCCTTATCTGCAATTTGACGGTGAAGATATGTCCTCCCCTAGATCCAATGGTTGCAAGGGATTCCAGAACCTCAACTAGCTCATGGTTTAATTCTCCTTCCAATATTTGTAATGGATACAGGTCGTCCAATCTTCGATCGGACCCCAAACTCAAAACAAAACTATATTGAGTTTAATTTATGGGTACAGGTGTTCACATTAATTCACGTGCATATGCCTTCCCCGAAATGAATACGGGTCGTCGATCTTATCCCTAGATCGATTCCAAATACAACAATCCTGGCATAGAATTATTTGACCGAGAATTTAGATTGAGAGCAGAGCCTTGATTTTCCAAATTCAACCACAGAACCCAATCACTGTACAAGTTTATGTGGCATTAATGAGTGGGTTCCTTGCAGGTCCACCCACCGATCGTTTACATATCAACGGTTCATAGTGATTGCGGAATCCCCAATGTGCTTACTCTTTATCGGAGAGTTCAATCTCCATAATCTCAAAAGTGCTCACCCAACTCTTTTAATTGTGGTCGTTGATCATCCACCTCAACGAGATCAATGGTGTTGGTTGATTGTGGGTCGTGAACTAGCGCGCCCGTTAATTCCGCCTTCACGCTCCACAATCAATACGAGTCATTCGATCTACAATCATACCCCAAACTCAAAACAAAACTATATTGAATTTAAATTATGGGCACATGCTCCATTGTTAACCTATGTGCCCATTCGATCTCTGCAATGAATATGGGTCATCGATCTTATCAAACGACTAGCGTTTGATCTGTTAACTCAAGTGGATATTGAAATCGATCTAACGAGTGAGATCGGTTTCCTTCCGATGAACGACCCATGTTCACTTCCTCTGTCAGGTTCTTGATTAACCTGATTCAATCTGGGATTTCTTTTGCGATCCTTACGATTTTGATCTGTAGTTGATCGAAGGGATTTCTATGATCTCTTAGTAAAGGTTTTTGACCTTTTGAGTCAACAGAGATCATTTGGTTCAAATGTTGTTGCATCATACAATTAGTCTTCATTGCCAGAGGTTCACACCTCCAACATTAGGGTTCTTTTTCCCGAATCATACCCTACTTGGGTATCCATGGCATACAACTGCCCTTTCAAAATTTTGTGCATAACATGAGACAATAAATAATTCAGAAGGAATTTTCACCCGAATCTTTTCATACCTGGAGCCACATAATCATGAACATTTTTATACATGTTTTTGGCTGCTAGCACCCTCTTTCTGATTTTTTTACCTCATCGACAGTGCTTTAGGGGCATTCTTACAGTCATGTCAACAATATTTCGACCACAACCTTCCCATAGTCATCCTCTACTCGAGGTTGCCCATTATTGGTAAATGTCTTCCTCAACAGTTCCAATTCCTTGCTACACACAACATGAATCATTAGTTGTAATATCAATTAAAATGCATGTATCATAACATTTGAATCCATAAGACTTCTTCAAAAATCCTAGCATATCTTTATGCCCTTCATCACATTATCTTCAAGGGTTTCCATGAATGCAATACAGACAGTTCTCAACTGTTTCTACAATAATGCAATCATCATCACTATGGTTTCAAGACATTTACTTGTATTAGTAAATTAACTTTCTCATTCTAGAGTAAACATAATCACATAGCAATAAAGGAGTTAGGGGCTCTCCCCTTTTTCCACTTCTTGGCCTTTTGCAATTTATTCCAGGTTGGGATCTCCCTACTCTTTCCCTTGAGTAGCCTTGGTTAGGCCTCACTCTAATCCTTTTGGATACAACAACATGCTTAGTAGCAAGATTGTTGTTCATAGTGGGTCATGAACCTGTGCATCCTGCACATTATTATTTGGTTCTCAGAGTGTTTAACATTTAGTTGTTAGTCTTCCACCTACACATTTTATTTTAAGAATGTAATCCATGATTCTTATATAGGCAGGCTTTGCAGCCTATTGCTCAACCTTCAGCAGTCATTAGGGTTGTGACTCTGTTTTTTTGACATATTCCTTACACAGTTTCTTCACAGGAAACTCCTTTAGCATGCAACTTCCTTATTACATGTCCATCACTATCTGTGATGGACTCAGCCTTGAGTTAGCTTTAGCCATTTACCAAATATTCCTTAAGGAATATAAATATGCATCTTTTTCATGTACCCAAATTATGTATCCATACATACTCTAGTTTTTGTTAACTTACATCCATGATGTACTTAATCATATTCATAATCCTAAGCCTGCATGTAGCTATCATAGGCATATCTCACAACCCACATGCATCTTTACTTTTAAGATCAGTCAACTCAGGATTGTTCACAATCCTTCTCACGTGATTCTCAAAGGCATAATCATTTGCCTCTTATTATGAAAACAGATAAGCTTTTCTCATTCACCCTTTTATCTAATTATATTAGTATTCCCTGAGGAAATGGAATACATTCCCCTCGGGCTATTATTTAGAACAAAACTTTCATGACTCTTCAGAATGGAGTCAACCATGTGTCCATAGTATTCATTTAATCTGGACAAGAGCAATTCTTGCTTTATATTTCACTCATTAGGGAAACCATATCGTGCCTATAACTATACTCTTACATCATACATGTGCATCACTTGCACGTTTAATATCATTCATACCTAACTGGTATTAATATCGGGCTTCATGTTAAGAAGCTCCACAATGCATTAAACCCATGCACTCAAGCATAATTAAACACAGTTAAGTATTCATCATGCTAGCTTATTGCTTGCACCTTTTTCCATATCATTCACACACATGGACATATCAGGCTTCCAAATCCTCCTCCTAGGGATCTTCCAATAATTCTTATAACAAGCCTCATCATGATACTCAATACCGAGATTCCCTCTCAGTTGAGGGATTGCAGCCATATTATTCTTTTAAGTATGTATACACATAGACGTAGGTGCATCTCTTGCACCCCTTTTACATTGATATTTTAGTTTCAACATCAGTGTTCTTTAGTAAGAGGTTACGATCATTCATATGACTAGTCTTACAGTCATAATTCATACAGATGTTGCCCTCTCTTTATGGGAAAAAACAACAAGGGTCACTCTTGGGAATTAGCAACAGTCCCAAAGGACTCCTCTTTATCTTACTTAAGTAGATTATCCTTGTTGTCGGTTTTAACCATTATAGGTCAAGTAATCTGACCCTACATATTTTCATCAGTCCTCTTGGTCATGAGGAGTTATATACTCAGGGTTTAGTCTTTTAATAATGCAGTAATTAAAACTTGCTAAGGATCATACCAGTCCTTACCATATTTCCTTAATCATGAAGGAATTCTTCATGAGGATCTTAATCCTTACATAAAAAGCCATCTCAATTGCAAGAGACTCTACCTGCTTTAGTAGGTAGACATTGTCACACTATAACAGTACAACTCAGTTCATGTCCCTTGTCTGGCTCGTGCATCTTCATAACATAATTTCTTCCACCTCTGTCATTCACATTCAGGTCTTATCAGTAATATTGATCAGCACATCCCTACTCCTATAAGAGTAGTTATCACTTTGACAAAGGGACAATATAATTCCTTTGTTGGAATTTTGTAGGAATTCCCAAATTACAGTTTCGTTATGCAATCCTTCTCCTTAAGGAGTTGATGCAGATAGAAAACCTTCTTCCAAAGGTAGAATTACCTTTCAACAAGAATCATCTTAACCTTAGTGAACATAATCTCATGATTGTTCTTCGGCCCATCCAGGCCTGTGTTTGAATCATGCCCTGCTAGATAGGGTAGGGTAGTACGCCCTCTCCCTTAAAGTTTTCTAAGAAGAAAATCACTCGACTCTTTCATGATCCCAAGAAGGCCAAGTGTTGTAACCATGATTTGATACCAATTTGTAACACACCCACGGCAGGGCATACAAATTTTGCGCATCTTAAGAGAATTGATGTCCTCATTCAGGGCTTCTACTCCATTCTTCTCTTCCAGGTCTCCCCATCCATGGCCTCCATGCTTCGAACCGAACACATAACTGGAAGATATCCTCTTCTAAGTCCTTTGGGTTCTTCCATTCCCCTTATATTTGCATATGACTATGAGATGCGACCCGACGCCAAAACAATAGGCGCCAAGACAACCACCGCACAAATTCCCTTGTAATGAAAATTATCCTAAGTTCAAAATCCGACGTCACGTGTCCTTGGGGATTTCGAAGGTCCTAATTCACTTCGGAAATTCGACGTTCGTGAGTCTCAGACGCTCACACAACCTTTCCTCCCAAAGTACTTTGTACCCAAAGTTCTAGATCAAGCACCACGCATCCTTCCAGATCGACGGTGTTGGTTTACTTTGGGACTTCGGGTCTTCAGGGATTTCTACCTCCCTCACGACGAACTCGCTCAATTATCTGAAATCGTGAAGTCCAAATGACTCAAGGGGTTAAATCTCATGCTCTTTCTTGTATCCAACAGTCATGACAGAACTTGGCTCTTCCAGAATAGATCTCGTTCGTTCGTCTTCCAAACAAGGGAACCTTCCCTTTCAATACTTCAGCCTCGCTATTCTTCCTGAGATTTGTTAGCTCTGAAAGGCTTAAGAGCTTTTCTCTCTTTTTCCTGAACTTAACACTTAGAAGGGTCTTTTGCACACCCCTTGCGCTCCTTCATCAAGTATAGAACCTAAGTGGTTCTCGATCTCTACTTGCCTCATAGAGAGCCTGTGCATATCTACACCACCTCTCCTAAGATTAATAGACTTTTTCTTCCAAGGGACTCAGAATGATTCGGAGGGTCGACATGTGTACATGAGACGGTGCCCAAGGTCAACGAACTCACAGTTCTTGAATCTAGCTTAAGCCACCATAGGACGCAAGCATTTACGAGTATAAAACAGGCAATTCAATACTAACTTAAATACATAATTTAAACAAGAATAAAGAGATACAGTATAACCATTAAGAAAACATGCACATCTTTGGGTCATTTACAGTATATCTAACTTTAATTTGCAGTACCACTTAAATACATGAGATATGCGATTACTTATATATTACAGGTGGTAGCCAACTAACTGACTGTGGGTGTTCATCCTTCCACCCAACCATAGGCTCAGAGGCATTCATTATTAGCACTCTGGCCACCCCCGTGCCAAGCCATGATATCACCAGGGAATTCTCATAGTTCTCAAGGGTTCTTTCTCTATTTCAGCTTATGCTCGGGTTCTGTTCTCTACAAATTTCAGAGATTTATTTCTCTGTTATGACTCTAGGCGAGGTTTATCATATGCTCACTCAGCATCAAGCTCACGGCCTTTTGTTCATCATTTGTTGGAGAGCTCCGCACATCTCCCTTATGAGATTACGTTGTTGTCTGGTGTCTCCTCTCTGGTTGTCCGTGTGTATGTATCTTACCTTCCCTCTTTAGGAAGGTTTTCGACCTATCGTGTTCCTTCTGTCAGAAGGAAGATCGGGTCTGCAGGTCTCTGTGGTAATTAGGGTTTACATTCTGCAGCTAAACCATGCTTCCATTCATAGGGGTGGTTGATAATTCAACCACCGGTCCTTTATTTATTAACTAGTTTCTCCCCTTGGGATCTGAAGGAGGTTTATCATCCTCATCAAGATAAATTTGGGGTTATTTGATATAATGAACCCTCCCTTATAGTTTTCACATTCTTCCTCTAGTGATATCATGGCCAATACTTTCAAGGCTTCACCCCGACATCAAGTTATTGGCAACCCAAACAATAATACATTTACATTGTCCACATGCCTTAGCATGGTAATCCTATTTTATGATTAAGTTACAAACTGGGGGAAACAGAAGTGTTACAAGTGAACATTAGTTTCTTATCCTTTATGGCATTGACAACACCATCCTAACCCTATAAAATTCCTCTTCTAGAGAACATCCCATGTGGGAGCCTTATTTTGTAAACTCAACCACATAAGGATCTTGTTTTTAGTGGGGCATTTTAATTTCCATATAGTTTTCAAGCACTGGATTTGATGTTCTTCTATTCCTTCTTCTGCTAATTCTTTGTAGCCTAATATAAGGGCATATGTTCCATCAAGATTCAATGAATAAATCAATTATTCCTCTTCTTTATTGAGTATAACATTCATGACTATCAAGAGGTTTGTGTATCTTTTCCATTCCTCTACATACTTTGGCCCCAATCCATTTTTTTCCTAGGTTGGCCACTATTGGTGCCAAGTAGTAGTCCTTACCCACTTTGCAACCTGTCAGAGATTGAAATAACCTTTGTTCCTTAACTCTTGAATAATATCGATTGGAATTATGTGCAAACCTTTTCTCCATACCCAAGGGTCAACCAATTTTTATTTTATCCCCTTTTCCAATTGGTCAAATCAACTAGTTGCCAACCATATGGAAGGCATAGATACCATCTTTCCATATTATTGAGGCATTATTCTATTGTTTGATGGGATTTGTAATCCAATCCTCCATTGTATTAGGGGATATATACTTAGATATTACTATCTAGACAAACAAACTTGTTCCTTGAATTAGCCTCCATGTGTGATTTTAGCAAGATCCTTTCAAAAGAAGAAGGGATTTTTTAGGCCCCATCCTCCAAAGGCTTTTGGTGATGCTAGATTTCTCCATGAGGCCAACACCAAAGATTTATTTTTTTTGGTATCCAAACCATATAAAATTATATCAAATTTTCCTACTAGTTTTTGGAACACCTTTTGGGACCCAAACAACTAGCAATATCCAATAGAATGGAATTGCTTCCAAAAATGATTTTACCAAAACCATACGACCTTCCTTGGACAACCATCTATTACACTGGATGTTTATTTTCTTCTCCACTTTTTATATCATCCACTCCCAATCTCTCTTTTATACTTTTTTGGTTTCAAATAGAAGCCTAAATATTTCAAACCATGTTCAAGATCTATCGCCTTAAAGGGAAATAACTAAGTAATAAACTTATTTTCCTACTCATATATCCCCCATAAGGTCATTAGAGAATTTTCCTTATTAATGACCATCCTAGTTGCTTTACAAAATAACTCCATGATACCCTTGAATTTATCAATCACCCTTATGGTGCCTTCACAAAAAGTCAGAATATCATCTACAAATAATAGATGTGTGACATTGCATGAAAATCCAATGGTAACCTCCTTTATAGTACCATTTTCTTCTACTTCTTTAAGTAGCCTACTTAATCCTTCAACTATTAAAAGAAAAAGAAGGGCAGATAGGGGACATCCTTGTCTGAGACCCCTCCCTAATCTAAAGAAAGGGGTCACTGCTCCATTTAATAAAAAAAAACAAAAGATATTGAGGAAATGCAACTCATTATCCAAAAAATGAACTGGTGACAAAATCCTAAATGTATAATAATACATCTAATGTAAAGTCAAATTACCATGGAATAAGCTTTGTACAGGTCCACTTTNGCAATTTTGCCATGTATTTTAGAAGAGTTTGATGGTGCATTCATGAATCTGAGCAAGGAGGTCTTGCACAGAAGAAATGAATCATGTAATGTAACATCAAAGAGCATTGTAAGAGAACTTTGAGCATTTTAAAGAGAAATAAAGAGGTCCTCCACTTGGAAGCGGGCCCAGAGACGTAGCCAATGATTGGTGAACTCTGTTATCAACCTCTTGTCTCTATTTCTCTTTCTATTTTGTTGTTCTATTCTCTTCACTTGTAGCATGAATATTAATAACTGATCTCTTTATTCATTAATAAACATCAAGTAAAAGTCACATTTGATATTCTGCAAACAAGATAACAAGTTTATGTATTTCGCATTCTTAATGATCTGATGCAAAAAGTACACTAAACTAACTTGCAATTTATCAGTAATACCTTCATTTTTGTATCAATACTCCCCAAGCTATGTTGAGAGGTAGTTCTCTAATCCTAGAAGTCTCCTTCCTATTGCATTAGGTTTCTAAGGCCTCTTTGAGACTTCCTTCTTCCTAGAAATTCCCAATCCCTATTAAAATTTCCTCCTCTCTCCATACCTCCTTGTAGTATGGACATTCCAACATGAGGTGATGTAGCACACCCATGTCGAGGCATAAAAATTTTGCACTTCTTAATAGAATCGATGTCCTCATTCGAGGCTTCTACTCCATTCTTCTCTTCTAGGGCTCCCCAGCCATGGCCTCCATGCTCCAAATTGAACTCAGAACTAGAAGATATTCTCTTCTAATTCCTTCAAGTTCTTCCATTCCCCTTATACTTGCATATGACCGTGAGCTGTGACCCGACACCAAAACAACAGGCGCCAAGACAACCACCACACGAATTCCCCCGGAATAGAAATTCTCCTAATTTCACAATCTGACACTGCGTGTCCTTTTGGATTTCGACGGTCCTGATTCACTTCAGGAATTCGACGCTCAGGAGTCCGGGATGCTCACACAACCTTTCATCCTGAATTACTTTGTACCCGAAGTTCTAGATCAAGCGCCACGCGTCCTTCTAGATCGACAGTCCTGGTTTACTTCGGGACTTCGGGTCTTCGGGGATTTCTACCTCCCTCACTATGAACTGACTCAATTCGTCGAACTCACGAAGTCTAAAGGACTCAAGGGGTTAACTCCCGCTCTCTTTGTCGTATCCAATAGTCACAGAAGACCTTGGATCTTCGTGAATAGATCTCGTTCGTTCGTCTTCCAAACAAGGGAACCTTCCCTTTCAATACTTCATCCTCGCTATTCTTCCTGATATTTGTTATCTCTGAAAGGCTTAAGATCTTTGTGCTCTTTCTCTTGAACTTAACACTTATAAGGGTCTTTTGCACACCCCTTGCGCTCCTTCATCAAGTCTAGAACCTGAGTGATTCTCGGTATTTTCTTTCCTCACGGAGAGCCTGTGCGTATCTGTACCAACTCTTCTGAGATTAACAGACTCCATCCTCCAAGGGACTCAAAAAGATTAGGAGGGTCGACATGCGTACATGAGACAGTGCCCAAGGTCGACGAACTCACAGTTCGTGACTCTAGCTTAAGCCACCACAGGACGCAAGCATTTACAAGTAAAAAATAGGCAATTCGATACTTACTTAAATACATAATTTAAACAAGAATAAAGAGATACAGTATAACTATTAAGAAAACATGCACATCTCTGGGTCATTTACAATATATCTAACTTTAATTCATAGTACCACTTAAATACACAAGATATGTAAATACTTATCTATTACAGGTGGTATCCAACTAACTGACTATGGGTGTTTGTCCTTCCACCCGACCATAGGCTCTGATGCATTCATTCTTAGCAATTTGGCCACCCCCGTGCCAAGCCATGATATCACCAGGGAACTCTCGCAGTTCTCAAGGGTTCTTTCTTTGTTTCAGCTTATGCTCTAGTGTTTTTCTCTACAACTTTCAGAGATTTCTTTCTCTGTTATGGCCCTGGGTGAGGTTTATCAAATGCTCACTCAGCATCAAGCTCGCGACATTCTGTTCATCATTCGCTAGAGAGATCCACACATCTCCCTTACGAGCTTATGCTCTCGTCTGATGTCTCCTCTCTAGTTGTCCGTGTGTATGTATCTTACCATCCTTCTTTAGGAAGTTTTTCAACCTATCATGTTCCTTATGTCAGAAGGAAGCTTGGGTTTGCAGGTCTCTATGGTACTTTGGGCTGAGATTTTGCAGCTAGACCATGCTTCCATTCATGGGGGTGGTTGATAATTCAACCATCGATCCTTTCTTTATTAACTGGTTTCTCCCCTTGGGATCCGAAGGAGGTTTATCATCCTCATCAAGGGAAATTTGGGGTTATTTGATATAATGAACCCTTCCTTATAGTTTTCACATTCTTCCTCTAGTGATATCATGACCAGTACTTTCAAGGATTCATCCCCACAATCAGTTATTGGAAACCCAAACAATAATACATTTACATTGTCCACATTCCTTAGCATGGTAATCCTATTTTATGATTAAGTTATAAACTGGGGGAAACAAGGATGTTACAATTTCCTCCCCCTTAAAGGAACACCATCCTCGGTGTTCTTTCTCAAAAACACATGTCATGCCTTTCTCATTCAGTTGTTTCATAAATCTTGATCCTTCTTTTTCGGTCAAGTCCTTTTTCAGACCCTTAATCTTTGTCACCTGCTTTCAGTAATTCTTGGACAACAAGCACATTAATCATAGTCTCATGTGATAACATTGTATAAAAATTTCTAGGAACAATTTTCTAATCTTAGCACAATAATTATCAGTGCAGTCTATGGATTTGTATCCACATGGTTGTCTTGTTATCCAGGCTCATTGTTTTTCCTTGACATACCCATTGTGTGTATGATCCCATTAGTCTACAAGAACTATCAACATCTCCTCTTCCTTATGATCACTCACCCTCCAAGCCTACGCTCAGGCATCCCCTTCACTGTTATACAATCCCTCGGGTGATCCATCTTGCCTTGCCAAGTTTTTCTTGCACAAGAAGAAACACCCATCGTGTGCATGATCCCAATAGTTTACAAGAACTATTATGGTATCCTCTTCCTTGAGGTCACTCACCATCTAGGCCCAAGCTCAAGAATCCCCTTCACTGCTGCACAGTCCCTCGGGTGATCCATCTTTCCTTGCCAAGGTTTTCTTGCACATGAAGAATTCCACAGACTTTATTGAGCCTTTTAGTCGAGGCGTCCCTCAGACTTTCTCTGCCGAGGCATCCCTCCGGCTTGTGTTATCTCAACACAATATATTCTAGGTGATCATGGCTTACCACGGGGTTCTCATGGCTCAATAGTAGCCATTTTTCATCATTTTTCCTTTATGGACAGATCTTTTATTCTCACTCGTATCACAAGCATACAGAAATTCATGAGACATCATCATAAATTTTAATTCAAAAATTTTCTTGTAAATCTGTCTCCAACAGATTTCCAAATTTCATATTTGTTCCGCATAGGAACCAGATTCATAATTATGGGACTTTCCTTCCCATAGCAGTTTGGATTAGCAAGTAATTGGTCTTCGTTATGGTCTTACAACACTTCCATATCCAAGATCCCTTTTCTCCCTGCAATTCATTCTTTACATAGCCAAACATATTGTTAGTCTCTCATGCATCCATGTATATATATCTATATTCAAAACCATGAATACTAACAGTTCATCACATCTATATAAACATGAAAAGGGAATCCCATTCCTTGCCTATGCCTCATTTCAACATACCAAACATTTCAAAATGTAATTCAACATTTCAAAGGATTTAACAAATGTGTCAGTATTCACGGCCACATTCATACCCAATGCACTCTTACATTGATTTCAAGTTTGTCACACTTTACGATAGGTTCTTGGCCATGGTGTGTTGGAATTTAACCAACCTCTTCACCACATGGCTTATTCATTTTCATTCACTCTCACAGCAGGACCATGTTTCCTGTTTCCTGCTATAGGTCGATCACGATCCCAAATCAATACACATGAAAATCAAAAGTTTCACATGAATGCTTTTCAGCATTCTTCCTTCATTAATAACCAGGGTGCCAACACTTATGGCCACCGAATTTGTTTTCCTTCAACGCTTACATAATGTAAGTAAAACATTGGAAGGTCCTCCTTGCTTACTGAAAATTCCATTGTCCGGCCTCTTATGCAACATGCATTCCCTCAATGCATTCCATGCAACGTGATAACTATGAGCACCTTTATTCCCATAGAGCTAGTCCCCGCGACCATAGTCTAACGTAGAGTGCTAAACTCTACCTTCCTTGACTGGCCCGGAGGACTCTGTTTTTCTCTCCATGCAATCGAGAGATGTGACCTTATCTCTATTCTTTTCAGGCGTTACCCTTTCAAATCCCATGCCCGGGTTCTATGATCCTGGATAAACCCCTTATCTGCAATTTGACGGTGAAGATATGTCCTCCCCTAGATCCAATGGTTGCAAGGGATTCCAGAACCTCAACTAGCTCATGGTTTAATTCTCCTTCCAATATTTGTAATGGATACAGGTCGTCCAATCTTCGATCGGACCCCAAACTCAAAACAAAACTATATTGAGTTTAATTTATGGGTACAGGTGTTCACATTAATTCACGTGCATATGCCTTCCCCGAAATGAATACGGGTCGTCGATCTTATCCCTAGATCGATTCCAAATACAACAATCCTGGCATAGAATTATTTGACCGAGAATTTAGATTGAGAGCAGAGCCTTGATTTTCCAAATTCAACCACAGAACCCAATCACTGTACAAGTTTATGTGGCATTAATGAGTGGGTTCCTTGCAGGTCCACCCACCGATCGTTTACATATCAACGGTTCATAGTGATTGCGGAATCCCCAATGTGCTTACTCTTTATCGGAGAGTTCAATCTCCATAATCTCAAAAGTGCTCACCCAACTCTTTTAATTGTGGTCGTTGATCATCCACCTCAACGAGATCAATGGTGTTGGTTGATTGTGGGTCGTGAACTAGCGCGCCCGTTAATTCCGCCTTCACGCTCCACAATCAATACGAGTCATTCGATCTACAATCATACCCCAAACTCAAAACAAAACTATATTGAATTTAAATTATGGGCACATGCTCCATTGTTAACCTATGTGCCCATTCGATCTCTGCAATGAATATGGGTCATCGATCTTATCAAACGACTAGCGTTTGATCTGTTAACTCAAGTGGATATTGAAATCGATCTAACGAGTGAGATCGGTTTCCTTCCGATGAACGACCCATGTTCACTTCCTCTGTCAGGTTCTTGATTAACCTGATTCAATCTGGGATTTCTTTTGCGATCCTTACGATTTTGATCTGTAGTTGATCGAAGGGATTTCTATGATCTCTTAGTAAAGGTTTTTGACCTTTTGAGTCAACAGAGATCATTTGGTTCAAATGTTGTTGCATCATACAATTAGTCTTCATTGCCAGAGGTTCACACCTCCAACATTAGGGTTCTTTTTCCCGAATCATACCCTACTTGGGTATCCATGGCATACAACTGCCCTTTCAAAATTTTGTGCATAACATGAGACAATAAATAATTCAGAAGGAATTTTCACCCGAATCTTTTCATACCTGGAGCCACATAATCATGAACATTTTTATACATGTTTTTGGCTGCTAGCACCCTCTTTCTGATTTTTTTACCTCATCGACAGTGCTTTAGGGGCATTCTTACAGTCATGTCAACAATATTTCGACCACAACCTTCCCATAGTCATCCTCTACTCGAGGTTGCCCATTATTGGTAAATGTCTTCCTCAACAGTTCCAATTCCTTGCTACACACAACATGAATCATTAGTTGTAATATCAATTAAAATGCATGTATCATAACATTTGAATCCATAAGACTTCTTCAAAAATCCTAGCATATCTTTATGCCCTTCATCACATTATCTTCAAGGGTTTCCATGAATGCAATACAGACAGTTCTCAACTGTTTCTACAATAATGCAATCATCATCACTATGGTTTCAAGACATTTACTTGTATTAGTAAATTAACTTTCTCATTCTAGAGTAAACATAATCACATAGCAATAAAGGAGTTAGGGGCTCTCCCCTTTTTCCACTTCTTGGCCTTTTGCAATTTATTCCAGGTTGGGATCTCCCTACTCTTTCCCTTGAGTAGCCTTGGTTAGGCCTCACTCTAATCCTTTTGGATACAACAACATGCTTAGTAGCAAGATTGTTGTTCATAGTGGGTCATGAACCTGTGCATCCTGCACATTATTATTTGGTTCTCAGAGTGTTTAACATTTAGTTGTTAGTCTTCCACCTACACATTTTATTTTAAGAATGTAATCCATGATTCTTATATAGGCAGGCTTTGCAGCCTATTGCTCAACCTTCAGCAGTCATTAGGGTTGTGACTCTGTTTTTTTGACATATTCCTTACACAGTTTCTTCACAGGAAACTCCTTTAGCATGCAACTTCCTTATTACATGTCCATCACTATCTGTGATGGACTCAGCCTTGAGTTAGCTTTAGCCATTTACCAAATATTCCTTAAGGAATATAAATATGCATCTTTTTCATGTACCCAAATTATGTATCCATACATACTCTAGTTTTTGTTAACTTACATCCATGATGTACTTAATCATATTCATAATCCTAAGCCTGCATGTAGCTATCATAGGCATATCTCACAACCCACATGCATCTTTACTTTTAAGATCAGTCAACTCAGGATTGTTCACAATCCTTCTCACGTGATTCTCAAAGGCATAATCATTTGCCTCTTATTATGAAAACAGATAAGCTTTTCTCATTCACCCTTTTATCTAATTATATTAGTATTCCCTGAGGAAATGGAATACATTCCCCTCGGGCTATTATTTAGAACAAAACTTTCATGACTCTTCAGAATGGAGTCAACCATGTGTCCATAGTATTCATTTAATCTGGACAAGAGCAATTCTTGCTTTATATTTCACTCATTAGGGAAACCATATCGTGCCTATAACTATACTCTTACATCATACATGTGCATCACTTGCACGTTTAATATCATTCATACCTAACTGGTATTAATATCGGGCTTCATGTTAAGAAGCTCCACAATGCATTAAACCCATGCACTCAAGCATAATTAAACACAGTTAAGTATTCATCATGCTAGCTTATTGCTTGCACCTTTTTCCATATCATTCACACACATGGACATATCAGGCTTCCAAATCCTCCTCCTAGGGATCTTCCAATAATTCTTATAACAAGCCTCATCATGATACTCAATACCGAGATTCCCTCTCAGTTGAGGGATTGCAGCCATATTATTCTTTTAAGTATGTATACACATAGACGTAGGTGCATCTCTTGCACCCCTTTTACATTGATATTTTAGTTTCAACATCAGTGTTCTTTAGTAAGAGGTTACGATCATTCATATGACTAGTCTTACAGTCATAATTCATACAGATGTTGCCCTCTCTTTATGGGAAAAAACAACAAGGGTCACTCTTGGGAATTAGCAACAGTCCCAAAGGACTCCTCTTTATCTTACTTAAGTAGATTATCCTTGTTGTCGGTTTTAACCATTATAGGTCAAGTAATCTGACCCTACATATTTTCATCAGTCCTCTTGGTCATGAGGAGTTATATACTCAGGGTTTAGTCTTTTAATAATGCAGTAATTAAAACTTGCTAAGGATCATACCAGTCCTTACCATATTTCCTTAATCATGAAGGAATTCTTCATGAGGATCTTAATCCTTACATAAAAAGCCATCTCAATTGCAAGAGACTCTACCTGCTTTAGTAGGTAGACATTGTCACACTATAACAGTACAACTCAGTTCATGTCCCTTGTCTGGCTCGTGCATCTTCATAACATAATTTCTTCCACCTCTGTCATTCACATTCAGGTCTTATCAGTAATATTGATCAGCACATCCCTACTCCTATAAGAGTAGTTATCACTTTGACAAAGGGACAATATAATTCCTTTGTTGGAATTTTGTAGGAATTCCCAAATTACAGTTTCGTTATGCAATCCTTCTCCTTAAGGAGTTGATGCAGATAGAAAACCTTCTTCCAAAGGTAGAATTACCTTTCAACAAGAATCATCTTAACCTTAGTGAACATAATCTCATGATTGTTCTTCGGCCCATCCAGGCCTGTGTTTGAATCATGCCCTGCTAGATAGGGTAGGGTAGTACGCCCTCTCCCTTAAAGTTTTCTAAGAAGAAAATCACTCGACTCTTTCATGATCCCAAGAAGGCCAAGTGTTGTAACCATGATTTGATACCAATTTGTAACACACCCACGGCAGGGCATACAAATTTTGCGCATCTTAAGAGAATTGATGTCCTCATTCAGGGCTTCTACTCCATTCTTCTCTTCCAGGTCTCCCCATCCATGGCCTCCATGCTTCGAACCGAACACATAACTGGAAGATATCCTCTTCTAAGTCCTTTGGGTTCTTCCATTCCCCTTATATTTGCATATGACTATGAGATGCGACCCGACGCCAAAACAATAGGCGCCAAGACAACCACCGCACAAATTCCCTTGTAATGAAAATTATCCTAAGTTCAAAATCCGACGTCACGTGTCCTTGGGGATTTCGAAGGTCCTAATTCACTTCGGAAATTCGACGTTCGTGAGTCTCAGACGCTCACACAACCTTTCCTCCCAAAGTACTTTGTACCCAAAGTTCTAGATCAAGCACCACGCATCCTTCCAGATCGACGGTGTTGGTTTACTTTGGGACTTCGGGTCTTCAGGGATTTCTACCTCCCTCACGACGAACTCGCTCAATTATCTGAAATCGTGAAGTCCAAATGACTCAAGGGGTTAAATCTCATGCTCTTTCTTGTATCCAACAGTCATGACAGAACTTGGCTCTTCCAGAATAGATCTCGTTCGTTCGTCTTCCAAACAAGGGAACCTTCCCTTTCAATACTTCAGCCTCGCTATTCTTCCTGAGATTTGTTAGCTCTGAAAGGCTTAAGAGCTTTTCTCTCTTTTTCCTGAACTTAACACTTAGAAGGGTCTTTTGCACACCCCTTGCGCTCCTTCATCAAGTATAGAACCTAAGTGGTTCTCGATCTCTACTTGCCTCATAGAGAGCCTGTGCATATCTACACCACCTCTCCTAAGATTAATAGACTTTTTCTTCCAAGGGACTCAGAATGATTCGGAGGGTCGACATGTGTACATGAGACGGTGCCCAAGGTCAACGAACTCACAGTTCTTGAATCTAGCTTAAGCCACCATAGGACGCAAGCATTTACGAGTATAAAACAGGCAATTCAATACTAACTTAAATACATAATTTAAACAAGAATAAAGAGATACAGTATAACCATTAAGAAAACATGCACATCTTTGGGTCATTTACAGTATATCTAACTTTAATTTGCAGTACCACTTAAATACATGAGATATGCGATTACTTATATATTACAGGTGGTAGCCAACTAACTGACTGTGGGTGTTCATCCTTCCACCCAACCATAGGCTCAGAGGCATTCATTATTAGCACTCTGGCCACCCCCGTGCCAAGCCATGATATCACCAGGGAATTCTCATAGTTCTCAAGGGTTCTTTCTCTATTTCAGCTTATGCTCGGGTTCTGTTCTCTACAAATTTCAGAGATTTATTTCTCTGTTATGACTCTAGGCGAGGTTTATCATATGCTCACTCAGCATCAAGCTCACGGCCTTTTGTTCATCATTTGTTGGAGAGCTCCGCACATCTCCCTTATGAGATTACGTTGTTGTCTGGTGTCTCCTCTCTGGTTGTCCGTGTGTATGTATCTTACCTTCCCTCTTTAGGAAGGTTTTCGACCTATCGTGTTCCTTCTGTCAGAAGGAAGATCGGGTCTGCAGGTCTCTGTGGTAATTAGGGTTTACATTCTGCAGCTAAACCATGCTTCCATTCATAGGGGTGGTTGATAATTCAACCACCGGTCCTTTATTTATTAACTAGTTTCTCCCCTTGGGATCTGAAGGAGGTTTATCATCCTCATCAAGATAAATTTGGGGTTATTTGATATAATGAACCCTCCCTTATAGTTTTCACATTCTTCCTCTAGTGATATCATGGCCAATACTTTCAAGGCTTCACCCCGACATCAAGTTATTGGCAACCCAAACAATAATACATTTACATTGTCCACATGCCTTAGCATGGTAATCCTATTTTATGATTAAGTTACAAACTGGGGGAAACAGAAGTGTTACAAGTGAACATTAGTTTCTTATCCTTTATGGCATTGACAACACCATCCTAACCCTATAAAATTCCTCTTCTAGAGAACATCCCATGTGGGAGCCTTATTTTGTAAACTCAACCACATAAGGATCTTGTTTTTAGTGGGGCATTTTAATTTCCATATAGTTTTCAAGCACTGGATTTGATGTTCTTCTATTCCTTCTTCTGCTAATTCTTTGTAGCCTAATATAAGGGCATATGTTCCATCAAGATTCAATGAATAAATCAATTATTCCTCTTCTTTATTGAGTATAACATTCATGACTATCAAGAGGTTTGTGTATCTTTTCCATTCCTCTACATACTTTGGCCCCAATCCATTTTTTTCCTAGGTTGGCCACTATTGGTGCCAAGTAGTAGTCCTTACCCACTTTGCAACCTGTCAGAGATTGAAATAACCTTTGTTCCTTAACTCTTGAATAATATCGATTGGAATTATGTGCAAACCTTTTCTCCATACCCAAGGGTCAACCAATTTTTATTTTATCCCCTTTTCCAATTGGTCAAATCAACTAGTTGCCAACCATATGGAAGGCATAGATACCATCTTTCCATATTATTGAGGCATTATTCTATTGTTTGATGGGATTTGTAATCCAATCCTCCATTGTATTAGGGGATATATACTTAGATATTACTATCTAGACAAACAAACTTGTTCCTTGAATTAGCCTCCATGTGTGATTTTAGCAAGATCCTTTCAAAAGAAGAAGGGATTTTTTAGGCCCCATCCTCCAAAGGCTTTTGGTGATGCTAGATTTCTCCATGAGGCCAACACCAAAGATTTATTTTTTTTGGTATCCAAACCATATAAAATTATATCAAATTTTCCTACTAGTTTTTGGAACACCTTTTGGGACCCAAACAACTAGCAATATCCAATAGAATGGAATTGCTTCCAAAAATGATTTTACCAAAACCATACGACCTTCCTTGGACAACCATCTATTACACTGGATGTTTATTTTCTTCTCCACTTTTTATATCATCCACTCCCAATCTCTCTTTTATACTTTTTTGGTTTCAAATAGAAGCCTAAATATTTCAAACCATGTTCAAGATCTATCGCCTTAAAGGGAAATAACTAAGTAATAAACTTATTTTCCTACTCATATATCCCCCATAAGGTCATTAGAGAATTTTCCTTATTAATGACCATCCTAGTTGCTTTACAAAATAACTCCATGATACCCTTGAATTTATCAATCACCCTTATGGTGCCTTCACAAAAAGTCAGAATATCATCTACAAATAATAGATGTGTGACATTGCATGAAAATCCAATGGTAACCTCCTTTATAGTACCATTTTCTTCTACTTCTTTAAGTAGCCTACTTAATCCTTCAACTATTAAAAGAAAAAGAAGGGCAGATAGGGGACATCCTTGTCTGAGACCCCTCCCTAATCTAAAGAAAGGGGTCACTGCTCCATTTAATAAAAAAAAACAAAAGATATTGAGGAAATGCAACTCATTATCCAAAAAATGAACTGGTGACAAAATCCTAAATGTATAATAATACATCTAATGTAAAGTCAAATTACCATGGAATAAGCTTTGTACAGGTCCACTTT
>JZKD02S0098799.1:349572-360415 GCA_000966675.3 Picea glauca | reverse complement strand
ATCAGTAAAAAGGTTAGTAGGTCTTTTCCATGCTTGTGTGTGAAAAAAGGGTTTGAGTTTTGGGGTGATAGGTTAAAAGTGATTTCTTTAGGGTCATGATCTGCATGCAAGTTTACCCCTAGCTTGTTAGTCCGTAGGGTATTATTTCCCAACAACAGAATTGCCGACTCCGCTGGGGATAGTACTCTTAGGGTTTCCGGATTGAAGTGAGGTTTTTGGGTAGTTTAAAGAAATAGATTTTTTGTTTCTTTGTTTGTTTGTTTTCTGTTAGGTCAGAGCTAGCAGGGAACCTCATTCTTAATACCAGTTTTTCCTTGGTTGTTGCTTGACATTTATTATCGAGACACATAGAGGTACACACGGCCTGCAGAAGGCCTGCACGCGTGTAACCCGTGCCCTAACCTTCTACAGCCCGCGTTTGAACGCCTGTTGTAGTGGTTTCAGTAGCGTGTAGGGCTCAAAGAGCTTAAGAGGCATTCTCCTCTTCCCTGTCAGAATTTTACATTCTTAGGGGGCTTTCTGGATCCTGTTTGGGTCTTGCTGGTTTACAGTCTTGTCTCAGTCTGCTTTATTGCTTTTGTTTTCTTTTTGCAATTATTTTTCTTTTCTGTTAAGAAGAAGCACCCAAGCCTTTAAGAGACCCTGGTTGTCAATACCAGAGGCCTTTTCAGGTCTGGGCTGCCTGTGTCTTGTTTTGTCTTAGCATTTATATAGACCCGCGCGGCCCGTCCAATTTTAGCTCGCGGGTACCTGCGCTCTGTTATCGCTCAGCACGCGTTTTCACGCGTGCTGTTTCAGTGACAGTCGCGGGCTTGATTGGTTGCTTTTCAGCCTGGGTAGGGCAGTCATCCCCTTCTTTGGTGAGAAGTGTTCCTCTTAGGGGTTTGAGTCTAGGTCTGCACAGTCAGTAGGTTAGGGCCTCTTACCCTTAGCCTAGTTTTTTCTTGGTTGATTGTTGATAGAAAATATAAAAAGAAAAATATTTTGTTTTATGGTTTTTAGACAAGCGTAGGAGTTTGTGATTTCTTGATTTCCATTTGTGCGTCTTTGCTCTGGTTCTTTGCGATCTCCGCTTTAAGACATAATTTTATTTTGTTTTCTTGGTTTTGTGCTTGTTGGCATTTTCCCTTTGTTGCTTCATTTAGCACTGAAATAAAAAAAAAATTATCTTTTTTCATTTATTGAAGATTGTGTTATTGCATCAATAGCTAGGAAGAAATATTTTTTCATAAGTTTTTGTAGTGCATTTAGAACATAAGTAGCTCGCATATTGAGCGAAATTCCTTTATGTTTTCTACATGAAATCTTAGAAAAGTTGAAAAGGAGGATAAGTCTTTCTTGGTGAAAAGTTGCTGATTTTTGCATTTTTTGTAAAAGTTTTTGTTTCCAAGCATTTCTTGTTCATTTTTCTTTCAGTCTTTTCACACCATCACTTTCACCTTCATACCTTGTGACGTAAAAAATTTCATTAAAAGAAACGCTAATTAAAATCTATTAGACTTTTTGTTTGTAGGGTTCATATACTAGCTCAGGACTAGGGCCTTGGAATAGGTTGGAGAGTAAACTCTCCAAGGCCACTCAAACCAAACATTGGAGTCTGTGATAGGGAGTGTAGATGTCCATTTACGTGAAAGTTATCCGGGACCCCTCTCTAACACAGGGGATAAACATGAGGTCGCAGAAGGAAAGGTAGCGGAGATAACCCCTCCAAAGTCGGATCGAGCGTAGTGGAGAACACATATCAGGGATTTGTTAAGGGATTCTGTCGTTTGCATTTGCCACAGGGCTTCGTGGGTCTCTAATCCATTCGAGTTCCTCAGTTGTCTTCCGTACCATTTTCTCTCGATACCCTTGAAAGGTTTCGGGCTTGATACCCTTCTCATTGTGGTCTACCCGACTATCGACTGTACTCGCCTGGTGACTGTTCGCGTGCTGACAAACTAGTTGCCAATCTTTTCTAGGGACATACACAGGTGACTGCGGGGGTATACTGCGGTACCTAGGACACACATCGGGCCATGCTTTGCAGAGTATACCCAGAAGGTGCTTCCGTATTTGAGTTGCACTTGCATCGGTAAGTTTCTCTAGTGTTGGTTGTTGTAACTGTTCTTCAAAATAGTTAGTGATTGCTTGTCTTATCTCATAGGGGATTCTTTTAGTGTGTGTTACTGTTTTTTCGTGCAGAATACATTAGCGTGTCATGGATATTCTCACACAGTGGAGGATTAAGATCTCCACCGGTCACGAAGGCTTCTGGGCCTGCCGTCGGTTATACTGGAGCCACCCCTGCCCCCATTGAGGCGGAAGCTAAACCAACAAGGGTCTTTCGAAGCAACCGGGTTACCAACCATAGAGCCCGAACAACTCCCGGAGGAATCGACCGCCAATATTGGATTGGTTGAAACCTCAACCACTGATACTTGGCCACACGTTATTGTGCCAATTCAATTTTACGAACACCTGTCAGTGCCTCACACAGCTATGGCAACAAACGTTGTTACTTCATCTGGGAATTCTTCTATTCCCATCACCGTTGCTACCACAGGAGAAGCTTCTCCCAACTTGCCCTTGTCGGTGGTCCAGGCCACCATGGTCTCGGCCGCAACTACGTCGCACAGTGGATCGACCCCATCTATCACGGCGGCCACACCTCCCTTCACACCTAGTGCGACAGGCCCTCCGTTTTCATATGGTATGCCTAGTTCAGGCACAAGTCCTCCACTCACTCACTCCACTTTACAGACTTTGGGTCTGGGGGCAAGGAGCTCTGACGCTCCTCTGCAAGGTCAACATGGGGGAATTCCTGTCCCATTTAATGTTTTTCCTTACGCTGGAGGTCATATCTCTCCTTCGTCCCCTTCGCTTGGTGGTCTGCATCAGCAGTCCGTCGGGCAGCTTGCACACACGAGTTCATTTGGATCCGGGAGTCAAGGAACACCTGCGCAAACTCAGTCGGTAGGTTCATCACCGTTTGTTTGGAACGAGATGTTTGGTAATAAAACTTTCGCATCCACTGCTTTCCCATCTGGGGGCACACCCATTTTTGGACAGTCTACTCTGGCACAGGGTACTATTCCTGTGTTGGGGGCACATATACCAGGACCTTGGAACTCAGGACAAGGATCCATTCCTTCCTCTGGAATGTCGTTCTGGGGTAATTCTTTCCACAGTCAATGGAACCCCGGACATAATTCTATCCCTCTCCCATCAGGACAGACATGGAGTAATCCTTCCCAAAGTCCGTCGAACACAATGAATGCCCAACATCCTATGTCCTTCATGGGGAATCAACCAATGATGTATCCACAAATGAAAAATCCTTACGTTGGTCAGGGCCATGGTTTCTACCAGAATCCGGGCCAGCAACCAAACTTTTCCTGGCAACCTGGTGCCAGTCAAACCCCAGGACCCTTTTTCCCAGGCTATCAGCAGCAACCTAAACTACCATTCTTGGCGACGTTACACTTGTCGGATTTGACACGGTTGTTAAATGATCCTATCTGTCACGATCCGCATTGGCCTCCTATGCCAACGAAGTTGCCTTTGGACATTCCAAAGTTCGAGACCAAGCCTAACGAAGATCCAGGTGATCACGTGACTACTTTCCACCTTTGGTGTTCATCTAACTCACTGAAAGATGACTTTGTCCAGTTGTGATTGTTTCAACGCACTCTTATTGGGAGTGTCGTGAAATGATACATTGATCTTGATCGCTCACGATATTCTTCTTTTGGTGAACTGGCTATGGCCTTCCTTAACCATTTCCAGTTACCTGTGAGATATGATGTGGGCACAGAACTGCTTGCCAATTTCGAACAGACGACAACGGACCATATCTCTGATCACATCCGAGAGTGGCGATGCTGAAAGAGTCTAATCAAAGTACCGGTTCCACCAACATTCCTGCTTGAGTGGTTCCTTAAGTCTTTAGTACCGCAATTATCCAAAGACGTCGCAACTTCTGGGGTGTTCACCGAAGAAGATGCCATCATGAGAGCTCAACAGTTTGAGCTCATCTATTCTCAGTCTGGTTTATTATACAACATCCTGTCGGATGCTCCACGATCAATACTAGATAAAACTAGACAAAGAGTCAAACCACATGCCGATGGTATTGTTGGTTCGACACAAACGAAGCCCACTGATAAATTGACAAAGCAATTGCAACAGTTATCTATACAACACTCAGCAGCCAGCTAGACTACTGCTCTGGCTGCTCCTCCTACCCAAACGTCAGAAGTACACTCCGTGCAGACGACTAACCCAAAGGCCACCTAGCAGCCCGAAGGGAAGAAAAAACAACGCAAGAAGGGTAAGGGGGATAAAAAACCCACTGATAATGTTAGCGAGGGCACAACGAAAAAGCGGAAGGCGAGGTATCCGTGCAACTTGTGTGCGGAAGACCACCCGACCCATCTATGTCCTTGACTTGCAGAGGCCCAGAAGTTTGTCACACAGAAACAACAGGCTGTGTTGACTAATCCCTTTCATCATGGGCAAAATTTAACTCAAGCATCTACAAGTGCCGAAGGGGGCAGTCAAGAAACCTGCCCTCCTCCTAACAATTCCTCATCCGCGAATGTATACATGGTTAGGGGTGATGCTTTAATAATGACTAGAGCGCACGACTATAGTAAACCAAGCACCTCTGAGAAGGGAAAAGAAGATGAAAACCCATCTCTTCCTCTACAGATCGAGAAGACGTTGGGAGAAATGATGACACGCATTCCAAAGGGTGCATTTAAGAGGGCTTCTCACAATCCCAACACAAGGGCTGCACAGAATTACTCTGTGGTGGAATATTTATCCCAAACCCCTTGTGATATGTCTTCTTTGGAGGTCCTCCAAAGTTTCCCTGCTCAGAGGAAAGCCTTGTTGAATGCTTTAGGCTCTACTGAGACTTGTAACCTGGGTACCATCATGATAGATACGACTGACTTGAAACCTCGTCTGCCTTACCACGTCGTGTTTCAGATAGTAGTGGCTCATCCCACGAAAACTTTTACACGGAATATCTTCCGCATGGTGGTCGATGAGGGCGCTTCGACTTGCGTTATGTCGTTAGCATGCTGGAAAGCCATTGGTCAGCCCGAATTGTCTCCATCACCTACTCTCCTTACTGCATTCAACGGTTGTTCTTTCCAACCACATGGCATCATTCCTTCTTTCCCTGTGCAGTTAGGAGGAAAAACCGTGTGCGTAGAAGTAGAGGTAGTTAATGCCCCCCTCGACTACAATCTCTTGTTAGGTCGTAGTTGGACTTATGCTATGCAAGCTGTGGTCGCTACAATTTTTCGAGTCTTATTGTTTCCACATGAAGGCCAGATAGTGACCATTGATCAATTGTCCTTCTCTAGACCTGACCCAGCTTTGGGGGAATCCACGGTTCCTATGATAGATAATCCTCAAGCCGGTGTCGTTAATGTAGGAGTTGGTTTGTGCCCATCTTTGATGGGTACTTTCGATTACCCACCTCCTCATGGCGATGTCAATTTTATATCGACTCACCACAACGATGATATTTTTCATGTCTTGTCGTTTCGCACGACTTACTTTCATGATCCATGGATTCTTCCTTCCCCATCAGCCAAGGTGGATGCGACAGGGCACGCTGGCATGTCCATGCCCTTGTCAGCCACTGAAGTAGTGTACTCTTTGGTCTAGAAAGCTTCAACCACCCCTGATCTGGCTCCCGCACAAGAGTTGGATCCACCTCTAGAGTCTATCTGGGCTCAGGGTTCTCTCGCAAGCACCGATTCATTAGACTTAGTCTTGCCTTCTGATGAAGAAATAATTGAAGCAATGACTAGTCCGGATAGACCTTGGAAAGATCTTCATCACAGATCATATTTCCTCCCAGAGTTACACCGAATTGAGGCAGGAGAATTCACTATCACCATGACGGGATATCATCCATGTCCCATTAACCTCTTAGCTACCCAGGAAATTTATGCTGAGGGAAATATAGCGACTATCGCTGCCACTATACCTATCAATATCTCCAGAAACCCTAGTGTCATGGAGAATGTCTTCGTCGGAGCGGATTGCTCCCCCGAAGAGATTCAGATTTACACGGATCTTTTTAAAGAATTCCGCGACGTTTTTGCCTGGTCTTATGAGGAAATTCCAGGCATTGATCCGAAAATAGTTGAACACGAAATCACAACGTATCCTGATGCTAAGCCTGTTCGACAAAAACTTCATCCAGTTAATCCTAGGAAAGAAGCAGCCATTAAGACGGAGGTTGAGAAATTGCTCAAGGTTGGTTTCATATACCCTATTCATTTGACTCAATGGGTGTCAAACCCCGTGTCGGTTGATAAAAAACAAGGCACGATTCGTGTTTGTACCGATTTCCGTGATTTGAACAAGGCATGTCTAAAAGATAATTATCCAACCCCATTCATTGAACAGATCATTGATGAGTGTGCCGGTTGTGAAGCCTTTTCGTTCATGGATGGTTTTTTGGGCTATAACCAAATCCAAATTAAACCAAGGGACCAACACAAAACGACATTCATTTGTTCGTGGGGTACATTCGCTTATCGTAAGATGCCTTTTGATCTCAAGAATGCTGGAGCCACTTTCCAGCGGGCCATGTCTTTTACGTTTCACGACCTCAAACATATAGTCGAGGCCTATCTAGATGATTTACCATCATGCTCTCGCAAGCGAAAGGATCATCCTACACACCTCAGACTAATCTTCTAACGCTGTCGCTACTTCAGAATTCCCTTGAATCCCAACAAGTGCATCTTTTGCGTCACGTCAGGACATTTGTTAGGTTTCATTGTTTCAACAATAGGGATCATGGTGGATCCTCTTAAGGTGGAGGCAATAGTCAAGTTGCCCCCCCCACGCACGATATTACAACTTTAAAGTCTTCAAGGCAAGGAAAACTTCTTACGACGCTTCATCGCCAACTATGCCGAAATCACCAAGGGCTTCATGTGTTTACTGAAGAAAGATGTTCCCTTTTTCTGGGATGAAGCAGCTCAACGCTCTTTCGACGCATTGAAACACGCCCTCACTACCGCACCTCTGCTACGGCCACCGAACTATAACAAAGATTTCTTATTATATCTTACTGCCACGGAGTCAACCATAGGCATGGTTTTAGTTCAGGAGGATGATTCGTTTTCCGAATACGTGATCTATTACCTAAGCCGAGGCATCGTAGGACCGGAACTTAATTATACCCATCTCAAAAAACTTGCGTTGGAAGCAGTTCATGTTGTTCAACAGTTTCGTCACTATGTTCTGTTTCGCAAGACCACCGTCATTGCTGTCGTGAATCCATTCCAGTATATGTTGACACGACGATTTATCGACGACAAAATCAGTAGATGGATGGTAAACCTCCAAGAATTTGACTTAGACTTCGTTTCAGCCAAGTCCAAAAAGTCATTGGTCTTCGCAGAACTTATTTGGGAGCTTTCGGTTGAGTCAGGTGACGTTGTGCCTGAGGAATCGCCTATCCGGGGGGATATGTTCTTGATTGAATCTTCAGACCCTTGGTAGGGAGATATACTGATCTATCTACAGACTTTGAAGTGACCCACCTCTGCTTCTCGTGATGAGCATCAACGGATACGCCATCAGGCCAAGAACTATCTCATACTCAATGATACGTTGTATCGGAGAGGCGTAGACTGCATCTTGTGTCGATGTCTCACTTATGAGGAGGCCATCATAGTGCTCGACGATTGTCATACAAGAGCCTATGGCGGTCACTTATCTGGGTTGACAACGACCCAAAATATTTTACGAGCAGGTTACTTCTGGCCCACGCTTATCAAAGATTGTATCGAGTTGGTCAAGAAGTGCCATCCGTGCCAAATCTTCTCACGGAAGATGAGGGCACATCCATCTCCCATGTTTCCTTACATCACAGTTGGTCCCTTCACTAAATGGGGGATTGATTACACTACATGCAACCCCCCATCTACAAGGGGGCACCGCTATATCATCGTAGCTGTCGACTACTTCACTAAGTGGGTCGAAGCTATGCCAACATTTAAGGATGATGGAGAGACGACAACTCTCTTATTATTTAACCAAATTATAGCACGGTTTGGCGTCTCGAGAGAGATTTTCACTGACCATGGCAGTCACTTTCAGAACCAAATGTTGTCCGAGTTAACGTTAAATCTTAGGTTACGGCAGGAACACTCATCATCTTACTATCCCCAAGCCAATGGGCAGGTGGAAGTTGTTAACAAAACTCTTAAGACGATTTTACAGTGAACTATCAACTCAGCCAAGTCAAATTGGCATTTGATGTTATACTCAGCATTATGGGCTTACCGAACCTTAGTTAAGATTGCAACCAGTTTCTCGCCTTTCCAACTCGTTTACAGGCTGGAGGCAGTCTTTCCCATCGAATGTCAAATCCCATTTCTGAAATTGGCAGTATAGTTATTTCCAGACACTTCTCTGCTTGAAGAATGGTTCGTACACCTTGAGCATCTTGATGAACAGCGTCGCGATGCGGCCCTGGCCAACGAAGCTCATAAACATAAGGTCAAGTGTCAATATGATAGGTCCACTCATCCTCAGGTTTTCTCTGAGGGCGACCTTGTCCTGGTCTATGACCAAGATAAGGACCCCCTGGGCGCAGGAAAGTTTAAACCCATGTGGTTCGGACCCTTCATTATTAAGGAGGTTTTAAAAAAGGGTGCTTATCATCTGGTCGATTTTGAAGGGAATGCTTTGGCGGAGCCTAGAAATGGGCTCTACCTCAAGAAGTATTACTCATAGAACGGTCACTGTGGGTAATGTTTTGTAACATATGTATAGTCTTTGTACTATTACTTTTACGTTTCTTTTAAAACGTGTTATGGACATGTCATTGATGTTATCTTTCATCAATATGGTAGATGTCAAGGGAGTCTGAGGTGTTCGTTGGGTATGCGGACGGTGCTAGTAGACACACGCGGAGGCTTGCCTCTGCAGCTTGGGTAATATTTACACCATAGGGTCAGTTGTTATCTTCTGGAGGTATATGCTTAGGTGACACCACAAATAATGTTGCGGATTATAGCGCAAGTTATTGAGTTTCTTCGTGACGCATTGTCATTGGGTATCTCTCGTCTTCGGGTCTATCTAGACACTCAACTGGTTGTGTCGAAGCTAAACAGAATATACCGCGTGCACGACCCTACTTTACACCGACGATTCCTTAGGGTACGTCTCTTGGAACGCAACTTTGATTATATTACACATTTTCATGTTCCTAGGAGTCTAAATCAAATCACGGATACTCTAGCTAATCACATCTTAGATTGGCATATTTCTCACATATAAAAAGATCATGAACATAAACATGTAAATACATTCTTGTACACATAATCCATAATACACAAAAAATAAATAAAAACCATATATAAACATCATAAAATCCTCAAAGTACATAGATGGGCGCAAGCGCCTCAAAAAGTGGGAACAATAACGAGTCACTAGGGCTTATGCCCTCAAAAAATATATATACATATCAGTGCTCGTGGAACATAAAATGTTTAAAAGTTTGCTTAGGGCCTGTGGGCCCTGTTATAATCATGTACAGCCTGGGCTAAACGCCTAAACAATCAGACCCATGTCTGAGGTGCCCCCACAACATGAGTCTGCATGGAGGGCGATAGGTCCTCTATCTCTGCCATGGGAACTATGCGAGTGAGCGCAGTAAAGTTCCTCTCAATCCGCCTCAAGACTCTCTCGGCCTCTCCTGCTGGGAGGTTCCCGGCTACTGTTGCTCCTCCAGCGGCGGAAGCTACGGCTTCTGGTCGTGGGCGACGCCTATTCCGTGCATAGTCAGCAGGTCGCACGGGCCCCACAATTGCATGCAACAAACGTTTACCCATCAAAAAATCTGGTATACAAAAACATGATATGTATATCAAAAAGACATAAAAAATTACATATGCAAACAAAAAAAATGTATAGGTGGAGACTTACCCATCTCCCCTCGCTCCTCACCAGGAGGCACTGGTATCGCTGGATCTCTGGAGAAGTCAATCCCCGTGTATGGGTAGTCCTCAATAGCTGGGTTTGTCGTGATAGCCAAGCAAAAAAGTCATCGTTGAAGGCCTCTATGGTCCTTCCACCACCCTATTGCGGAAACAACGCTGCCCATCTGCGTACTGCGGGGAAAGTAGCTAGATGTCCTCATACTTTCAGTCGAGGACTAAAAAATGGAACTCTCTCGAAGAAAAACGAACACAAGATGGTCCCAAACCCGAAGTTCATGTGTGTTCGTTGTCTTCAAGCTGTCAACTGACCTGTCATGATCGCTAGTAGTGTGGTACTCCAATAAAAAATTTGTGCATTCATGCACTGGATTGCACAGTTCATCTGTGCGCACGAAGCCTAATGCACGACTGTGGAGCTGGTAATCCACCCAATGAGCGATAAAATGGTCTGGAGGGCGAGGCTGGTAATCCTACTCACGGGTACCGAGGAAGATCTCTGATCGGTCCCAGCCTCGCAATACTCCTCTATCAACTCCGAGACTTTGCTCGGCCCCGCAGGAAAAGTCTGAAAGTTGACTGGTTCCCCTCTCCTCGAGAGGCTAGTCAAAAAGTAAATATCCTCGGTGGTGGGCACCAAGGATTGCCCCTCTATCATGAAGGCCTCTGCATCAGGGTGCCAATAGTCAACCAGGGCGTTCAGTAGCCTTGGTTGCGCGCGAATAAACGGACACAAAAATAATTTTACCAAACCACACTGCATCAACAAGGCCATAATGTTCAGATCGGCGGCCACTAACTCATTGGCGTCCTCGTGCTCCCTCTCCCTCCACTGAACATACATCCTGCCAAAGCAACAAAGAAAAAAGGGGGGGGGG
>JZKD02S0098799.1:302127-338386 GCA_000966675.3 Picea glauca | reverse complement strand
TCCCGAGTCACAATTTATTTTAAGAAAGTAAAAGGGTATCTCTCGGTGCCATGATTAGCCTATGAGAGATCTTTTAGCATGTAAAGCATGAGAAACGGAAGCATCGTTATTGAAGCTGTAAACCAAGTTAATTTGCCTAAATCATAAGTAATGGTTATGTTGTTTTTTCACTCATTATCACATGCTCCAATAATTGAATCTATAATGACGAGTTTAACTAATTTCTTATCATTCTTTTTGGGAACTAATTTTCACTACAATTCGAGGTACCTTTAACGACGTTGAGGCTTCACATTCTTTCTCGTCTAGACGATATTCATGCATAACCCAGTCTGTTCGAGAGCCATGAGGAGCCCGTCCTATGTGAAAAACAAGAGTTTTCTTCATTCCAATTGGACGCATATGAGAGCTAACTTTACGATCTTTTCCGGTAGCTTTCCAGTAACCAGCTTCCGTGGCTCTGTTTGTTCTTGACCCGTTTGGATACTTCCTGTCCCTTATGCAAAAAAAATACCACTCCAGATCACATCCAGGCAGAAAGGACTTTTCTGCAATCAAGAAATGTCACGACGAATATTAAGCTAAGAACTTTAGAGCGGTGAGAGGATGAGGGTTCTATTTAGCAAATTATTTAACATTATTTTGAAGCCTTTATAGAAATACCTAGCAATACTAATTTCTTTATGGATGTTCGTCGGCGAACAGGAATGTCTAAATATTCAGATTGCAATTCAGATTCAAGAACAAAGATAATATATCTTACCAGCTAAGTCCCACGGCTCACACTTGTAGAGATCAACCTCGGGAATAATATCAAGCTCTATCTTCCAGCAATGAACTTTCCTTTTCAAATAATAAGCTACTAGTTCTTCATCCGTCGGATGAAATCTAAACCCTGGAGGCAAAGATATCGGGGCCATTACAGCGGTATGTTAATCGAAATTCACTGTTTCACCCGACCAAAATGCAAAAAGAAACGCAACAAGGTAGAAGCTATGGATATTTCAGCTTAATTTGGCCCGCCTTTTTTTTATTATGAAAAACATTGACAGATCTCTAACGTTTTGACATACTAAACATTTAAAGAAACGCGACAAAAACTTCCACTTCCTTGATCTTGTTCGCCTGCAAAGAAACAGAACAGATTCTGTACAAAAATCGCAAAAAGAAATTGAAATGATGTTCAAATCAAGCAAGAGACGAAATAAGTTACCTAAATCAACTGAAAGCCCCGAAAAAATACGGCCTATGGAAGCCCGCAGTTGATCAAGGACCGCAAGTAAATAAAACTCGAAAAATATCCTATTATTTCGGACATGAAGAGATTTATTACACAGTTCGGCGATGCCAGTTCAAATGACGAAGAAATGTATGGAGACAGTAGGAGTTGAAGCACTCTTTGCGACTATTTATACCTTTTTGCAAACCCTAAAACATTCCCTAGAAAAGTTAGCCACCAGACATACATAATCCCGATAAATGACTTACGTGTTTATTTGTAAGAATGGACGGATGAATGGATTGACCATTAATTTAAATTAGTTGTCGGGAAATAGATAAAACCGACATCGTTACGTGTTCCATAAAACCCTCTGAACTTTCCTGCAGTGTCTTACGCATTGTAATCAACATTTGATATATTTTTGCAGTGTGAAAGAGGTTTCACTGTGTTTCGCTTGCGTCGAAACATGGGCCTTTTGGCGGTAATGTGGCCCGAAAGAGTCTCAAAAGAGACGTGTAAAAAATTCAAATTTGATCTTTTCGGTGTTCTGAAAGAGACGTCGACACTAGATCATTAATATCCCCGACATGCATCGTTATCACCCGTCCTGTTAGTATAAGATTAAGATGACTAAAACTAGATATGTGGTCATTGAATCAAATAAGAAACCGAAAGATTGCATCTTTGTTTCTGCTAATATAAAAGGCGCAGGGCCCGGGTGGCCAGCAAGTTATGGTAACATGCAACGCAAAAGAATATCGTCCAAGGAAAATGCTAAGACGCTTTTACTAAAGAAGCTTGTTTCGCGAGCTTCTTTCGTCACGTACTTTATTTTCTTTTCTTAAACCTTATCTGCTTTTATAAATAGCGCAGCCTCGAAGCTAGCGTATAAAACCCTGCTTATTTTTAACACTAGCTTATCTTTGCTTTAGCCATGGAATAATGACATTGGGGAAGAATAAGTTATGAAGGGAATGTAGAAACTTTTTTGAATAGAGTGGATCAAATTGTCATAGTTGATTTTTCTGGTGTGGTCTTTTTATCGTTCATTAGTATGTAAACGTTTATATGTACTATCAATATAGTTTTGTTTTTTTTAATGTTTTTTCCATTCGTTTTAAGTTTTATTTGAAATATTATGAAAGTTAGTGGTGTGTTGTTTTCATGTTTTAGATTCGTAACATTTTTTTTTTCTAGTTTTTAATATAACTACAAGAATTAGGTAGAATTGAAGATATGTGTGTCACAGATTTAATTCAGAGGGGTAGGGTATGTATACTTCCATGTCAAAGCAGATGAAGTTTCTTGTTCTACAAACAAAACCGTCACATACATCAATTTGGTGTCTCACCTACCTTAAAAATAGATTATTATTATTATTATTTTATGAATGTATTCATTTTCTTAAGATTTTTAGTTATTTCAAATACAATAAAAATTATTAAAAACAATATAAAGTAAGTTTTGTATCACTTTTATCTTTTTCTCTTTACCTTTTAGTATAATTAAAGAGAAATTATGTAATTAATTATTTCTAATTAAACTATAAATTATGGATGTGTTGTAATAAGATATAACACATGATGATATGTGATGGTGGCCATAGTTAAGATCTAACTACTTTTTTCTTTTCTCAAATAAGTCTTAAAAATCTAAATAAAAAAAGCTTTAAAATGGGTATTTGTCTTTGAGCTTGTCCTCATTTGTAATAAAGAATTTCACCACTTCCATGCATCCATGGAGATTGCAACTGTAGAGGAGTCTTGTTATCTGAGGCTCTCTCTACCATTCTCACTTTTATCAATGGGATAAAGAAATAAACATTGATATATAGGTGAAATAATTATTCTTGTAAAATTTTTAGTTTGAGATTTTATACTTATCTTCTTCACCATCCATTTAAATGAAACTTTGTGCACCCTTAGATGTCCCCTTTTGAATTTTGCAAAAACAAAATATCATATATAAATGTAAAATTCAAGATCCTAAAAACCCTTAACAAACCCTTGAAATTTTCTTTTACATTTGTTCAAAGTCTCATTTTGAATCTTAAAAACCATTTAGGTTTCTAATACAACTAAATAAATGTGAACTCATATAGTGTTAAAATTTGGATACTAACCATCATAGAAACTATAATTTAATTGTAAAAATTCTCAATATTATTATGATTTTTATGATCACATTTTTCTTTTCCAATAAACTCTACTTGGTTAAATGTGTCTACTTTATTAGATTCATCTACTATGTTATTTGAGTTAATGTATTTTGAAATCAATGAACTTTTGAATATTGTAGATAAATAATTTAGATTATTCAATGTACTACAGACCACAATTTGCATTCACATTCTTGAAGTTTATTTGTCAATGTGATTAGTTGAAATATTTGAAACCAAAATGTGGCTAAACAAATAAACTTCATCTCTATTCATTAATGTGTCTTAATTTTCATAGAAAAAAGTGGGTTAACTATTCACATTTCCACAATAACCCTAAAAGACATTAATTTACTAGAAAGACTTCAACAACTTTGCAGTGTGTTGAATATGAGTAATGTTAATAGAATTTAATTCATATTTAGATACTTTCATAGAAAAAATTTTAATTAAACTCTTTGCAATACTACACTGCCATATCACACACCTCTACTCTTTCTTTCACATGCTTAATCTCATCATTGGACTTATATCCACACCTCTACTCATTCTTTCCCATGATTTATCTCATCATTTGACAAACGATTACGATGTGTTGAATATGAGTAAAGCTAATATAATTTAATTCATCTTTGGATACTTTTATAGGACAAATTTCAATTAAACTCTTTGTAATACCACACTACAATATCATACACCTCTACTCTTTCTTTCAGATGCTTAATTTCATTTTTTGACTTATCTCGACACCTCTACTGATTCTTTCACATGATTAATCTCATCATTCGACTTATCTTCTCTAATAGTAAGATATATTAATTTTAATCTCACAAAAACTTAACATAAATCACCCAACATAAAAAAGATTGTGACAAGACTCCTCAAATTTGAAGTTAAACTCTAAAGAATTAAATTAAACTTAAACATAAATGTAGCCATCTCTAAATGAGAAAAGGAGTGATGTTTATGAAAGGGAGAAGGAAATAAAGATGACCTAATTCATGTTCCTAGCTTATCATGTTTTGAGATCCGACTCCCATTTGTAAGGTCATGAAATCATGAACAAAATGAAATGTCATCTCTGGTCAAACATCAACTCTATTATACCTATTGCGGTGTCAAATTCCTAGTTGCTACCATACAACGCTATATTAAAAAACAGGTTGGAAAAAACAAACACTTTATTGAAAGACAAGTTGAAAACAACAACCGAAGGGTTGATTTTGTAAGACGAGTGACAATAAAAGAGAAATATCAAAAACAAAAAGTGTATAGAGATGCCGCTCGCTTGAGAATCCTCCTTAACTTAAAAATGTGTCCTTCAAAAGTAAACTCCAATCGGAATGATGGACAATTTAACATTGTATGCTTTAATCATCTGTCAAAATCTTTGTTAACACCAATTCTATCTTTTTCTAATTGTGTTCAATAAACTTATCATTCAAGTTTTGTCAAAAGATGTGTTCAATAAACTTATTATTCAAGTTTTGTCAAAAGATGTGTTCAATAACCTTCCTATTCGGACTTCTCAGATTTCGTGTAGAGCGATTTCTTCTAACCAGATAATTTAATTTTTTTAATGTAGAAAAACATTAAATTCATTTTTTTTAAATATTGAAAATATAAAATATTATATTTTAATATGTGTGAATATGAATTTAAACAAATATGTTTTTGTTTTCATTATTTAATTATATGAAATTAAATTATTTTAATTGAAAAACCAATCATATTTTAAAAAAATATCGAATACTAATTAAAATTAATTTGATAAATAAAATGTTTATGTAATATTTTTTCCATTAAATAAAATATGTTTATTTTTTTTAATACCAATCATAATAAAGATAATAAACTTAATAATATAAACATATTTTTTACTACCTATTTTTTTTTAAAGAATATTGTAATAAATTATCTAATCAAAACCCATCTATTAAAAGTTATCAAATTAAATTTTTTTATGACAAATTTAACCTATATCTTTATTTCAACCTATATATCTTCATTTCAACCTATATCTTCTTCTTATTGTTTATATCATACAACATCAAAGTAAAATATCTTCATTTCAACCTATATCTTCTCCTTATTGTTTATATCATACAACATGAAAGTAAAATTTAATGTATTTATTTATTTTTTAAAATTTGTTTCTTGTTCTAGGGTCAAATGTTTTATATAATATTATGATGTAAATTTTATATTTTTAATTTTATATTATATTTTTTTAGATAAATATTTAAGTTTTAATTTTTATAATATTAGATTTTGAAAATCACATTTAGCATTTTATCCTAAGTACTAAAGTTTTTTTTTTTTTTTTTAGCTTTTTACTCCTTATAATTAAGATATAATTTATTGTCTAAATTATACAATATTTGAATTAAATATTTTGTATTGTTCTTTTCAAGACTAAAAAATTGAGATGGGAATGTTCCTTGCATTTACTTTTTTTTCCCACTTGTATGTCCATCTTTCAAGGTAACCTCTTTCACTACTCATAATGCTTCCAACAAAAGTGGAATATAACATTTTTTTTTGGCCTTTATAATTACATTGTTTGGCCTATTTAGTTTTAACTATTAAACATGGTATTTAATAAACATTGTATTCATTTAGATTGTCTATTGTTTATATAGTTGGCCTATTTAGTTTTAGCTATTAAACATGGTATTTAAAAAACATTTTCTAAGAAAATATTGTCTCATGGGAAAATAGAAAAGAAATTAAAAAAAATGTGAGATAGATTAAGTTGTCACCAAATTCCAACATTACTACCAACATATAAAAACAAAACAAATTGGAAAATATATATTTTTTGAAATATCAAATTTGTGATATAGTGGATCAAACTTTTATCACTGATTTTTTTGCTATGATATTTATTCTTCATTACTATGTGCATGTTGAGAGCACAACTATGACTATATACCTAATGTATAATAACAATTTCAACACTATGGAAGACAAGAGGATTCCTAAAATTCCTTCGAAATTGATTCGTAACCACCATCGACTCAAGCGAGGATGGCATAAAGATGTTCGTTCTTGGCTAAACTATTGGGGAATCATGGAATCTACACCATTTTGCGGAATAAAGATATTATTAAAAATATCATCAAATCAAAAATTAAGGAGAAAATGTGGTATGATAAAGAGTTAGAGGAAAAAAGAAAATTAAGGTATTATAAGGATGTAATCAACCATAATCTAGAAGATCAAAATTACTTATCTGTTTTGACAAGTATAAAGAAAAAAATAAGAATTTCTAAGATAAAAACACATTCTCATGAGCTCCATAGTGAAATTGGGCATTGGTCAATTCCTAAAATGTCGTGGGATTAAAGAGTGTCACCTTTGTGACAAAAAGAAGGTTGAAGATAAAAATCACTTTCTCTTAGATTGTCTAGCCTATACCCAGATTATATCTCATTTTCAAAATACTTGTCACACTACCAACCTTCCTAACCTCTTAAGTCAACAAAACTACGGTGATCTTGGAAATCTTAACTTAATGATTTTCAAGAACAAAACCAAAATTCTAAAGAATCACAAGTAATAACTTACCCTTTTAAGGTTTGATAGACCAATTTAGTATTAGTGGACATTACTCATCATCATCATCATCATCATGTTCTATCGATATAGTCCCTTTTTATGGTTTTCCCATTGGTCTTAAGTGTTATTTGAAATATTATTAAAGTTAGTGATGTGTTGTTTTTCTTTTTTAGTTTCTTTGTATTTTTTTTTTCGTTTTTCGTGTAACTAGAGGAACTAGGTACAGTTGATGATATGTTTGTGAGTGTTACAGATTCAATCTAGGGAGGATAGGGTATGTATATCTCTGTGTCAAATCCATGCACATAGGAGGTCCCTTGTACTACAAATAAATGGGTCCCATACAACAAGTTGGTGTCGACCATGACCGTGACCTTAAAAATTAATTATTATTATTATTATTATTTAATGAATGTATTCCTTTTATTAAGTTTTTTAGTTATTTTAAATACTATGAAAATGATTGAAAACAATATAATGTAAGTTGTGTATCACTTTTATCTTTTTCTCTTTATAATTAAAGGGAAATTATGCAATTAATTATTTCTAATTAAACTATAAATTATGGATATGCTATCATAACATATGGAGATGATATGTGATGGTAACCATAGTTAAGATGTACCCACTTTTTTTTGTTCAAATGAATCTTAAAAATCTAAATAAAAAAAAGCTTTTAAATCGGTGTTTGTCGTTGAGCATGTCCTCATTGCTAATAAAGAATTTAGCCACTTCGATGCATTCATGGAGATTGCAACATGTAGAGGAACCTTGTTATCTAAATCGGAAGGGCATAGATGTTGCTCTAACAACTTCTCCAACACTTCATATCACGACTAATGAAGGGTGTGGGGCTCTCTCTTTACCATTCTTTGTGGGGATCTCTCTTTACCATTCTCATTTTTTTCAATGGGGACAAAGAAATTACAATAGATATATAAGTGAAATAATTATTCTTTTGAAATTTTTAGTTCGATATTTTATACTCATCTTTTTCATTGTCCATTTAAACGAAACTTTGTGCACCCTTAGATATTTTCTTTTAAAATTTTCATGAAAAAGATATCATGTATAGATATAAAATTCAAGATTTAAGTCTCAATATTGTAGTTATCCTTGTAAACATCATTACCATTAACAAACCCTTGAAATTTTACTTAATATTTGTTTAAATTCTCATTTTGAATCCTAAAATTTATTTAGGTTTCTAATACAAATAAATAAATGTCAACTCATATGATTAAAATTTGGAGGAATCTATGTTTCCATCCTTAATGTAAGGAATCCATAGAAGCTATACTTTTTATAAGTGTAAATTTTTTTGATATTATTATGATTTTTATGATCACATTTTTCTTTTCCAATGAACTTTACTTGGTCAAATCTATCTACTTTCTTGTAAGTTTTGAGTTAATGCATATCCACTTTATTAGATCCATMTATTATGTTATTGAAATTAATGTACATTGAAATCRATAAACTTTTGAGTATTGTAGATAAATAATTTAGATTATTCAATGCAATACACATTCTTGAAGTTTATTTGTCATTGAAATTAGTTGAAAGATTTGAAGCCAAAGGCTAAAAAAAATAAACTTGAGCTTTATTCATTCAACAAATAATTTAAGCCCTATTAATTAATGTGTAAGTTTTATAGGAAACTGTGGGTTAGCTATTCACATTTCAATAATAATCCTTAAAGACATCAATTTACTAGAAATACTTTAACAACTTTGCAATGTGTTGAATATGAATAATGTTAATACAGTTTAGTTCATATTTGAATATCTTCATAGGAAAAATACTCTTGCAATACAACACTACAATATCATACACCTCTACTCTTCCTTTCACATTCTTAATCTCATCATTTGGCTTATCTCAAGCCATCTACTCATTCTTTCACATGATTAATCCCATCACTTGATTATCTCCTCGACTTATCTCCTCTAATAATAACAAAAACTTTAAAAAAAAACACCCTACATGGAAAGGAAGGATTGTGACAAGGCCCCTCAAATTTGAAGTTAAATTCTAAAGAGTTAAATTAACCTTAAACATAAATGTGGCCATATCTAAAGGAGAAAGGAGCGATGTTTATGAAATGGAGAAGGAAATAAAGATGACCTAATTCGGGTTCCTATTTGATCATGTTTTCAGATTCGGCACCCCGTTTATAAGGTCATGGAATTATGAAACAAATGAAATGTCATATGTTGTCAAACATCAACTTACTATGGCTATTTCCGTGTAAAATACATCAACTTACTATGGCTATTTCCATGTCAAATTCCTAGATGCTAGCATACAACGCTATATTAAAAAACAAAAAACAGATTGAAAAAAACAACAACCGAATGATGATTTTGTAAGACAAGTTACAATAAAAGAGAAATATCAAAAACAAAAAGTGAAATTTGTCATTGAAATTAGTTGAAATATTTGAAACCAAAGGCTAAAAAAATAAACTTGATCTTTATTCAATCAACAAATAATTTAAGCTCTATTAGTTAATGTGTCAAGTTTTATAGGAAATTGTGGGTTAGCCATTCACATTTCAATAATAATCCTTAAAAACATTAATTTACTAAAATTACTTCAACAACTTTGCAATGTGTTGAATATGAATAATGTTAATACAATTTACTTCATGTTTATGTTTAAATATCTTCATAGGAAAAATATTGTTACAATACCACACTACAATATCATACACCTCTACTCTTCCTTTCACATGCTTAATCTCATCATTTGACTTATCTCAACCCATCTACTCATTCTTTCACATGATTAATCCCATCACTTCTTATCTCCTCGACTTATCTCCTCTAATAATAACATATGTTAATTCTATGTTGACAAAAACTTAAAAAAAAAACACCCTACATGGAAAGGAAGGATTGTGATAAGGCTCCTCGAATTTGAAGTTAAATTCTAAAGAGTTAAATTAACCTTAAACATAAATGTGGCCATCTCTAAAGGAGAAAGGAGTGATGTTTATGAAAGGGAGAAGGAAATAAAGATGACCTAATACAGGTTCCTATTTGATCATGTTTTCAGATTTGACGCCCCGTTTATAAGGTCATGGAATTATGAAACAAATGAAATGTCATATGTTGTCAAACATTAACTTACTATGGCTATTTCCGTGTAAAATACATCAACTTACTATGGCTATTTCCGTGTCAAATTCCTAGATGCTAGCATATAACGCTATATTAAAATACAAAAAAACAGTTTGAAAAAACCAACAACCGAACAATGATTTTGTAAGAAAAGTTACAATAAAAGAGAAATATCAAAAACAAAAAGTGAATAGAGTTGCCGCTCCCTTGAGAATCCTCCTTAACTTAAAAAAATGTGTCCTTCAAAAGTAAACTCCAATGAGAATAATGGACAATTTAACATTTTATGCTTTTATCATCTCACGAAAGCTTTGTTAAGACCAATTCTATCTTTTTCTAATTATGTTTAGTTAACTTATTATTTAAGTTTTCTTAAAAAAAAATGTGTTCAAAAACCTTCTTATTCGGACTCTTAAAAAAATGTGTTCAAAAACCTACCTACTCGGACTTCTCAGAGATTTTGTCTAGAACGATTTCTTCTAACCGGATAATTTAATCTTTCACTTATTTAGAGTTTTATTTAATGTTCAAAAATATTAAATTCATTTTCTTAAAATATTGAAAACATAAAACATTATTTTTTAATATGCGTGAATATGAGTTTAAAAAAATATGTTTTCTGTTTTAATTATTTAATTATAATGAATTTAGTTTAATTATATCAAATTTATTTATTTTAATTAGAAAAACAAGTATATTTAAAAAGATATTAACTATTAATTAAGATTAATTTGATAGAAAAAATGTTTATGAAATATTTTGTCTCATCAAATATGATTATTTTTTTTTAATACCCATCATGATAATAGATAATAAACATAATAACATAAACATATTTTTTACTACCTATTTTTTTTTTAAATTGTAATAAATTATCTAGTCAAAACCTCGCATACAATTAAAAGTTAACAAATTAAAATTTTATAGCCAATCTAACCTCAATCTTCCCCTAGTTGTTTTTAGCCTACACCATGAAAGTAAAATTCAATGTATTTAATTTTTTTTTAAAGATTTGTTTTTTTGTTTTGTAGGATCAAAGGTTTTATACAATATTATGATATAGATTTCATATTTTTAATTTTATATTATAATTTTATAGATAAATATTTAATTATTTGATATTTTGTTAATATTTAATTTTAAAAATCACATTTAAGACTTTATCCTAATTACTAATTTTTGTTTTCCTTTATACTCAATTTACTACTCAAATTATACAATATTCAAGTTTCATATTTTGTATTGATATTTTTCACATAAAAAATTCAGGTTAGAATGTTCCGTTCATTTACCTATTTTTCTACATGCATGTCCATCTTTGAAGATAACCTCTTTTACTATTTATAATATCATTAATTTTTTTTAATACCCATCATAATAATAGATAATAAACATAATAACATAAACATATTTTTTACTACCTATTGTTTAAAAAATATTGTAATAAATTATCTAGTTAAAACCTCACATATAGTAAAAAGTTACCCAATTAAAATTAATAGCCAATCTAACCTCAATCTTCCCCTTGTTGTTTTTAGCATGCAACATGAAAATAAAATTCAATGTATTTATTTTTTTTGTTAAAGAATTGTTTTTTGTTTTGTAGGATCAGTTTTATACAATATTATGATATAGATTTCATATTTTTAATTTTATATTATAATTTTATAAATAAATATTTAATTTTTTTGATAGTGTGTTAATATTTAATTTTGAAAATCACATTTAAGACTTTATCTTAATTACTAATTTTTGTTTGGCTTTGTATTCAATTTACTATTTAAATTACACAATATTCAAGTTTGATATTTTGTATTGATATTTTCCACATAAAAAATAAGTTTGATATTTTGAACCCTTAACATGAATGGATTTTTTAAACCAATAATTTTAACATCAGAAAATGCCTTAACTGTACACTCTATCATCACTATCCTACACCTAACAAACAACATTATATTCAATTTTATTTAAAAGTAAAAAAATATATTTCTTAAAAAATTATTGTTTCTCAAAAATAAAAATAAAACATACATAAAAAGTTAAATAGATAAAGTTATCACCAAATTCAGACATTACTACAAATATATTAAAACAAAACAAATTAAAAAATCAAACAAAACAAATTGGAAAATAATATATATATATATATCGGTGAAAATCAAATTTGGATATGGTGGAACATTACTACCAACATATTAAAACAAAATAAATTGAAAAATCTGCAAATTGGAATTTTTTTTTTGGAAAATCAAATTTGGATAGAGTGGATCAAACTGTTATCGCTGATTATTTTCGGTGTAATCTCTTATCGTTCATTACTATGTGCACGTTTATGGTTCAACACTACTACTAACATATAAAAACAAAAGAAGTTGGAAAATCAAACCAAACAAATTGGAAAATCGTTTTTTTTTTTTGGAAAATCAAATTTGGATATAGTGGATCAAACTTTTATCGCTGATTTTTTTGGGTGTGGTCTTTTTTTATCGTTCATTAATATGTCCACGTTTATATGTTCTATGGATATAGTCTTTTTTATGGTTTTTCATTGGTCTCAAGTGTTATTTGAAATATTATTAAAGTTAGTGGTGTGTTTTATTTTTTATTTTTTATTTTTAGTGTAATTAGAGGAATTAGGTATAGTTGATGATATGTTTATCTTTGTTATAGATTGACGCATTCAATCTAGATGGGACAAGGTATGTATATCTCAGTGTCAAATCCATGCACATAGGAGGTCCCTTGTCCTACAAACAAAGAGGTCTCATACAACAATTTGGTGTCTATCTTGACAATGAACTTAAAAATAGATTATTATTATTATTATTATTATTATATGATTCTATTCATTTTCTTAAATTTTTGAGTTATTTGAAATACTATCAAAATCATTGAAAACAATATAAAGTAAATTACAATCTGTAGATAGACTTTCAGAGTGTATTCTTGATCAACTTCCTGATCAGTTGTTTTGTCTGTAGATTTGTTGTTGGTGTAGCACAAAGAAGTCGTTCCTATAATGGTCATTGTGATACCAAATCCATTTGGATTATACATAATATGTTTCACAATATAACTTCTTACAATATATGTTGTCTTTTATGTTCACAAAAAAAGTTGTTGTATATGTTCCCGAATGTGATCATTTAGGAACTCAGATACTTTCCACTAGCCCAATACCAAGTTTGTATCTTCTTTCGACCTCCGGTCCACTTCTTTGTTTCTTTCCCTCTAAACATGTCGAAAAGTAAGAGAATCAAAAGAGGTTTGAATGAAATTGATGTCTTCCACTATATTAGCAAGTCTAATGTGTGTACATATTTGTGTGTCATTGATCCAATTAATGACATTCATTGAATATCCAAAAACAGTAAGCGCTTTACAGTTCTTTTCAAAGGCAAAGAAAATGAGTAGTTTGAGGCTCATCAATTATGTATAATTGTTTGTTCTCGTCCCTAGTCCAAAAGTTAGGGTAAATTAGTGGGAGTCTGAGAAATATATAATCCCTCCTCCCCTGCATATGTTTTTTTTGGAAGCTCCATCTAAAAAACCCCAAGGTCTTGATTTATTGATTTCTTCATCCTGTAAATTTGTAATATTGACTCTCTCTACAGTAGGAGAGTATGAAGAGAAAAGGGAAATACTTTTAATTGTTGTGATTTCTGGAGCCAAGGAAACATCATTAAAAATGATTTTTTTTCGTGCTAACCATACTCCCCAGATTACTAGCAGTGGTAGAGCTCTAAAAACATTATTTTGTTTGTTCGACCAACAGTCCTACCACGATTGTTCCAAAGAAAGGTCATTCCAACTGTAACGAAGTTTCAAATGTATTGACACTTCAGTCCAAACGTATTTGAAGTATTAACATTCCAAAAAGATATGGAGTGTTGATTCTTCTTCTGATTTACAAAGGGAGCACCAAAATATAAAGTAAGTTGTGTATCACTTTTATCTGTTTCTCTTTAACTTTTAGTATAATTAAAGGGTAATTGTGCAATTAATTATTTCTAATTAAACTATAAATTATGGATGTGTTATCGTAACATATGTAGACTAGAAATAGTTAAGATGTACCCACTTTTGTTGCTCAAATAATTCTTAAAAATCTAAATAAAAAATAAAATAAAATGAATGTTTGTTTGTCCTCATTGCTAATAAAGAATTTATCCACTTCTATGCATCCATGGAGATTGCAACATGTAGAGGAGTCTTGTTATCTAAATTGGAAGGGCATAGATGTTTCTCTAACAACTTATCCAACACTTCATATCACAACTAATGAGGGGTGTGAGGCGCTCTCTCTACCATTCTCATTTTTGTCAATGGGGACACATAAATTACAATTGATACACAGGGGAAATAATTATTCTTGTCAATTTTTTAGTTTTGGATTTTAAACTCTTCTTCTTCACTGTTCATTTAAATGAAACTTTGTGCACCCTTGGATATTTTCATTTAATTTTTGCAAGAAAAAAATATCATGTATAGATGAAAAATTCAAGATTTAAACCCCAACAGTGTGGCTAGCCTTGTAAACATCATTACCATTAACAAACCCTTGAAATTTTCTTTAAAATTAGTTCAAAGTCTCATTTTGAATCCTAATTTTTTTTAGGTTTCTAATACAACTAAATAAATGTCAACTTGTATCATTAAAATTTGGAGGAGTCTATGTTTCCATCCTTAATGTAAGGAATCAAATAGAAGTTATAATTTCTATAAGTGTAAAAAATTTCGATATTATGTAACATCCCGCTCTGGCGCACTGAGCGAACTTATTCTTTGAGGATGCTTGCTCGCAAGTGATCCAAATTATTAGGCTATTAAAACTTTTGATTTTGGTTATGAGGCGTTATGGGTTGATGACGTTTTGTTTTACCGCTTTGACATAGACAAGTGCTATTGACTCGGTTTAGTGTGCAGGATTTTGGACGTCGAGGATGCAGAGGCATCGATGGAACCCCTTGGACTTTGGATCGAGTCAGGGAGTGTGCCATTGGGGTTTGATTGTTTTGCTGTGATATTAGTGCATCTGATTAGATGATATGATATGGATATATTCTGACATGATTTCTTGATGATGCAGGCTGATGATTGCTTGCCGACCAGACTCACATATGGAGTAAAGGGGTCATGCACGACTACTAGAGATGTTGAGGGAGAGGTGTGGATAGCAGCCCTGACACAACCTACTAGCACTCCCATCGTAGATCGAACTGTAGGTTAATGATTACCTAGTTCGAGAGGACCCACAATGTCATGAGGGAAGATTGCAACAATCGCTCACGATGATTCTAAGGGGCGCGCAATAAGGTGGGGTCCTTAATACTTAGAGGGCCTTAGTCTCCCACGAGTTCACCTGGAAGAGTATTGACTCCAGGGGTTATTGATGTCTACCAAGTCAGTCAAGAGGCGAGTGGCACCCTTGGACCATGTGGTGCATCCCGAAGGGCACGTCATGCAAGAAAAATAGAAAGTGGCAACTAGCACCCTTGGAGCACGTAGTGCGTCCTGAAGGGCACATTGCGCAAGGGAACAAATGAGGCAAGTGGCACCCTTGGAACACCTAGTGAGTCCTGAAGAGCACGTCATGTTGTTGATGATAGAGGAATGAACCTAGATGGCCTTAGGATGAATAACGTGTTAAGTATCCTTAAAACAAATTCCCTAATTAAATGTCGTCTGATACAAAACATTTAAGGTTTAAGTCTAAACTATGCTAGTGGTCAAATTTTATCTCTCTATAAAATAATAATAATAATAAAAATAAAAACCACTTGAATAATAAATCTGACCTTCGAAAAATCTTGTAAAATGAACGGAGTAAGAAATTAATTGTTTCAAAAAAATATGTTGGATTAATTTTTTTTTTAAAAAGGAATTAATTGTTTTATTACTTTGATAATTTAAAATATACTAACTAAATAAGAAAAGGGAAAAAGGGGTTAATTTCCACACCTGCCTTTTTGACTTCTAAGTAAAAAGGGGAAAGAGGGAAAAATCTAAAATATTGGGAAACTAGGAAAAGAGGTAAACAAAAAAAGGGAAAAAGGGGAACTTAAGGGCAAAAGCGGAAAGTCAAACTTAGTGAAGAATCTACCATTGAAGAGATTTATAATTTAAACTGAATTAGAAATTTAATAATAGGGAAAGCCTTTAAAACCTGTAAATGAATTTATGGACACCCAAGAGTGATTCTAGGAGTAACTCTAGGTGGGTGAGGGAATTAAGATAATTCATTAATTAAAGAAATTAATTAATGGAAGAACGTAGGGGATGGGTGAGACTTGTATAGAGAAATTTTTTTAGGAATTTATTTTTAAAACTTTAATTAAATGAGATTTTAAGAAAGAAAGGAAGTCTGAAGCTCCATATAATGAAGGAGGGAGAAGGATGAAGGGGATATTTTGTTTGTGTAACGTTACGCTGCAGAAATATCTACTTGACTGATTTACTTATGGGAGTTGGGATATCCAGCTCAGAGAGGAGTGGTAGCTCATCCTTGCGAGGCGAGAAAAAATATATGGATAGTGTGTGGCCCCTTTGCGGCTCGAGGGGCTAAGGGAGAAGAAGAGTACCCCTAGCATTGGCTGGGAGGTACCGGTGAAGTCTCGTCCGCCAGCAAGCGGATGTTTCACGGAACGCATGGATGTCACTCAGAGTAGACGAACAGGCAACGGTATGCTTTCTTGGTTTGAATGGTAGATTGTTGTAGGATTTACGATTTGGATATGCATGTTTATTTGGGTAGGTAAACTGGTTGTCTAGTTTCATGACTGAAATTTTTATAGCCTTGATGATTGATTGGTTGATTGATTTCCCTTGACCTTCGTTTCCCTGCATGTCGTGATCGTCCTGTGGTGTTGATTGTGACCATATTGTTTGTTTTCCCTTCATCCCTAGCTCCTTATTCCTCGCCTGAGAAGTCAGCCAGGAGCTTGATCTACGTTCGTTGCCTTAGCATTAAAAGACCTATGGATTTCAATGCCCTTCTTTTCTGTGCGAGGATGATGAGTGAAGGATGAACATGTTAGTCGGCTACCCTTGATGTTGTCCTTGGCTGAAGGTTCGCCTTGCTCCTTAATGCGTTTAAATAACCCTGATTTGCTTGATGGCCAAGTTTCTTTAATTCTGCGTTTTATTAGGTGTTGGACAACTTAACTCTATTTTGATTTATTAATGGCCTTATTTTCTGCGTTTTTGTGTCTGCACCTTAATTTATTTGAAGAAAACTAAGAAATGAAAATTAAATCCTATTCTAGTTGCAAAGGCAGGACTCTGTGTAGGAGGCGAGCCCTGGCCTCTTAACAAAGTTACCTGTTAAATGATGAATCTCGCAACATACACATTATGCCAAAATAATTGGTGTTCCTTCATTAATTCTGAATTCAAATTACAACAGTATTCTTATCACTAGATCATTTTTTCAACATACATTAATCTCCAATTCTTCCACCCTCTACAATGATTCAGGTTTTCTTTTTAAAGATGCAATTGTTCTACAATCTAGGGCAAAATATTGTTTTAGGAATAGTCTTGAGAATCTCCCGATTCTCAAGCTATTCCATTAATTACAAAGAATCGTTTATGCAACTTGAAAATCAAGAATAGTAAAAACAAGAGAAATATCAGTTCCAGCTTTTGTTCTTGCAAGATTTATTCTGTCAAGTAGCTGGGCGAATCCTCATTCCACTTGGTAACGACCTTCTTATTCAGTCCCGGTGTTTCAACAATTGTTCCTATCAATGTCTCGAGAGTTTCAGCAACGGTAAAACAACAACGTGTTACATTCCAAAATTCCAGTGAAAACATAACTATGAGCATCCTTCTTCCTCTGTTTCAACAAACTGCAGTCTTCTACAGTAATTGATCAGCATCAACCCGAAATAGGTTACATCATCCAAATTCACATGTAAGTTATGCATAAATATGATAAAGGAATTAATAGCTCGTACTTGTTTTAGGAATGGATGATTTTGCAATCGGGCCTAGAATATGATAGGATTAATTAGATAAATCATGAAGGAAAAAGGTTGAAAAATGATAAGAAAAAGGGCAATGTGGTCACCCAACAGGCATATAAATTAATAAGTAGCAGTAAAGATCTTTGCTTCATCGATATTCCATTTCAAATTGCAGAGTTTTAATTCCCTTTTAAATATCTACCGTGCAATGTAATTAACACAGAGAAAATCATGCACGGTTAAAATTGGCATTCTTTTTGTAATTCAGAACATCTAAGTTGTCATTGTGGCATCTAAATTTACTGCCAACGATTTACTATGGCGGAGATGTCAGGTTGGAAGTGATTTTTGCAACTGACATATTTTGGTTTATCTCAGAATTGCGTTATGCAAGAGATGTCAGAGCTTGCCTTTAATCAAGGGAGGGTGCATGTGACAACTAGCACACACCTCACCTTTATTTTTGGATTGATAGAATAATTTCACCTTTAGTACACCTTGTTTATAGTGTTTGGATTCTAGGGTGGTAAAACGTATTAACGTAAAGCTTGATTTAAACTTGTGGTTGTATTGTATATATAAACAACATTATATTAATCAGTATTAGATTAACCATTATTTGCTTCAAGCTTTATATAAATGATAAGTTGTATATATAACAATATTAGAGTAATCGGTATTAGATTAATCATAATTTCTTAAAGCTTTAGGTATAGGATAAGCAATGCAAAACAATATTAGATTAATAAGCATTTTTGCTGGAAGCTTTATATAAGAAGTATTAAATCAATCATTATTTTTACTAATGCTTTAGACTAATGATGTAAAGCTTTATATAACAGGTTGCAGTTTTAGATTATATTTATTTTTACTAAAAGGATTGTAAAGATGATGATGTTATGTAAACCATATGAGATAAAGTTATCATGAATGTATATAGACACTTGATTATGATGTAGGAATTTAATGATGTAAGATGAAATTTTTAATGGAGAATAAACTCTATGATTACCAGTGTAGTTTTATTAGTCATTTCGTTATCTAAATTGTCAAGTTGATTAAATGTAGCTATTGTTTACATGGACATGATGTTTGTGTGATTAAATAAAAGGCCCCAGAAGGTATATCACTTCTCCCACCTCATATTTTAATTAATGAAGGATTGATTGATTAGCACGTTTGGACTTTTAATAGAATTGTGCCTCAAGTTTGTTATTTAAATTGTGTATGTCATCTCTCTTGTGTTCCCGTAAAATTTAAGGTTAATTAAGGTATTGTCTAAATATTAGAGTTATATTGTTATGCATGGAGAAAGGCCACTAATGATCGGTTATTGTTATTCATTGGTGCACCATGCAAATGTTGAGTCATTGATTTCTTTTCTCACTCGCATTGAAGGTTTAGAATGTTTTTTGTTGCACCTTAGTTACAATCACGCTTATCGTCATATGGGTGCATGAATCCTTATGAGTGAATCATTGTGAGCATTGATTGATAAGTGTGCACGGTAAGTGGGCTTGGCTCTTGTGCTTCTTGAAGATGATGGTCGTTATCGGAATTGATGTTTTCACCTTGCTCTGTAACGTTTTATTGTGATTTTTCTCACTCGTTGTGAAGGTCCTAGTTACTTGTGTCGTTAATGTTGGTTGTGTTGGGTTGTTCTAATGATTGTCCTTAGCTTAGTAGGATTTTTCCTGCTTGTGTCGGGCGAGATGTAAAAACCTCCTTTTTCCTTAGAACATTTGCCAGCCTTGAGACCTTAAATGGTCAAAATCGATGGGAACCTGGGCTTGAGCATTGCTTATGTGTCTTGGAGGTCCTAACCATTGGAGGGTAGGACAGGCCGGTAGTCATTCTTATTCTTGGTCGGTTGAATGTCATACATTGCTTCCAAGTTCTTGATGTGCTTTTATGTTAGGTCATCATGTTTTTTGGGGCATGCGTTGCATGAGTTGTGTTCGTCGTCGTGTTGCGATGTTGAGTATAATGCCATTATTACCTTCCTACACACACAAAAAACAAAAAAAAAATTCTCTTGTTATGTGAGGCTTGTTGTCATAACGAGCAGGTTTGTTACATGTGGTATCAGAGCGGGTTCAACCATGTGACTGTGGATCGCCAGGCTTACCACTGCAGTAAACCCGTTAGTATTAACCCTTGCGTTAAGTAAAAACCTTAACATGTCCTCGTGGATATCGCATTTAGCAGTCGTCCATGAGGGTCCACAACGCGCGATAGCTAGTACCGTTAGCATCCTCTGAGATCTCGAGAGAGATGTGTTATAGCGTCCACGAGTGTCACGAACGGTGGTGTCATCAAATCATAGTTGTAGAGAAAGGTGCGTGCTTCACACTTTCTGTTTATGACCTCCAGCATGAAGGTCCACCTGGTGGTCTTTCGACTGAAGGCGAGATCTATTTTATGACGGAAGACGCTCCTGCCCCTTGAACCTGGTCGTCGGTGACGTTTCATGGGAACTGTTTGAGGGACGGTTCCAGGAGAGGTGTGATTCTAAGGAATTTGTTGAGCATCAGATCAGCGAGTTTGACACCTTGCGACGAGGTAGCCACATGGTGCCCAAGTATGAGGCCCATTTTGGAGCTGCTTGATACACTCCGCACCAAGTCACCCAAAAGCGTAAGGTCAAGAAGTTTGAGTTTGGCCTTATTGTTAGAATTCATCTTCGACTTCGGGTACTAGGAGTACTAGACTGAAGAAGGGGTGTTGGACATGTGGGGAGCCACACTACCAATGCAACTGCCCTGAGGAGAGGACTAGAGCTTCCAGATCAACTAGAACCCCTACCGTGGGAGATATGGGCAAGGCCCTTCGGATTCATGCAGTGGTGAATAACCACCAGGAAGAGCATCAGTCGATCGTGTTTGAGACGACAGGTACCATTGTTGACCAGACCCTTAGTATTTTGATAGATCTCGGTGCTACCGAGCATTTCATTTCAGGTGCAGCGCCTAAAAGGATTAAGGTAAAGGCAGTCGAACAGGACAAGTTTAGCTTCGTAGAGATGGCTTCGGGAGCCAAACAAAAGGTTGGAGGAAAGGTTACGGGCTATGTCCTTAACCTGGGAGAGTTTGTCACAAGGGCCAACCTGTACGTCACAATCCTAGGATCTTATGATGTCATGTTTGGTATGGACTGGTTGGAATCGCATGAGGCGATACTCCACTGTAAGACGAAATGGTTGAGATTGGTCGATGACGTGGGACAAAGATGTGTGATTGTAGGAAGGAACCAGGGAATTTCCCTGAGGTTCATCTCTTCCTTACAGTTACGGAAGAGCATGCACAAGGGGTGCAAGCTTTATGAAATCCTTGCGTTTAACGAGAAGGGAGTAGTGGAGGGTTTAGAACACCTTCCGGTGGTGAGAGAGTTTGTGGATGTATTTCCGGAGGAGTTACATGGGATGCCGACAGAGAGGGAATTGGAGTTTACTATAGACCTAAAACTGGGAACTGAACCGATATCTAGAATGCCTTATCGGATGTCAACCCCGGAGTTATAGGAGTTGAGAATGCAACTGAAGGAATTGTTAGACCTGGGACAGATACATCTTAGTGTGTCACCATGGGGTGAAATGGTTATTTTCATACGAAAGAAGGATGGGTCATGGAGGCTCTGCATTGAATATCCTCAATTGAATAAGGCCATGATCAAGAATCAGTATCCATTGCTGAGAATTAATGATATGTTCGATCAAATAAAGGGCGCGACAGTTTTCTCAAAGATCGACTTGCGATCAGTATACCACCAATTACGGATGAAGGAATTTGACGTCCCTAAGACCGCCTTTAAGACAAGGTTTGGACATTATGAGTTTACTGTTTTACTGTTTGGACTGACAAATGCCCCAAGGATATTTATGAGTTTGATGAATGGGGTGTTCTGCGAGTACTTGGACAAGTTTGTCCAAGTGTTCATTGACAATATTTTGATCTACTATCAGACGATGGAGGAGCATGAATATCACTTATGCTTGCTACTACAGTGTCTATGAGAGCACAAACTGTATGGGAAGTTGTCCAAATGCTCTTTTTATCAATCGAAGATTCACTACTTAGGGCATGTCATCTCTGGCGAAGGCATCACCATGAATCTAGCCAAGGTCGAGGCTATTATGGAATGGCCTACACTAACAAATGTCCCAGAAGTGCATAGCTTCATGGGTTTAGTAGGATATTATCGACGATTCGTCGAGGGATTTTCGAAGATAGCAAATCTGAACATGGAGTTTCAGAAGAAGAACAAGAAGTTTGGTTAGACCAAGAAATGCGCAGAAGCATTTTGGAGGCTCAAGGAGTTGTTGAAAACAAAACTGATACTAAAGGTCCCTGACATAGATGCGGACTTCTTGGTATGCACTGACACATCCAAGGAAGGCTTAGGCGGAGTCTTGATGCAAGATGGATGCGTGATCGCTTACATCTCGAGGAAACTGAGAAGCCATGAGGCGAACTACGCAACGCATGAGTTGAAATTGTTAGCCATCATGTGTGCCTTGAAGGTTAGGAGACACTACCTTGTTGGATGAAAATTGAACTAAAAAATGACCACTGTGGACTACAACACATCGTTACGCAAAGTGACCTGAACGTGTGACAATGGAATTGGTCGAAATTGCTTAGCGATTACGACTTCAAGATTACTTACATAAAAGGAACAGTCAACCGAGTCGCAGATGCATTGAGTCAGAGACCGCACATCTTTTCAGTGCTGCCTCTTTAGACGAATCTTTGTGAAAATATTCTAACCTTACAGCATGACGATGACTGGTACAAAGAGGTCGAGGGTTTTATCGGACAAAACAAAATGATGGTACCATGATTGAAGTATTTTCATTTGATAGTGATGGTTTGTTGAGGTTTAAAGATTGGATCTACATACTGCCAAATGACGAGTAGAGGATGTTGATCCGGAGCGAGGCTCATAGAGCAGTTTACATGGCTCACCTGGGAGTAACGAAGATGAGGGCAGACCTTAAACCCTTATTCTTCTGGAAGGGAATGAAGGTAGACATAGTCAACTATGTGGCCATATGTCTAGAATGTTAGCAGGTAAAGGCAGAACATAGACACCCAACATGATTACTACAACCACGCGTTATTCTAGAATCAAAATGGGAGGTTATTTCAATGGATTTTATTGTTGGATTGCCACTGAGGATAAGGATACATGAATCGATTTTCATAGTAGTAGCCACTCTGATGAAAAGTGCTCACTTTGTTCCTATGCATACAACGTATCAGGCACCTGACATAGCTAGTGTTTTCATCAGTGAGATTATGAGGCTGCATGGCGTGCCTAAGAGGATTATATCCAATCGAGGATCAGTGTTTACTGGATGATTTTGGATGAGTCTCCAAGAGGCATTGGGAACCCAACTTAACTTTAGTACCACGTATCACCAGAGACTGACGGGAAGACCAAACGAATGAACCAGAACTTGGAGGACATGTTGCACATGTATGTGATGGATCAACAAAGGCGTTGGGAAGAATTCTTGCCATTGGTAGAATTCACCTATAACAACAACTACTAGGGCACCATTAAGATGGTACCTTTCGAGTTTCTTTACGGGCGACCATGTCAGGTGCCTTGATTTGAGATCGACTTGCAGATAGGTTCCAGGTGGGACCAAAAGAGATCCAAGAATTGGAAGATTAAATGAAAAGTTTAAGACAAAGGATCAAGGAAGCGCAGAATCGACAGAAGAGTTACAATGATGCGTGTTGTGTTGACCGTAGTTACATTATGGTGATCGAGTCTTTTTGCGGCTGAAATCGCATAAGAGTTCCATCTAGTTTGGAAAAAAGGGGCTAAACTATATCCTACAACATTTTGGAAAAGAGAGGCATGTGACCTGATGACTAGCCTTGCCTGATTCTTAAGGCATATGCATGAGGTATTTCCCATCTCTATTGAGACATTATGATTAGTGATCCATCACATGATTTGACTTGAGAACCTTGCAGGTGTCGGACGAGGGTGCGCTCATGGCTGAGCCGATCCGCATCTTGGATCATCGCATCTAACACCTACGGCATCGAAAAGTAGATAAGGTCAAGGTCTAGTGGGACCACTATAGTCCGTACTCGACGACCTGGGAGGATGCATATGATATGCGCCAACAGTTTCCATTTTTGTCTGATAGATAGACATATGATAATGTGACACACTTTATTTCGGCATATATACTGTGAAACTTCGAGATGAAGTTTATACCAAGAGGGGGTGTATGTAACATCCCGCTCTGGCTCACTGAGCGAACTTATTCTTTGAGGACGCTTTCTCGCAAGTGATCCAGATTATTAGGCTATTAAAACTTTTGATTTTGGTTATGAGGCGTTATGGGTTGATGACGTGTTTTTCTACCTCTTTGACATAGACAAGTGTTATTGACTCGGTTTTACTGAGTGTGAAACATTTTGGACCTCGAGGATGCAGAGGCATCGATGGAACCCCTTGGACTCTGGATCGAGTCAGGGAGTGTTCCATTGGGGTTTCATTGTTTTACTGTGATATTAGCACATCTGATTAGATGACATGATATGGATATATTCTGACATGATTTCTTGATGATGCAGGCTGACGATAGCTTGCCGACCAGACTCACATATGGATTAAAGGGGTCACGCATGACTACCAGAAATGTTGAGGGAGAGGTGTGGATAGTAGCCCTGCCATAGCCTACTAACACTCCCTCCGTGGCTCGAACTATAGGTTAACGATTACCTAGTTCGAGAGGACCCACGATGTCGCGAGGGCAGACTACGACAATCGCTCATGATGATTCTAAGGGGTGCGCAATAAGGAGGGGGCCTTATTCCTTAGAGTCCCTTAGTCTTCCACAAGTTCACCTGGCAGAGTATTGACTCCAGGGGTTATTGATGTCTACCAAGTCAGTCAAGAGGTGAGTGGAACCCTTGGACCACGTGGTGTGTCCTGAAGGGCACGTCGTGCAAGAAAAATGGAAAGTGGCAAGTGGCACCCTTGGAGCACGTAGTGCGTCCTGAAGGGCACATCGCGCAAGGGAACAGATGAGGTGAGTGGCACCCTTGGAGCACGTAGTGCATCCTGAAGGGAACGTCGCATTGTTGATGATAGAGGAATGAACCTAGATGGCATTAGGACAAATAATGTGTTAAGTATCCTTAAAACAAATTCCCTAATTAAATGTCGCCCGATACAAAAAATTTAAGGTTTAAGTCTAAACTATGCTAGTGGTCAAATTTTATCTCTCTATAAAATAATAATAATAATAATAATAAAAATAAAAATAAAAACCACTTGAATAATAAATATGGCCTTCGTAAAATCTTGTAACATGAAGGGAGTAAGAAATTAATAGTTTCAAAAAAATCTGTTGGATTAAAATTTAAAAAAAAAGGGAATTATTTTTTTTATTACTGTGATAATTTAAAATATACTAACTAAATAAGAAAAGGGAAAAAGGGTTTAATTTCCACACCTTCCTTTTTGAGTTCTAAGTAAAAAGGGGAAAGAGTGAAAAATCTAAAATATTGGGAAACTAGGAAATGAGGTAAACATAAAAAGGGAAAAAAGGGGAAGTTTAGGGGAAAAGCGGAAAGTCAAACTTAGTGAAGAATATACCATTTAAGAGATTTGTAATTTAAACTAAATTAGAAATTTAATAATAGGGAAAGCCTTTAAAACCTGTAAGGGAATTTGGGGACACCTAGGAGTGATTCTAGGAGTAACTCTAGGTGGGTGAGGGAATTAAGATAATTCATTAATTAAATAAATTAACTAATGGAGGAACGTAGGGGATGGGGGACACTTGTACAGAGAAGAATTTTTAGGAATTTATTTTTAAAACTTTAATTAAATGAGATTTTAGGAAAGAAAGGAAGTCTGAAACTCTATATAATGAAGGAGGGATAAGGATGAAGGGGATCTTCTGTTTGCATAACATTACGCTGCAGAAATATCTACTTGACTGATTTACTTGTGGGAGTTGGGATACCCAACTCAGAGAGGAGTGGTAGCTCGGCCTTGCGAGGTGAGCTAGGAGCTAGAAAAAATGTCTGGATAGTGTGCGGCCCCTTTGCAGCTCGGGGGGCTAAGGGGGAAGAAGAGTACCCCTAGCATTGGTTGGGAGGTACCAGTGAAGTCTCATTGGTGGGAAAGCAGATGTTGCAGGGAGCACACGAACGTCACTCAGAGCGGGCGAACAGGAAATGGTACACTTTCTTCATTTGAATGGTATATTGTTGTAGTATTTATGATTTGGATCTGCATGTTTATTTGGGTAGGTAAACTGGTTGTCTAGTTTCATGACTAAAATTTTTATATCCTAGTTGATTGATTGGTTGATTGATTTCCCATGAACTTCGTTTCCCTGCATGTCGTGACCACCATGTGGTGTTGATTGTGACCATATAGGTTGTTTTCCCTTTGTCCCTAGCTCCTCAGTCCTTATCTGAGAAGTCAGACATGAGCCTGATGTACGGTCATCACCTTAGAGTTAAAAAACCTATGGATCTCAACGCCCTTCTTTTCTGTGTGAGGATGATGAGTGAAGGCCCAACCTGTTAGCGGGATACCCTCGATGTTTTCCTTGGCTGAAGGTTCGCCTTGCTCCTTGATGTGTTTAAATAACCCTGATTTGTTTGATGGCCAAGTTTCTTTAATTATTTGTTTTATTAGGTGCTGGAAAACTTAACTCTGTGTTGATTTATTAATGGCCTTATTTTCAGCGTTTTTGTTTCTGTATCTTAATTTATTTGAATAAAACTAAGAAATACAAATTAAATCCTATTCTAGTTGCAAAGGCAAGACTCTATGTAGGAAGCAGGCCCTGGCCTCTTAACAGAGTTACCTGTTAAATGTTGAATCTCACAACATACATGTTATGCCAAAATCATTGGTGTTCCTTCATTAATTCTGAATTCAAATTACAAAAGTATTCTTATCACTGGATCATTGTTTTAGCATACATCAATCTCCAATTCTTTGACCCTCTACAATGATTGAATTTTTCTTTTTAAAGCTGCAACTATTCTACTATCCAGGGTGAAATCTTGTTTTTAGGAACAGTCTTGAGAATCTCTCGATTCTCAATTTGTTCCATTAATTACAAAGAATCGTTTATGCAACTTGAAAATCAAGAATAGTGAAAAAAAGAGAAATATCAGTTCCATCTTTTGTTCTTGGAAGATTTCTTCTGTCAAGTAACTGGGAAAATCCTCACTCCACTTGATAACGACCATATTCTTCAGTCCCGGTGTTTCAACAATTGTTCCTATCAATGGATCTAGAGTTTCATCAATGGTAAAACAACAGCGTGTTACATTCCAATATTCCAGTGGCTGCATAACTATGAGCATCCTTCTTCCTGTGTTTCAACAAACTACAGTCTTTTACAGTAATTGATCAGCATCAGCCCGAAATAGGTTACATCATCCAAATTCACATGTAAGTTATGCATAAATATGATAAAGGAATTAATAGCTCGTACCTGTTTTAGGAATGGATGATTTTGCAATMAGGCTCAGAATATGATAGGATTAATTAGATAAATCATGAAGGAAAAAGGTTGAAACATGATAGGAAAAAGGGAAATGTGGTCACCCAACAGCCATATAAATTAATAAGTAGCGGTTAAGAGCTTTGCTTCACCGAGATTCCATTTCAAATTCCAGAGTTTTAATTCCCTTCTAAATATCTACCGTGCAATGTAATTTACACAGAGAAAATCATGCACGATTAAAATTGCCATTGTTTTTGTAATTCAGAACATCTAAGTTGTCATTGTGGCATCTACATTTACTTCTGACGATTTACTATTGCGGAGATGTCAGGTTGGAAGCGATTTTTGCAATTGACATATTTTGGTTTATCCTAGAATTGTGTTATGGAAGAGATGTCAGAGCTTGCCTTTAATCAAGGGAGGGTGCATGTGATAGCTAGCACACATCTCACCTTTATTTCTATATTGATGGAATAATTTCACCTTTAGTACACCTTGTTTATAGTGTTTGGATTCCAGGGTGGTAAAACATATTGATGTAAAGCTTGATTTAAACTTGTGGCTGTATTGTATTAAGCATTATTTTTTTTTTACTTGAAACCTCATATTATGATAAGCTCTATATATAAACAACATTATATTAATCAATATTAGACTAACCATTATTTGCTTCAGGCTTTATATAAATGATAAGTTGTATATATAACAATATTAGAGTAATCGGTATTAGATTAATCATAATTGCTTGAATCTTTAGGTACAGGATAAGCAATACAAAACAATATTAGATTAATAAATATTTTTGTTGGAAGCTTTATATAAGCAATATTAAATTAATCATTATTTTTACTGACGCTTTAAACTAATGATGTAAAGCTTTATATAACAGGTTGCAGTTTTAGATTATCTTTATTTTTACTGAAAGGATTGTAAAGATGATTATGTTATGTAAACTAGATGAGATAAAGTTATCATGAATGTATATAGACACTTGATTATGATGTAGGAATTTAATGATGTAAGATGAAAGTTTTAATGTAGAATAAACTCTATGATTACCAGTGTAGTTTTATTAGTCATTTCGTTATCTAAATTGCCAAGTTGATTAAATGTAGCTATTGTTTACATGGACATGATGTTTGTGTGATTAAATAAAAGACCCCAGAAGGTATATCACTTCTCCCGCCTCAAATTTTAATTAATGAAGGATTGATTAATTAGCGCATCTAGACTTTTAATAGAATTGTGCCTCAAGTTTGTTATTTAAATTGTGTATGTTATCTCTCTTGCATTCTTGTAAAATTTAAAGTTAATTAAGGTATTGTCTAAATTCTCTAGTTATCTAGTTGTGCACGGAGAAAGGCCACTAATGATCGGTTATTGTTATTCATTGGTGCACCATGCAAATGTTAATTCATTGATTTCCTTTCTCACTCACATTGAAGGTTTAGAATGGATTTTGTTGCGCCTTAGTTACAATCGTGCTTATTGTCATATGGGTGCATGAATCCTTATGAGTGAATCATTGTGAGCATTGATCAATAAGTGTGCATGGTAACTGGGCTTGGCTCTTGTGCTTCTTAAAGATGATGGTCGTTATTGGAATTGATGTTTTCACCTTGCTCTGTAACATTTTATTGTGATTGTTCTCAGTCGTTGTGAAGGTACTAGTTACTTGTGTCATTGATGTTGGTTGTGTTGTGTTTTTCTGATGATTTTCCTTAGCTTAGTATGATTTGTCTTGCTTGTGCCAGGCGGGATGTAGAAACCTCATTTTTCCTCAGAACAGTCACCAGCCTTGAGACCTTAAATGGTCAAAATCGATGGGAACCTAGGCTTGAGTGTTTCTTATGTGTCCTGGAGGTCCTAACCATTGCAGGGTAGGACAGGCAGGTAGTCATTCTTATTCTTCGTCGGTTGAATGTCGTACATTGCTTCCAAGTGCTTGATGTGCCTTTATGTTAGGTCGTCATCTTTGGTGGGGCGTGATTTGCATTGGTTGTGTTCATTTTCGTGTTGTGATGTTGAGTATAATATCATTATTACCTTCCTACACACACAAAAAAAAAAAAAAAAAAAAATTCTCTTGTTATGTGAGGCTTGTTGTCGTAACGAGTAGGTTCGTTACAATTTTTATGATCACATTTTTATTTTCCAATAAACTTTACTTTGTCAAATCTATCTACTTTCTTGAAAGATTTGAGTTAATGCATATCCACTTTATTAGATCCATCTACTATGTTATCTGAATTAATGTACATTTAAATCAATAAACTTTTGAATATTATAGATAAATAATTGAGATTATTCAATGCAATACAAAGCATAATTTGCATTCACATTCTTGAATTTTATTTATCTTTAAGATTAGTCACGAGATTTGAAACAAAAATATGGCGAAACAAATAAAATTGATCTTTATTCATTAAATTAAACAAATATAATTGAGCTCTATTAATTAATGTGTCAAATTTTGAGAGGACAAAGTGGGTTAGCTATTCGGATTTTGACCATAACCCTAAATGATATGAATTTACTAAAAAGACTTCAACAACTTTATATTGTGTTGAATATGAGTAATGTTAATAGAATTTAATTAATCTTTGGATATATTCATAGGGAAATTACTCTTGCAATACCACACTACAATATCATACACCTCTACTCTTTCTTTTACATGATTAATCTCATCATTTGACTTATCTCGGCACCTCTACTTATTCTTTCACATGATTAATCTCATCATTTGACTTATCTCCTTTAGTAGTAACAAAGGTTAATTCTATGTTGACAAAAACTTAACACAAATCACCCAGCATGTAAAGCATTATGACAAGGCTCCTCCAATTTAAAGTTAAATTAAGCTTCAACATCAATGTAGCCATATCTAAAGGAGAAAAGGAGGGATGTTTATGAAAGAGAAGGAAATAAAGATGACCTAATTCATGTTCCTAGTTGATCATGTTTTGAGATTTGACGCCCCATTTGTAAGGTCATGAAATCATGGACAACAAATGAAATGTCACCTATTTTCAAACATCAACTCTACTATAGCTATTTTCGTGTCAAATTCCAAGATACTACCATACAATGCTATATTAAAAAATAGGCTGAAAAAAAGAAACACTATATTAAAGAGACAAGTTGAAAACAACAACCGATGGATGATATTGTAAGACAAGTGACAATAAAGAGAAATATCAAAAACAAAAACTGTATAGAGATGCTTCTCCCTTGAGAATCCTCCTGAACGTAAAAATGTGTCCTTTAAAAGAAACTCCAATCAGAATGATGGAAAATTTAACATTTTATGCTTTTATCATCCGACGAAATCTTTGTTAACACCAATTCTATCTTTTTTCTCAATGTGTTCAATAAACTTATTATTCAAGTTTTGTTAAAAAAATGTATTCAATAACCTTTTTGTTAAAAAATGTGTTCAATAACCTTCCTATTAGGACTTCTCATATAATAGGAATTCTCAGATTTTGTGTAGAGTGATTTCTTCTAATTAGATAATTTAATCTTTAACTTATTTAGAGATTTTTTTAAGGTTGGAAATATTAAATTAATTTTAGTAAAATATGGAAAACATAAAACATTATTTTAAACGAAAATGTTTTCTATTTTGATTATTTAATTATAATCAATTTAATTTAATTATATGAAATCAAATTATTTTACTTGGAAAAACAAACTTATTTAAAATAATATTAATTATTACTTAAGATCATAATTTGATAGACAAAATGTTTATGGATCATTTTACCCCATTAAACATGATTATATTTTTATGGAGTTTCTTAAATTCTGTTTGTTGTTATATCGACAACCATGTTTCTCTACACGATCTTTTCCTTCTATGAAATCTCTTTCTTCTACGCAATCTGGCTTCCTTCGTTGGTGCATCCTTCTACTTAGTTTTCATGTTTTTCCTCCTTACTTTTTAAGCTAAACTTGTTGGACTTCTCAACCTTCAACTCCTTTATTGAACCCTTTTCGTACTTTTTCCTGTTTTACTTTCTTTATCTTTCTTTTTCTATCTTTTCTTCTTATCATAAACTATGATACAAGTTAATCTACGCAACTCCTCTATTGTACAAAAGGATGGTCATCCCTGTGCAGTTTCAGCCAACTTCCATTCACTATTCCTTCCATGATGTGTCCATCCAACTTTTCTAACTAAAATTGACACCTTTTTCAGACACATATATGATCATGTATGGCCCTAGACAGTGCACCCTGAAATTTCCTAAGTGATGTAAGAACTTATTGTCATATAGTAGTACTAGATCACATCTCTGAAACTTTTTTTGTTTTATGTGTCTATGATGCCATGACTTTTCTTGTGCCTTATGTACTTGTTGATGGAACCCTGCAATAAATCTTTCTTATTTTAACACTATTAATTTTGATGGTCTTTCTTCTACTACGTCGGACTCTATAAGGTATGTCATCGTAGTAGTGCGTAGAATCAATACAAAAAAATCCATGGGAATTATTGTCTCTTTTCCATACGCCAATCTAAAGGGTGTTTATCCTATCAATTTCTTGCATATAGTTCTATAAGCCCATAACACTACAGTGATTGTTTGTAGATTTTAACCTTGTATAATATTTACTGCAAACATATTTTCAGTAAAAGAAAAAAAAAAAGATACAGTGGAAAATACAAACATCAAACAAATATTTTTCCCCTGGAAACTAAAATCGGGAAAACCATCATATTCTATATTCATTCATAGTGATATATTGTTTACAATAAAATATACATATAGGAGCCAGTGACATCAAAAACCCTAACCCAATGACCTAGATTAGTCAACAACCCTGATTCCTTAACCCGGAATAGAAAACCATCGACAAAAACAATGTTCCAAAAAACTGCCCAACAATGGACACGAAAATCGAGGATACAAGAAAAATGAGGAAAAAATGCGACACATTTTCCGAGGAATTTTTTCTTCTCAATGTGCTTCCCTTGAACCCTCACATGGGGGGATTTCTCCCCCTTCCAGCCCCCAACAGGGGGCCTAATGCCCCCCCCTCAAACCCCCTTGTGCGCCTAACGCAACACATACACTACTACTCACGCAAAGAATATAACACATACCCAACATTCTCCCACTTGTTGTTTTCTTTTCATACAGGGGGTTATAGGGTTACATAGTGAAGAATCCAAGGCAACAATGCCCATGGATCCTCTACACCAAGATAAATTCTCAGTGCTCACAGATTTTGTTAATGAATCTGCAACATTCTTCAAAACTGTGTCCACCTTCATCAACAATACTTTCTTTTCTTCAACCATGTCTCTCACAAAGTGATATTGAATATCAATATGCTTTGTCTTTCAATCATAAGCCGAGTTATTTGCCAAAAAAATGCACTCTGACTGTCACAATATATCCTTATATCTTGGTGTACCAACCCAATACCTGAACACAATCTTTGTAACCATACTGCTTCCTTACTTGCATGAGTGGATGCCATGTATTCATCTTCTGTAGTTGAAAGTGCCACTATAGCTTGTCTTTTGCTCATCCGACTTATTGCTCCCCCAAACAGGTCAAATGCATACCCACTTGTAGATCTCCTACGATCCAAATATCCACCCTAGTATGCATCCACAAATCCATGTATATCCACTACTCTATCCAATCATGGTCTTCCTTGGCATCACAATCCATAGCTAGCAGTTCCACACAAATAACCAAAAACCATTTTCACTGTTGTCCAATGCTCCTTCCCTGGCTTTGACATATACCTGCTCAAAACTCCCACTGCATGTGCAATGTCTAGTCTTGTATAGACCATTTCTTACATCAAACAACCAACTACACTCGCATATGGAACACAAGAATTTTCCTCCTCCTCTTCTTATGTCTTGAGACACTGATCCACAAATAACTTTACACCAATAGGAATAAAAACCTTGACTGGTTTACATTCATGCATATTAAACCTATGCAATATTTTCTTGACATATTTTTTTTTATTTAACTAGAGTTTCCTCTTTTTTTGATCTCTTTTAATTTCCATGACCAAAATGAAATTTGAAGAACCGACATCCTTCATGTCAAATTTAGAGGAAAACCGAGTTTTCACATCCTAGATAATCTCCTTGTTGTTTCCTATCAGCAATATGTCATCCACATACAAGACCAAATAAATCAAATGATCATCAATTATTTTAAAATACACTCAATTATCATATTTTCTTCTTGTGAAGCCAATTCCCAGAATATAAGTATCAAATTTTTTATACCACATCCTTGTTGATTGTTTCAAACCATACAGGGAATTGTTCAGCTTGCATACCGGCTCCTTCTTTCCCTTCACAACAAATCCTTCTGGTTGCTTCATGTAGATTTCTTCTTCCATATTCCCATGTAGGAATGTTGTCTTCACATCCATGTGTTCGACATCAAAATAAAATACAAAAGAAATAGATAACATAAATCTTATAGAGGTTAACTTGGAATCAGAAGAAAAAATCTCACCAAAATCAATTCCCTCAACCTAAGAATAACCCTTTATTACTAACTGAGATTTTTATTTCTCCACTTTTCCTTCTACATTCAACTTCTTTTTAAATACCCATTTGCTTCCAATGAGATTTCGTCCAATCAGAAACTCGACTAGATCCCAAGCCTCATTCTTATCCAAGGTTGTCATTTCTTCATCCATGGACTTTTTCCAGAGATTTCCATCCTCTGAATCCACTTCCTCCCTGATAGTTCTAGGATCATCATCAGTAATAGACAAAGAAAAATTTGAAGGAAACTCAGATGCAGTATACCTTTCCGGTAGCCTTCTTTCTTGAATCGATCTCCTCAATACTGGAGTATGAATATCTTCTTCTTCTTATTCATGTTCTACTGTAGATTTTGTTTCATCATCCTTTAAATCAAACTCTATTTTCTATGCTTCTTCCTTACTTCGTAGGACTTCCTGTTTAACATCATCCTTCATTTATCTAAATACCACATCTCATTTATACACTACCTTATTAGTTTCTTGGTTCCAAATATTATAACCTTTGAGACCATCTTTATATCCAATAAGATACACTTTTCAGCCTTCTTATCTAGATTACTCATGTTTTCCTTTGGAACGTGAATATATGCATCACAACCAAATACCTTGAGATGTGTGAGAGAAGGTTTATTACTAGTCCATATATATTTTAGAGTCTCGTCATCCAGGGCTGATGAGGGTGATCTGTTGACCAGGTAACATGTAGTACCCACTATCTCTGCTAGAATTCTTGTTGTAACCCGACACCATTGAGCATGCACCTTTCTTTTTCCATCAATGTCCTCTTCATCATTTCAGAAACTCCATTCTGCTGAGGTTTATATGTAGTAGTATTTTTCCTTGCTATACCACACTTCTTACAGAATTATTCAAATTCATTCCCACAGAACTCTCTGCCATTATTTGTCCACAACACCTTAATTCTTTTCTTTGGTGGATTCTCAACAAGAGCCTTAAACTCTTTAAACCTTTAAAAGACTTCATATTTCTTCTTGAGGAAATATATCTAAGTATTCCTCGAGAATTCATCTATAAATGAGACATAGTACAAATATTTTCCCAAAGATAAGATCAACACATGTCTAAAAACATCACTGTGAACTAGCTGTAAAATTCCTTCATTCCTCGTTGCACCAGAAGGGAATCTTACTCGATTATTCTTCCCATATACAAAATGTTCACAAGAAACAAAATCCAGAGAGTAGTTAGACATACCTTCAACCATACCTTTACCGTGTAGTAGTCGAAGACCCTTCTCTTCGATATCCCCAATCTTTGATGCCGCAGCGTAACCTTTTCTCCAAAGACTGTAGGAGGTCTTTCTTCTTCAACTCCAATACCAGGAACAATGGAACTATTACACCCATCACTCAATGTCTCTGTTTATTGTGTATGAACCCTCTACTCCAGATGTGAGTCTGGTCGACAATCTATCGTCAGCCTGCATCATCAACGAATCATGTCAGAATGAAATCCATAATCATAACATCCAATCAGATACCCATAGGTAATATATACAACAATCAAACCCAAATTGTCCACACCCTGACTCGATATAGAGTCCAAGGGGTTTCATCGATCCCTCTGCATCCTAGAGATCCAAAATCCGACACACTCAGGAAAACCGAGTCAATAACACCTGTCTATGTCAATAAATCAAAATAACATGTCATCAATCCATAACGCCTCATAATCATAATCAAATTACCAATAGTATAATAATTGGATCACTCGCAAGAAAGTGTCCTCAAAAAAATAAGTTTGCTCAGTGCACGCAAGAGCAGGATGTTACATACACCCCCTCTTGGTCTAAACTTTGTCTTGAAGTTTCATAGTATATAAGTGTTGAAATAATGTGCATCCCAGTATCATAAGTCTATATATCAAACAAAAATGGAAATTTTTGGCACATATCATATGCGTCCTCCCAGTTCATCGAGTGCAGACTATAGTTGTCCCACTAGACCATGACCTAATCTATTGTTTGACGTCATAGTTGTCGAATGCAATGATAGAGGATGTGGATCGACTTAGCCATGAGCGTCCCCTCATCCGATACCTACAAGGAACTCATTTCAATAACATGTGTAGGATCCCTAATATAATGTCTCAAAATATATACGTGAAAAACATCGTGCATACACCTCAAAGAATCAGGCAAGGCTAGTTGATAGGCCA
>JZKD02S0098799.1:257961-269374 GCA_000966675.3 Picea glauca | reverse complement strand
CTCATTATCATTCATTTCGTGTTTAAGAAACATACTGTTAAACAATTGTCAATTTGACATATCAAATCGTGATAAAAAAAATTTGAAAAATAGTCATTAGAAATCTAACACAATTGTTCACAAGTTTTGTTTTTACTGTAAAGTGAAATTCTAAATAAAAAAAATACTTTTATATGTCAGAAGTTGAATAACTTGTGAAAATACAGTTTTTTTTGTCATAAAACAAGCAAAAGTGTAACCCACCTTCATGATTTCACCCTTATGACTGTTGGGAAAAGATCTGATTTGAACCAACTAACTATTTTACTATGACACTTGTATGAAAACATAATATTTTATATTAATTGCAGGAGGACAAATGGAACTTCCATGTTAAAATTAGTTGACCATGACTACTTGAGTGGGGAACATGTTGGAACTGCCTCAGGGCTAATTGTCACAAGTGGAAAATCAAGGATTTGGCCATTGGTAGCCCCTGAAAATCAGGGATTTAGAAAGATGCGAAAATTTCTAAGAGAGGGAAAATGACCTAGGCAAAAATATGGTTTGGATAAATAAGCATATGTGAGGAGGAAGGACGCTACCTAGTATGCTGGGAAAAGAGAACTACTGTGTACTTGTTGTTATGAACACTGAATATTAAGTGTGAGGCAAGGGGAGAATTGGAGACAGAAGAAAACATTGTTGAAGAGGATATTTAAATTTCACCCTCATGGATTCATGGTCAGGCTAGGGGGTGAACAGGACAAGTGATTTGGTTGTCCTGTTCTCAAGTTGGGAGGAACATGGTTGTGTATTTAAAACTATGAATTTATGTTGGGGATTTAAAACTATGTGAACCTATGTCGGGGATTTAAAACTATGAATGAATGGACAGACGCACAATAAACCTCTATTAGTATTGATTTTATGTTTAAACAAAACTACATGTACATATATTTATATACATCTATATATATATATATAGTAAATATGAGTAGAATCGAAAACCTAGTAAATAGCCTAGCATGCTTCTAGTGGTGAATAAAACCAGTTCTATTATCATCCATAGATAATAGAAATTCAGTGTTCTTTTCTTAAGTGCAAGGAAATCAATTCGAAATAATTCTTTAACTACATCTGCGATTGTAGAGGCACTAAGGGGTATACAAGAATGAACTATTTATACTTTTTCATATGACAATAATGGACTACATATAGTAATAACATTAGTACGATATCAGTTTGAGGCAAGAGTAAACTTTTGTATAAGGATAGGTACCTAGGTATGCATTTATATTTAGCATCTGTACAGAGGCTTAAATTATTCTTTCCATTCTTCAACAAGATTTGAATTAACGATATACAAGTTCTGGAAGTCAAAATTTATTTTCCTTTTTGTATGCCTGTAGGTTTCCTTTCCATTTATTAAATTTCCACAGTATTCAAATATAAATGGGAAACAAATAGTTTATTTATCTCTCATACAAGTTCTGGAAAGAAAAATGTAATAATAGAAACAATAGACCCTTTGACCATAACGAAACCTTTGAACGCAACGATACATAAGTAATAGAATAACCATTGAGAAACAATTTTCTACCTATAAACAGTTGAGGTATTCTGAAGGACTGTAATATTAGGAAAAATTTAAATTTGCTAGCTCTTTCATTTCTATTACAATTAACAGAAAGGAATCTGGGATAGATCTAAACCCTTAAAAAGGCTTATATTATAAATTCAACCTTCCGTAAGCAGGATGTTCCCTTCCCACCATAAGTTACCAACATAACAATCAGATTTATCCTTCAATGAAGGAAGTATCGATACATAGATCAGGGAAAAAATTATTTCTGTAAAAAGAAAAATTGACAAAGCTTTGACCTCATCTCTAGAGCTCGAAAATATAAATCTGAGAGACACTATATATAGAACCCGAATACTTTTTTGAACGATGGATAGGGACCGGTATCTGATAAGCTTGTACATTCAATGCCCCTGCAATATTTAACTTTGTGAACATTAGTATATTATACAAAATCAAAACTAATGAAAAATTGTCAACAGAGCGATGAATACAGGTAGCAGTTGAATCCAAAATAGCACTTAACTCACTCATGAAGTCCGACATCCTTCCCTTGTTGTGTACCGACTGAATAGACATCCCAACCTGAGGAAAGGGAGTCCAAGTAATCCTGATGGATACCCTCTCATTAACAGGGTTCCACCATTAGTGTTGGTACCAAGTTATATTTCTTGTAACACAAAATATATAGTCAAGAATGCTAACATTTAAATTATAAATTGTTTAATCTCGCCATAGGAGTAAGCCGAAGAAATAGTGCGAATGTTTTCTACAGGACTTAAGCTTTAATTAAATGTTAGCTTAAACCCTCTAGGAACCAATTACAGGGAAGATTCATAAATCGACAGTAAATACAAAGCCATCGTTCTATGGTATCCAAGCAGTATAAATCAATAGTCGTCCATGAAAAATGACCAGGTTTAATATAAACATAAGATATAGTTTGTCAAAAACCTTCTAATGGACTACTCGAGTACCTCAGAGCCCACCCTTTAAGGGCATCAGATAGGAAAGTAACAGACAGATTTAGAACAGTACTCGAGTGGGAACCGGTAGAGGGTTTGGAAAAAACTACGGAAGAATGGTTCACTCTATACAAAGAAATAAAAAGAATGCAATAATTCATCTTACCACACAAAAATAACTTTCCATTCTTCTAAAAAAACTCTTAGTCTCACAACATTTTAGTATTAGGCCAGCATACCCACGGTGAGACTCCTTAAAGAATAATGAAACAATAGGTAATGAAAACTGAGGAGTTAAAACACATACGAGGGAAACTATACAAGTGCAAAGCACTCCCAAATATAGAACCACTCTTTAAAACTACCTCAAGGAGCGGGTTACCCCTAAATATTCTAGGAGTAAGGACAAGGGGCGCGTAATAGAACATTATAGCAAGAGTTACAGAACGCATGGCATTCTCCCTGCTACGATTTTTCTGAAGTCTCACCCTACCCTTCCGAATTCCATAGTATTAAAAGAAGAACTTACCAAAAAGGGTGGTTGTGATGTCTGCTACACTAGGTAATGGCCTTTGTTTCGTCTGCTTCCTCTACGAAGTAATAAAATGCCAAGCCATCTCAAGGGATTCACAATGACAAGGAAAACTCACTCAACCCTAAGAGTAGTTCGTCAATGTCAAGTAAATGTTGAGGGTACCACAATTGTTTGGCCATGTGATGGGGTAGAACTTGACATGATTTGATTGGAGGGAAGGACAATAAACACCATCGAAATTTGCACATACCCAGGCCCCATTAATGGTAGTTGCAGAAGAGCTTTAACTCGCTCTGACAGACAAACCTTTCTTCCACCCAAGAAAAATCATGAAGTTAATGTTGATCCTCAGTGACTCAACTAGTTGAAGTCCATTCACTCCCAACTGTAACTTGAAAGTTAGCCTATCATTTGGACGAAACTCTGTTGAGACAATCACACAGTTAAAGTTCCAAATCAAATGAGACTTACCATTAATTTTCCTCTGCCAAGAGCCTTTTTCCAAGCTCTTTTTGTTTCAGTTAAGGGATAAGGTCCCGTCCCCGAGCCTTCTTAAAAGGCACATAATTTTTATGTCAAATACAATAGTTATCTTTTCACACAACATAGGGGACTTGCGATAAGGATAGAAAATATTATAAGTCCTAGGCCAAACTATTGTGTGTATATAACTATATATGTAAATAAGTAGATTCAAAACCAAGGAAACTTCTAAAAGTTTGGTAAACCATCTATGTAACTTTCCTATTCGAGTAAGTTGACTGGTGTAGAGTGGCACCTTGTGATAGAATGAATATAAGATACTTCACCGTGTTTTATAGGAAGAAAGACTACCTCGCCTTGGAAATGATTATATATGAAATTAGAGATTAATGGTACAAAAAAAAGGAATTTTTGTTTTTTTATGGTAAATTCAAGGTACATTACATATGGTATCAGAGAAAAGGTTACAACACTTGGAACTTGAAGAGGGACAACTAATTTTCTTACACATATAATTTTGTTATGTAAAACTAATAAACTTTTTATTGTTACAAACAGAAAACCATTTATGTTTTGTGTGAATTATGGCAGCCCAAAATGATGCAGAAATCAAAATTGAAGGAAATTCGGAGCAGATACCTTCTGGAAATCAAAGACATAATAGTGACAGAATCTCACTGACGGAAGTACTGGAAACAATGAGGAATCTTATTGTTGAACTGCAGGTTTTCAAAGCCGACAATGAAAAACTGAAGAAAGCACAACTGGAAAAGAAGGAAATAAATGAAGTCTTGTTGTGCAGTATTGTGACAAAGAAAAGCCCAAAAGATGATAATAATTAAGAAGAGGTTAGAAAGAGGGCTTCCAAGGACTCTAGACCTGAAACAGAAAAAGGAGATAGTTCGTCTAAAGGTACACCTTCAGCTGAGGACAAAACAAAAACAGACATGAAGAGAAAACAAGTAGACCACCTCAAAGGAGAATTTAAGAAAATTAAACCAACTACCTTTGATGCAGAATCTAGAACAGGAGAGGAAGTTGAGGCATGGTTATTAGACATCAAAAAATATTTCTAGATATATAACTATTCAAGCAATATGAAGGTCAAAATGGCCATTTCCAATCTGAAAGGAAAAGCCAATATTTGGTGGAAAGATCTGAAATTGGCCAAGGGCTTAAAAGAGAAACAGATGGAGTGGTCTGACGTTAAGAAATATTTCAAGAAAAAATACCTATTTGAAAGGTACTATGAAAGGAAAACCAAAGAATTTTATCAGTACGACTTGGTCAGATGACGATGGAGGACCTTATAAACAAATTCTTGGAATTATTAAGGTTTGTAACTTACATCTAGGAGGACAAGATAAAAACCTAGCGATTCCTAAGTTGTTTACCACAGTCCTACAGGGACAGAATTGAGTTTGACAACCCCAAGTCCTTGAGTGACGTATTTAGGAAAGCAAAAATGTGCTACGACCAGTACAAACAATGGGAAGAGTTCCCCAAATCTTTGAAGGATAAGAAACAGGACCGAATGAACTAGAGGAAGAAGGGATACCAGCCGACTCTTTATCAGAATGCAAGAAAAAGATTTCCTAGAAATGATTTTCACTACAATAATCCAAGTACCCAAGGCAGCGGTAAACCGGTAAATTTGGGAACAAAGAAGTTTGGGGACAGTCCCCGTGAACCATTGAAGTGATGGGAATGTAGAGAACCTCATATCAGGAGGAACTGTCCACGTTTAAACACAAAAAATAGAACTGTTGTTCATAATTTGCAGGAAGCTTCGACGATGGGGGATGTAGGCAGAAGCCTGCATTGGATAAATGCAACCATTGATGATCGGCAAGCTGACCACCATTCCTCTATGGTGGAAATCGAAGGTAAAATCAATAACACTCGAATTTCTGTTTTAATTCACCGTGGAGCTACGTTAAGTTATATCACTCATGTTGTGGTAGATTCAAATAAACTTAAGAAAATGAAACACACCAAATCATGGTTGGTACAACTAGCAACAAGAACAAAAAGAAAATTGGTTGACTTTATTTATGATTTTGAGTTCAATTTAGATGGTCAAAACATAAGAACAAATATGAACATTCTACCACTAGGATCTTATGATGTGATGATCGGAATGGATTGGTTGGACAGGAACAAATCAGTTCTAGATTGTTATACAAAGACACTTAATTATAAAGATGATTATGACACTATTAGAACAACCCAAGGTATACCAAAACAAGTATCAGTTAGACAAGTCACAGCCATGCAATTCAAGAACTTCATGAGAAAGGGTTGCCAAGTTTATGCCATCCAAATAACGAATCTGTTAGAAAAAGAAGATAAGCCCAACTTGGAAGACTTTGTTGTCCTACGTGAATTCAGAGACATGTTTTTTGATGAGATACCTGAATTACCTCCTAGAAGGGAAATAGACTTCTCCATAGACCTGCTACCTGGTTCAGCCCCTATCTCTAAAGCACCTTACCGAATGAGTTTACCAGAATTGACATAATTACAAAACAGTACCGCAAACTCAGATAAACCACATTTGAGTATTGACAAAAATGGACTATTACAATTTAAAAACGTAGTTTACCTACCAAATTCAACAGAATTAAAGATGACAGTCTTGGATGAAGTGCATAAGAAACTGTATTCTAGTCATCCAGGATACCAGAAAATGATAACATCACTTAGAAAACTATTTTATTGGCCTAATATGAAGGGCGAAACAATAGAATATCTAGCGAGGTGCCAACATTGTCGGCAAGTTAAGGCCGAATACCAGCATCCAGCCGGCCTACTATAGCCATTGCCAGTACCAAAATGGAAATGGGAGACCACATCACTAGACTTTATTACAGTTTTTCCAAAAAATCAGAAACATAATGAGTCTATTATGGTTGTAATCAATAAACTCAGTAAGTCTGCAAACTTTATTGCTTTAAATTCTACTTTTAAAGCTATAAATATCGCTGAAATATTTATGAAATAAATTTTTAGACTACATGGTATTCCTAGAATGGTGATTTCAGATAAAGACGTAAAATTTACATCTGCCTTCTGGAAAGAATTATTTGCAGGGCTAAATACTAATTTGAATTTCAGTACGAGCTATCATCCATAAACAGATGGAAAAATTGAAAGAACGAACCAAATCGTAGAGGATATGATCTACATGTATGTAAGAACAAAACCAAGCAAGTGGGAGGAATACCTACACCTAGTAGAATTTGCATATAACAATGGGTATCAAACTTTGGCTAAGTTAAGCCCCTTCGAGGTATTATATGACATAAAGTGTATGACTCCAATTAGCTAGGAAAACCTAGTTGACAGAATTATGGTTGGACTGGAGATGCTCCAAGAAATGGAAAGTACAGTAAGACAGGTACAATAGAACTTGAAAGTGGCACAGGATAGATAGAAAAGTTATGCAGACCAAAAGGGAAGGAACTTGGAGTTTCAAGTGGGAGAACATGTTTACTTAAAAGTCAAATCCCGAAAGAGTTCACTAAAACTCAGGAACTATGCCAAGTTGGCACCCAGGTTTTGTGGCCCCTTCAAGATACTAGCTCGAATTGGACCCGTAGCATATCAGCTTGCACTTCCAGCTAATCTAAAAATTCATAATGTATTTCATGTTTCCTTATTGAAAAATTATATTCATGATCCTACTCACATGATTGATTGGAACTTGGTGCAGTTGGAACTAGAAGTCGAGTTCCAGGTGGAACCCCTACCCATCCTGGACGAGAGAGAAATAGCACTTCGGAACAGAGTCATCGCTCAGGTAAAGGTGCAATGGAAGCACTTTAGTCCTGATGATGCCACTTGGGAGTTGGAGGGATATTTGTGGAAATCTCATCCAATCATGTTACAAGAAAAGAATGAACATTGAGGACGGTGTTTTATGGAAGGGGGAAAGGATGTGACATCCCCAAAAATAAATTATTTTTTAATTTCATAAATTTTAAGAAAAATACTCTATTTTTGGTAAATTCGAATTTGGAAAATTTTGTCATTTATGGAAATTTCGAATTTCGAATTTGATAAATTGTAATTACTTATTATGACTGTTGGGAAGAGATCGGATTTGACCCAACTAACTATTTGACTATGAAACTTGTATGAAAACATAATATTTTATATTAATTGCAGGAGGACAAATGGAACAACCATGTTAAAATTAGTTGACTATGACTCCATGAGTGGAGAACATGTTGGAACTTCCTCGGGGATGATTGTCACAAGTGGAAAATCAGGGATTTGGCCCTTGGTAGCCCCTAAAAATCATGGATTTAGAAAGCTAGGAAAATTTCCAAGAGAGGGAAAAAGACCTAGGCAAAAATATGGTTTGGATAAATAAGCATATGTGAGGAGGCAGGACGCTGCCTAGTATGCTGGGAAAAGAGAACTATTGTGTAGTTTCAGTTATGAACACTGAATATTAAGTGTGAGGCAAGGGGAGAATTGGAAACAAAAGAAAACTTTGTTGAAGAGGAGATTTCAAGTTCTCCCTCATGGATTCATGGTCAGGCTAGGGGGTGAATAGGACAAGTGATTTGGTTGTCATGTTCTAGGTTGGGAGGAACGTGGTTGTTCCCTTTGTCTTCCAGAGAATCGGTACAAATATGTTCTTCTACACTTTACTAGTTATACGTCTCTTGTTTGAATGGTTGTCAGAATACAAATATATATATATATATATATATATATCATTTCTGTTGAGACTCCTTTAATTAAGAATTCATTTTGATGCAAATTACTGAAGAGTAGAGTTAATAAATTATTGTGCAAATTTATGTTGTGGAGTTAAAACTATGAATGATGAGATAGATGCATAATAAACCTCTACCAGTATTGATTTTATGTTTAAACAAAACTACCTATACATATATTTATATACATCTATCTACATGTATATATATATATAGTAAATTTGAGTAGAATCGGAAACCTGGTAAATACCCTAGCATACTTCTAGTGGTGAATAAAATCAGTTTGATTATCATCCATAGATAATAGAAATTCAATGTTCTTTTCTTAAGTACGAGGAAATCAATTCGAAAGAATTCTTTAACTACATCTACGATTGTAGAGGCACTAAGGGGTATACAAGAATGAACTATTTCTACTTTTTCATTTGACAGTAATGGACTAAGAGTAATAACATTTCTATGGTATCAATTTGAGGCAAGAGTGAACTTTTATATAAGGATAGGTACCTAGGTATGCATTTATATTTAACATCTGTAAAAAGGCTTAAATTATTCTTTTCATTCTACAACAAGATTTGAATTAAAGATATACAAGTTCTGAAATCGAAATTTATTTTCCTTTTTGTATGCCTGTAGGTTTCCTTTCCATTTATTCAATTTCCACAGTATTCAAATATAAATGGAAAAGAGATAGTTTATTTAGCTCTCATAGAAGTTATGGAAAGAAAAATGTAATAACAGAAACAATAGACCCATTGACCATAACGAAGCCGCTAAATGCAATGGTACAGAAGTAATAGAATAACAATTGAGAAACATTTTTCTACCTATAAACCATCGAGGTATTATGAAGGAATGTAATATTAGGCGGAATTTAAATTCGCTAACTCTCTCATTTCTATTACAATTACCAGAAAGGAATCCGGGATAGATCTAAACCATTAAAAATGCTTATATTATAAATTCAACCTTCCGTAAGCATGATGTTCCCTTCCCACCATAAGTTACCAACATAACAATCGCATTTATCCTTAAATGAACGAACGATCGATCGGGGCAAAACTTCTTTCTGTAAAAAGAAAAATTGACAGAGCTTTGACCTCATCTCTAAAGCTCGGAAAGATAAATCTGAGATATGTTGTATATAGAACCCGAATACCTTTTTGAATGGTGGATAGGGACCGATATCCGATAACCTTGTACATTCAATTCCCATGCAAGATTTAACATTGTGAACATTAGTATATTATACGAAATCAAAACTAATGAAAAACTTTCAACAGAATGATGAATACTGGTAACAGTTGAATCCAAAATAGCACTTAACTCACTCATGAAGTCTGGCGTCCTTCCCTTGTCGTGTATCAGTTGAATAGACATCCCAGTCCGAGGAAAGGGAGTCCAAGTACTCATGATGGATACCCTCACATTAACAGGGTTCCACCACTAATGTTGGTACCAAGTTATATTTCTTGTAACACAAAATATATAGTCAAGAATGCTAATAAATTGTTTAATATCGCCATAGGAGTAAGTCGAAGAAATAGTGCGGATGTTTTCTACAGGACTTAAGCTTTAATTAAATGTTAGTTTAAATCCTCTAGGAACCAATTACAGGGAAGATTCATAAATCAACAGTAAATACAAAGCCATCATTCTACGGTATCCAAGCAGTATAAATCAATAGTCGTCCACGAAAAATGACCAGGTTTAATATAAACATAAGATATAGTGTGTCAAAAACCTTCCAATGGACTACTCGAGTACCTTAGAGCCCACCCTTTAAGGGCATCGGACAGAAAAGTAACATACAAGTTTAGAACAATACTTGGGTAGGAACCAGTCGAGGGTTTGGCAAAAACTATGGAAGAATGGTTCACTCTGTACAGAGAAATAAAAAGAATGCAATACTTCACCTTACCACACAAAAATAACTTTTCATTCTTTTAAGAAAATGCTTAGTCTCACAGCGTTTTAGTATCAGGCCAACATACCCATGGCGAGACTCCTTAAAGAATAATGAAACAACAGGTAACGAAAACCGAGGAGTTAAAACACATACGAGGAAAACTATACAGGTGTAGAGCACTCCCAAATACAGAACCATAGTTTACAACTACCTCTAGGAGCGGGTTACCCCTATATATTATAAGAGTAACGAAAAGGGGCGCATAACAAAACATTATAGCAAGAGTTACAGAGCGTATGATGTTCTCCCTGCTATGATTTTTCCGAAGTGTTGCCCTACCCTTTAGAATTCCATAGTATTAAAAGAAGAATTTACCAAAAAGGGTGGTTGCGATGTCTGCTTCATTGGGTAGTGGCCTCTGTTTCGTTTGCTTCCTCTGTGAAGTAATAACACGTCGATCCATCTCAAGGGATTCACAATGAAAAGGAAAACTCACTCAACCCTAAAAGTAGTTCGTTAATGCCAAGTAAATTTCGAGGGTAACACAATGGTTTGGCCATGTGATGGGGCAGAACTTGACACGATTTGATTGGAGGGAAGGACACGCGACACCATCAAAATTCGCACATACCCAGGCCCCATTAATGGTAGTTGCAGAAGAGATTTAACTCGCTCTAACAGAAAAACCTTTCTTCCACCCACGAAAAATCGTGAAGTTAATGTTGATCCTCAGTGACTCGACTAGTTGAAGTGCGTTCACTCCCAACTGTAACTTGGCAGTTAGCCTATCATTCGGATGAAACTCCGTTGAGACAATCGCATAGTTAAAGTTCCAAATCCAACGATACTTGGCATTAATTTTTGTCTGCCAAGAGCCTTTTTACAAGCCCTATTTGGTTCAGTTAAGGGATACGGTCCCATCCCTGAGCCTTCTTAAACGACACATAACTTTTATGTCAAATACAATAGTTAGATTTTCGCGCAACATAGGGGACTTGGGATAAGGATAGAAAATATTATAAGTCCTCGGCCAAACTATTATGTGTATATAACTATATATGTAAACAAGGGTTGCATGGCAACGCAGTCCCTGTCGATTTAGTTGGGAAATACATGTTGAACAATGAAACTTAATATAACTAAATACAAGTAATGAATATTTTTTGTCAAAAGATAATAATCTTAGGAATTAAGCGATACAATTTAATTAAATGATCACATGAGTAT
>JZKD02S0098799.1:219751-248943 GCA_000966675.3 Picea glauca | reverse complement strand
AGCTTCCCGTCCAACGCATCCAAATCCCATCCAGCGATTTCGGAAGCTTCCCAGAGAGCACGGATGAGGATTGGATTAGAATCTCGTGCTGGAGTTGACGGAGCACAATAAATACGGGAGGAGGCGGTGCTGTTTCGCAGGCTATATCTTCACCGTCGGATTTTCAAAAGCAAATATCCGCTGCCGTATCTTGTCTCGGTAAATGGGTCGCCATCCTGGGCCACAAGAAACATTATGAAACTATAGGGAAATCATTTATCAAAGCAGCAAGAATTGCCTGGGAAGAAGCGAAGCCGGCAATAACGCTTCAAACTTCCCAGCCAATGAAATTGTGACAAATCCATAAAAATTTTATTAAGAAAATTACGTATATAAATTTCCTATGTTAAACATTAGCATTTTTACAAAAATTTCGAAGTCAACCTTCAACTAATTGAAAGTCAGCGATGAACTCATCGCTGCCCTTGGCCTTCCGACAGGGACTAATAAGTAGATTCGAAACCAAGGAAACTTCTGAAACTTTGGTAAACCATCTATGTAACTTTCCTATTCGAGTAAGTTGACTGGTGTAGAGTGGCACCTTGTGATAGATTGAATATAAGATACTTCACCAAGTTTTATAGGAAGAAAGACTATCTCGCCTTAGCAATGATTATATATGAAATTAGATATTAATGGTACCAAAAAAAAGGAATATTTTTTTTTATGGTAAATTCGAGGTACATTACAGTTGTGTTCCTTCCTTAACTTGCATGGAGAATTTACCAGACAACACGAAAAATCCCTCTGCATGGTCGATCGAGACTGTGTGTCCTCACCTGAAGTCTTTGCGCATTGGAAGGTCATCTGATAGATTTATTGTTGTTGTTCCTCTCTGGCGTTCTCTTGATGAATCTCTCTGAGTTTTCACCCAACTCCGCCTCGCGTGCTATCACCCTGGCTTGCCTCCACAACAACGATGATTTTGTAATCTTCCTGTCAAGATTTTAAGTTTAAATAAACTTGATATAAATTAATTTAACAAACATGATATATTTACTCAGGCCTTGTTATAAAAGACAACGTTCATATTTATTAAAAGTGGCTTAATTAAATTAAATCTAATTAATCGTACAAGTTATACACATAAAATAAATCGTATATATATTGAACTAAGGATTGATTTAGAACCTGGAAGACAATTTTTAGTATTGTAGAAGGAGAAATTAATGAAGTAAAGTTCCTCTTAAGAACAATCGACTCTTAAGGAGACATGTGCATGTTCAACTTCTTTTATGTGTCAAGGATACAACCAATTTTTCTAGTGGCTTGAAAATACCAGTGACAACTCATCCTCATCACGATCCTTGCCGTGCCTATCAAGGGAATGATATCCTCAACGTTGCCAACAATTTGGTCATCCCGTCTTTGGAAGTGTTTCATTTAGATTGTAGACTGAAGGTGAAGGACAAGAGTTAGTCAATGTAGGTTAACATCTACGATCATTGGAAGAACAAAGTCTCAACTCTCCATTAAAAATAAGTAGACAAGCTCAAAAAAATAGATGGATTATGCAACAGCTACCAAGTGGCAAGGTTCATTTAAATTCCTTTTGTCGACCATTCACCATTTGTTGACTGCTAGATGCAATTATATTTTTCTCCATAAGTAGATCTTGTATCTTGAGACGGAGAGTGTGATTCCTTAATTGCTTTAACTATTTGGGTACACCTGTCAGATCCTCGAGCGATCTCTTGTGGAATCCTACCCATGGAGATAACATCTTTTATCCTGTGTCTCTTAAGAATAACAATGCTTAAAAGGGGGAAGGCTTATGATTTACTAACTTGGGGAAACTTGTTAGTTCAGTTATTGTGCCTTGTATAAGAACAGTTTGATTCTTCTAACTTATGATAGGAATCGTCCCTTTTTCAAGATCCCTAGAAGGGCCAAAACCTTCTTTAACTGTTCTCGATTGATTGGGGATCTTCCTCACAATGTTGATGGGCGTATCTGCCACGCGTTATGGTAGGATGAACGCTTGATTTTAAGGTTGAAAATTAAGTTGGTAACTAGTATTGATGGCTCTTCAGTTTGGAATTGTTTCCCCGTAGGCATCCAAATAAAACTCTACTCTATGGTTGTGGTTAAAAATAAGTAGGTTTTCCTCCTCTAAGCTAGGTTTCTCCACAACTCTACTTCTAGTTTATGATATCCTCCCGATGGGGATTTTTCCCTACTTTAGTTAATATTGTGTATTTCTCCTTGCTCTTGTGAGATAGTAAGTACAAAGGGTCCTTATTGCAAAAAGACAACCTTCTTCTTAGCGAGAGCTTAGCCTGTCCTTGTCTCAACTCGCTAGAGGTAACTTCTTCTCCAACTTCCCTTTCCTTTAGAACCTTATTTGAGATAATTAACCTCGCGGCCAATAGATTTATGTAAACCATTTAAGGGTAATTCATTAATTTATATTTGTTAGCCAGGCATCATGAAAGAACTGCGTAATTATGTTTAATTCAGTATTTAGATCACACTCGCTCTTGAAATTATGTTCTTTTAGTAATCGTGCACCTTGAAGTTAATAGATGGTTCTTTTTGCGCTATGAATTGAATTGGTGATTACCTTGCACCTCGAATGAAGGTGATGTATGAATGGTGGTGTGTTTAATTTTCATTGTGCCTTGGATGTATGGTGGTCTATGAAGTGTTATGTGAATGATTATTCATGCGCGATGTTTATATTGATGTTTTAATTTCCTAACGCAACATTAAAAGAAAAAAAAATTGACATGTACGTTGCTTGTTGTCGTAATGGTGAGGTTGTTACAGTGTCACATTCAAAGAACATTGGGTCTAGTTAGATGGTTGTGTAGGGAAATTCAATTTGGAAATATCATTTGACTGGTTGTGTCGACTTCATCATAACATCAAAATTAGACATACATGGAGCTTTTTTGAAAGTGATCATAGAAAAGGAGAACATGATGGAGCTAGAGATTGTATTAAAGGGTCCATTAGGAGATACCAAATGTGGTTTGATGCTAATATGATGCAAGATGAAAAAAATGTTGTTGATTGGTGTACACAAAATTTGTTTCATGGGCCTGATGATAGGAGTGATAAGTTTGTTTCTAGGTTATTTTGGCATATAACTGATGTTGATTGTGAGCATGCTTATTCATGTAAAACTGTACCAGGTATAAGGTCTTTGCATTCTATTAGAAGCACATATCACACTGATTGGGTTTTACATGTTAGGAATCATTCTTGATATTGTGCATATTCCATAGGGAATGAATTCCAAGAGACATGTTTAAATGTAGAACAACGGTTTGTTAAAGAATGGAGACAAACTTTCATAGAACCTTTAGATCGTGTTGGTCCAACTCAGGTGCTCCTTCCAACAGAAGATAAAGATGAGGGCCCCCAATTGTCTCTGGACTATGATATTATTTATGGATTAGTACAAGAAGGTACACATGCATGTATATATATTTTTAAATAGTTAAGTATATGGAATTGATGGGTATATTTAAATTTTATATTGTGACTAGATATCAATTGAATTTAACATGTTTTTTTTTAAGTTTCAAATATTTATAAATTTTCATACAGGTGATGTTTTTGTTGTTATAGCACCTCCTGACAATGTTGAAAACCTTGACTATTATTTGTTGCAATCTACTACTATTAAATGCAAATTGTTGGATAGTCAAATTGGTAGTGATGGCCAAAATTTTGAGAAAGTCTTTGTTATTCTCAAGGGGAAGTACTTTAAAAAAGTGGACAACAAAAGGACCGGATATATATTTGAAGAATATGAGCAACATAATGTGGTTATGCAATACAACCATCATGTAATTGTTACTCATTTTCCATTATCGTTAATGAAACGACGTGGAAATCGACGCCAAAGATGGAAGTTGGGATTACATGATCATGGAAGGCTATTGGAGGTCCTTTCATGCAGAGCCGATCCTACTATGTAGAAAGTCTTATGTATGATCAATTTAAGTTGATATATTTAATATTTAAATAAAATAAAATTTAAGACTGATCTTAATTTTTAATGAAGTTGGTTTTGCACTTTCTTTTTGGTTAAATTCATAAAGTTTATGTAAATTGTGAACTCTCATGTATTCTAAATATTGTTTTATTTCATAAACAATTTTTATTATTCAATCTTTTTAAACTGAATTTATCCATATCCCTATCAATATTATGGGCTTATTAAATAACATTAAATTTTAAGCATTTATTTCTTAGATTTTATGTGACGCTTATATTCAAATTGATTTGTTAGAATATTTTAATTGTGTAAAAATTTAGTTAATATAGTGTACACTATAATTACAAAATTCTTAATAAGATTGAGTTTATATATATAATAATCTATTTTTAAGGTCAAATCCAAGCTAGGTTTAATTTATTTAATAAAGTATATGAAGGTTTTGATTTGACTGTTAAAGTTTAAGGATATATACATACCCTACCCCCTTTAGATCTCAACCTATAACCTATTAGTAGGAAAAATATGTTCCTAACCAATAGGTCCACTTGAACTATATATAAAAACATGTTCTTGACCAGTAGACCCGCTCAACGTATGTGTGTGTAAAATCTTTTCAACCTCCCTCCTTTCAGGGACTGTCTCTCTGGCTTGGAGAAACCCTAGCCACTGATGCTCGTTATTGTTCCCCTTTCTCGGCGCGACTCTTCTCTTCCACCAGATGCAAACTCAACCAACTTCCTTGGCTCCTCGCGTGGTGGCTCTCCAATATCTCCTTTGCGGTGGGCTGGGGATGCTATTGTTCAAGAAGATCCACATTTATCTTCTGTGCTCCCCGAGATGCTTGAAGTGCGGCTGGTGGATGGGTTCATTTTCTTCTCCGTGCGGGCTCGAGTATTCGAAGATCGTAACTTCTGATTGCCTGGTCGTTTCATTGCTATTTCTCCGTGAGTGGATCCGTTTTGTTGGCATCGAGTTGTTGTCTTTCTCTTGGTACATATGTGTGCATGTTCGTCTTGGGTGCCTAGATTCAACACAGTTTAGAGGTTTTGGGACAGGCTTGGTCTTCTACCTATCAGATCTTATTCTTTCTGAGCAACCGTTTTCCTCATTCTACGTGGATTCGTTGGCTCTCTCCTCGGTGGGTGGCCTCTTTCTTGGGTCTTGTTTTCTTCAGGAGGTGACTCCATTCCCCTGTGGATCCAGTTAGTTGAGGGTTTGATATATGCTCAGATCAGAGTTCTTTTGGACTGGGTGCCCATGAATTTCTCTTTCTTTTTCAGTATGAGGGTGTAGCCAGAGCCTTCAGGTCCAGTCTTGGGCGTGCAGTGTTTATCCTCTAATCAACACTTTGAGGTCCTTCATGTGGGCGTGCAACTCCTTGGTTTCTCTCTGTCGGGATGTTTTTTGGAAGGGTCTTTGTTAGTTTCGTGGTCATCTGGTTCTCTTTGAGGGTTCCATACCTCTCTCACCTGGTCATCTTTGGGTTTTTTTTTATGGTGTTCTCTCTCTGGGGTTTCTTTTGCAACGAGGCTTCATGAGGCCTCTTGGAAGTTTTCTTCCTCCTTTTGGGTTTATTTCCCAGCTCCAAATTTTGTTCTTTTGTGATTTTTTAACCGTTTACTTTTGCCTATTTATGACTACTTTATACTTTTCACAGTTTCCTCCAATTCTTTGAGAATGTGCTTAAAGCACCTACAAAATGTAATTTGGTTCTCTACGGATGAATAAAATTACACATTTTTTCTAAAGATATATACATATACATATATATATAGATATAAGAGAGACAATTAAGATAGAAAATTCAAATTCATTTAAAATTAATTAAATAAAAGATTAAAATTCACTTTTCCCCAAATGAAAATCTAAATTTAATTGAATAAAAACTAAAATTATTATCCATTTAATATACATTGAATGTTAAAATCTTTATGTATGCAAATTTTTCCTTAAAAATATATATAGTCCAAATAATAATGTGTACACATGTAAAAGCAATATTCTCAAAGAAGAAGCACTAAAATTCACTAGATTCACTGCTATCATCTTCAATAGAATGAGTACTATCAGTTGAGCATTACCATCAACTGGGTATAAAACTCATCTAATAAAAATTGAACCCTGAAAAATAAAATAAACATTGAATTAACAATTAGCATATACACATACATTATATACACATACATTTAGGGATATATATTATTGAAAAAGTAAAAAAAAAAAATTCTCACATGTTCAAAGTTTCTATTACCTGTGGATTATCATTTATGTGTTGATTACAATTAGGATTAGAGTCAAATGAATTTGAAATATGAGAAAATTTGAAAACCTATAAATATGATTTATAGTATAATTATTGATTAATAAAATTTTCTAAATATAATTTAAAAAATAAAATAATATAAAAAATAATTTTAAATAAATTAATTTTTATATTAAATTTTTTGAACACCCTCATCATGGTCATTGTGTTTAGATGATGATGTTACACAATTCTGTAGATCTCCATATAGCATAGATACCATCTTTGATGGTTGGTTTATGAGCATATATATAATTTTATTGATTAATAAAAAATTTTAAATATAATTTAAAAAATAAAATAATAAAAAAAAATAATTTTAAATAAATTAATTTTTATATTAAATTTTTTTGAACACCCTCGTCATGGTCATTGTGTTTAGATGATGATGTTACACAATTCTGTAGATTTCCATAAAAATTATTAAATATATATATGTTTAATAATTTTTAAACATAAATAAATGATTATTTATTAAAAAGTTAAATGTATAATTTAATTTTAAATCAAATATATTTAGCAATTTTAATGTAAATTTTCTACTAATGTATTCCATTGTTCCAAATCTCTAGTCTCAACATCTCTGGTAAGAGGCAAGGGAATGGGTGGATGGAGAATTTGATCATCACCCACAACTAATGCATTATCTTCCATCTCCATAGTATCACATTGAACCATATCTCTATGTGTAGGCTCATATGGAACATCGTGTTGGGGTATATGATCAACCCAAATGCCATGCTCAAAATGATCTTTATAATTATATGTAGGTTGTAGTTCACTCACCTAAGATTGTGTTTGTTGGAAGGACATATGTAAACCTCTACAAATGGATATATAAGTTGTACGAAGACTCTAAAACATGTCCTTGGTGGATTCAAATAAAGTATCTCTAGTGCCTCTCAAACTCACTAAGTGTTGAAAAGAAATAGGAAAATCATTAGGAATTGTTTCTAGATATTGTGATGGACCACAAGGATGTATCGATGAAGACGGATAATCATATATATCTTGTAATAATGGTGGGTGAGGAGGACCATAAGACAATGGTGGATGAATCTTCTCAAAAGAATATTTTGGACCAGGTTATCTAAAAAAATCTTATTGGTTACTATTAGGAATAATGGGATGATTTGTAATAAAATCATTTAGTTTATGTATGGTAACTAGAATGTTCTAAGAAACTCCCTCCCAAATGGATCTAATCATTGTGTTTGCCTCAACATGTGCAACATGAGCATACGTAGGTGGAGTATCACCACATAATTATCTGGGGTTTGCAAGTGCACCAGGTCTATGACGAAACTCTGGGTGATCTATTAAGCGACCTAAACCCTGACCACCATGGGATGGGGTGCTAGTATAGTCCATTGAAACTCCAAAATGAAATTCCGTATGCAACAATAAAGCAAAATACATTGGAATCTCATCATTTTTTGGAAGACGACCATGGGCACAAATAAACCCAGGGTAAATAGCAGCAGTAATTTGGGGATGTACACACCTAGTAACTCTATATCCTCTAATCTTAGCTTTAAAAACATAATAAGGGAAATCCTCCCACACATTCTCTCGTCCAAACTCTCGAGGAGGCTCCTGCAACTCCCAAAATTGTGTATCACCACATATGCTCTCTCTCATGGCCTTAGTGATGAGTTTGAACATCCTAGGATGATCTCGATCAAAACTTTTTATGTATTGTAGAAGTGATTGCAAACTATTATGCATATGGATTATGTTTTCATAATTGTCTTCACTAGGGAGTGTGTTTCTAAGTGTTTGAGACAATGTAGTTAATTGGTGTTGAAGGTATACCCAATGTTGAATGGGGTTATAATTCTCCATTTGCAATTTTAAATATGTAAAACAAAAAATAAAAATAAAAATAAAATGTAAAAAAAATTATTTATATTAAAATAATAATTTAATAAATAAATCAATATTGATTGATTTGTTTTATTTCCAATATTATTTTTCTATTTAAAACATAAAAAAAATATGCTCTTAAACGAATTTATCAAAACCATTCAACCTTTAATACATGTGGATTTCATAACAATTTAAGAAATATATTCAAACTTCAATTTAATATGGAAAAAAAAATTAAATATCTAATTTTGAATTTCATAGATTAGATTTTTATAACAGCATTACAATTAATCAATCTATTTTTAACATGGATATTAATTAATAAAATTTTAAAAATTACAAATTGTTTTAGATACATTAATTTATATTAACAAATGTTTTCTTAAAAAATAGAAATCTTTTAATAAATAATTTAATAAGCTATATATAATACTAAAAATTAATTGTTTATTCAACTTATACGTTATATATCTTACTACACATTACTTATTTATTAAAAAAAAATATTCATATATTTAAAATAACAATTTATTATGAAAAAAATTGAAAAAATTATATTTATAAATTCAAGATACTATTTAGTAATATTAGACATTAAACTATTTTTATTTGAGAAACATTATATAATTTAAAATTATAAATACAAATTTATCATTAAAAATGAAACATAAATTTCGACATTTAATAAACTTAACATATATTTTTGTTCTTTAAAAATGTCATTGTCAATGATCTTAAATTTTTTTTCAATCATTGTTAATTTTTTTTATTAGGTAATCATAAAAAAATAATCTTAAATTTTACTTCAATCATTGTTAATTTTTTAATAAGTAACCATAAAAAATAAAGATTTGAGAATGAATAAAATAAAAAAAATTGAAACAAATTTATATTTTTATATTGCTTGTTAATGTAACAATTATATTGTTTTTGATTTGTTAAAATTATTTATATAATAATAATAAACATTTATTAAATTAAAAAACTATCATTTCCTTTAGAAAATTTATATCATATTTAATTAATTAAATTTACATATAAATAATAATAAATAAATATTTTTTATGATAACTAAAACCAATATTGTAATATATTATTTAATGTTTTATTGTATTTAAAATATTAATATTTTATATTAATACAGTTTGAGTGGGCTTAATAGTTAAGAACATGTGTTTCCTCTTAAAAGGTAAATCCAGAAGGGGGTAGGGTATGTATACCTTCGTAAACTTTACCAATAGACTTTACCAATTTGGTATGCTGGAAAACCCATGCAATGATTAATGATCTGGCTACATCTCTCTATGGTCAGAAGTCACTCAGTACTTTTTGGGTTTGGTAGTGTTATACCTCTGGTAAATAGAAACCTCTATGGATGGACTGCCTTGATCTTGATTCGGTGACGTGTGTACAGCTTCTATAGACGATGCATGTTTGGCCTTAGCTTCCTCCGAGCCGAAATTTAGGAGGCCATACATTTAACATGGATCAGATCGCTTGTCAAGTTGCCCTTTACTGCGCAGTCATGAATCGAGGGGTTCAAAGGCAGAGTGAGTAATGGAGTACTTTACTAGTGATAATTAAACAACATTAAATAGATTGAAAGGTTAATATTTTTATATTATAAAATATAAAAAAATTATAGAATAAAAATTCAAAAAACACATTTATACCTTTCAAAATAACTTATTTAACGAGTATTGATGAAAAGGTTTTGTAACAACGGGGAGTTTGGCCGCACTTCTAATTGAATTGAACGTTGAAATACCATGATTTGATACATCATCTTTGCCCTAAATCTTCACTCAAATCACCATTCAAGAGAAATACAGAAAATTTACTTAAAATAAAAAGGTATTAGAAGTATATTAAAATTTTTATTAAATACCAGCACCTTTAACTCAGCTGAACGCTTATTGAGCCAGAATGACAATGTCGAGTCTGACCGTATGACGCTCATCAGATTTGTTGAAAACCTCGTGAAAGGTGAGAAGGATGAGTTTGGCTGCACCTTAATTGTGGCAGATCAGTTTTGCTACTAAATCTCCAATGGCCATATCAGTAGAAAAGAATTATGAAATGCTCCCTATATCAAAGAATTATGGAATAAGAAGGATAAATTGTATAGATTTATATTTAAAAAAATTGATCAATCCTTTCCAGCATAGCATACTTACTCCTTTTAATAGAAATTTTAGATATTTAATTTAAATTTATATACTATATTTAACAAATATATCATACACACTACAAAGATGCATATTTGGAAAAAAATCTTCAATACTTTCCCAGCATATAATATGGGTTCAGTGTAGCTTTTACCATATATTTGGAAAAAAATCTTCAATACTTTCCCAGCATATAATATGGGTTCAGTGTAGCTTTTACCATATTTTATCATTAGTAAACACATATTACAAATTTAGTATATAGCTTTTACCATATTTAAGCATATAATGTGGGTTCATTGTAGCTTTTACCATATTTTATCATTAGTAAACACATGTTACAAATTTACTATTTAACTTTTGCCATATTTAAGCATTTGTTATAGATTTAGTATTAGCTTTAGTATCGATTACATGTACTTTCCAGTGCGGTTTGACTGGAAAAATAATTAATTCCATTCAATTACTTTATAAAAGTGTAGAAATTCATGAATTTAAATATTTTAAGCAACATGATTTTATGAATATTTCTATATAACATGATTCAGTAAATTTAGATATGACTTAGCAAATTTAGATATTTTTGATTGATGAGTTTATATAACTATAGTTTTTTATTTAAGTGATGTGTTGCAGAAGCCTTCCATAAAATTAGAATTATTAAAGGCTAAACCGTCACTCATCATGTATTACTGATATAAGATACGAACTCTAGTCAGGCCTGGAATTTCACCTCACAGGACGTATTTTTTATTTGAACCCTTATACAGGTGGATAATTGACAGAGATCAAAATACTCATGTCAAAATAATTTGAGGTACTTACACGATAGAGGCTTATATATACGGCTTAGGGTAATAACTATAAATTATGGTTTCAGTTTTCAAGAAACTAGGTAGGGGCATAACAGTGAGGTTGATGACACCTGGATAATGTTAGTTGAGGGAGTAAATGGACATCCAAATTACAAAATTCCAATGCTCCAAGTTAGGTTTTCTTCATCTCAGCATCCAACTTTGTCTTATGAATATGATTTCCAAGTCTTCCACTGGTCATGGCTGAAGCTTTAAGATTGGATCTGCTCAGCATAAAATTTATGACAGTCATGAAAATAATTTAACTGTCATCAATTTTACTCGCCTGACTCTACTAGGTAAATTTGAAATTAGGGCTGACTCTAGATGGAAATGAGAGTCATTGTCTTTGCGTATGTACTTTGTGTGTGATTATGGATCGCTATCTAAATAAATGTGCGCATGCATCCTTCCCGACTTTGTGTCAATAAATAGATCTCTATGGCCTGAATGAAGTTCGACAAAATACTGCTATGAACATCACTTTACTAAAATTTCGATGTGAAAGTATAAGGGCTCTTCGAATCTCAGAAAATTTAAATAAGAGGTTAAACAACAAATTAAATTTTTTTTTTTATTCTAAAATGAAGATTCCACTCGAAAAGTTTTGTCCTCCCTTTCAAAATTTCATCCTGGTTTATTCAGTATTGTTTTGTCTTTTGCGCCCCACCTGGACAAACCCCAAGCCCGCGTTTGTTGTATTCCCTCGTTTTTCTCCTCCCACTCAATTACCCACCCAATGCAGATGCATTATCAGCATGCAAAGCATTTTAAGGCCCTTCATATGCCAATTTTTAACACCTACAAGGAAAATTTGCAAATTTTGAAGACCCTTCGAAAACTTTTTTCATATTTGGAACACCCATAACGGCGTATTAGTAATTTGGTTTTCATATTTGGAACATCCATAACGGCGTATTAGTAATTTGGTTTTCATATTTGGAACATCCATAACGGCGTATTAGTAATTTGGCCTGAATGTCTTCGGAAAATTAAACAGTTTCGTTGAAAGTTTCCCGCCCTCCTTGGATTATTCTTTGAGCTTCTACAACGAGGACCTTCAGAGTACCATTGTTTATTGCAATCAATCGAATTGTGAAATTGCTAACTAGAAACATTGGACTTGAAGTTTTGACTATCATCCACCTGCATTCAACTTTGTTCAGCTCATACAAAGTGAAAGAAAGTTCGATTCAGACTGAAAGAGAGTTGAATTTTTGTCTGTCATCCACATTGATTGTACGATGTAATTTATATTCGCTAGAACTTGTAGTGTATGCATTATATATTAAATTCATATAGATAGAATGTTCGATCGAATTCATGTTCTCTCGAACTTGTGCTACATACAATATATATTCAATATATGTTCTCCTGAATTTGTGGGGTATAGATTCACACGAACATCTTTATTCATGCAAACATATTTCTTCTTGAATTCCCAACCCTACGTGTAACTTGTTGTTTTCTAGTTCGTTAAATTGATTAATAGGTTCGTTTGAAAATTTTATTTTGTTTCTTTTATTTCAATGCTCTTTTCTTTTTGCTCCATAGTGAGACACATTAGCATGCTTTTACCCTTACATAATTTAATTGTTTTACCAACTCGAGTTCCTTAGAGCTACACTTTGATATCTTCCTATATTCTCCACTAACTTTTCTAACAATTTATCTAAAATATTCAGAAATTTATCAAAGAAAATATCATGTATATTTGTGTATACATACTTTAGCAACCAATGTTTATTCTTGATTCGAGGGTTTCTATTTTCTCCTTGGGAAAATTTTCGCTCCTTCCTTTGTAGCCATTTGTCGATCTCTTTCTTAGTCAACCTCCAAAACATTTCCTCAATTAGAGATTCTAGGTCCTAGCAAAGAACCATTTGTTGGTGCGTAGTTATAAGACCCTATGTTCAAATTATTCATCCAAAAAAACCCTTTAGATATTGTCCCTTTTGGCATCACTTGCATGCAAGTGAAGTCTCACCCAAGGCATCTATGGGGTTGCAAGAACCAAGTTTCTACAAAAATAAGGGTATGTGATGACATCAACATAATCATTAATACTTATTCACCCTATGCACATTATCCTTATTTAACATCATTTTATCATTCAATAACCCCTATGCATGACTTGCATTAATTAACAATTCATTATTTTTACTATTACAGTGGTGCAACATTAACCCAACTAAGATCCATTCAATACCCTAACCATGGTGTGAATAAACAATATAACATATAATTAACAATTCATTATTTTTACTATTACAGTGGTGCAACATTAACCCAACTAAGATCCATTCAATACCCTAACCATGGTGTGAATAAACAATATAACATAGATCACGACGTAACCAACCCACTAAATCATTCATTATTTTTTCACATCAATCATATGTTAACATATATATACTAATCATGCATACACATAACATCCATGGATAATCACATCAACAAACACATTAGACACAAGATTTTAACTTAGTTCATCCAATTCTTGGGTTATGTCCACAACGAATGGATCCTATATTAGTATTTTTTCAATAATCACCTTAGGCTTGTACATTGTGCTTACAAAAGATACAACATAGTGTAATTACCCAAACTTGTCGAGCCGCTCTGCAATGTGAGCCTATCTCTGCAATTTCTCAGCTTCATTAATCATCAACAACCTAATCTAGTCCTCTCAGCTAAGCCAACATCATCTTCCCCGACCCTTTACATATTTATACATATAAATATTGATAAAAACCCTAATAACAACTTATCCCAAAAACCATAATGGGTCATATCTGTCTTTGCTACTTTTGCAGTTGCATTCCATTCTTTTGCATTGAACTCCTGATTTTCATACTTTTGCGTTGAGCTACTATTTTTCTACTTTTATGCTGCAAAATGCACCCTTGTCGTGTTCTCTGGTCATACCTTTTACTCTTTCCTGTCCTATAGCACAACTCCCAAAACTTAATTATTTTCATCCAAGATACTTGTCCAACACCAACAATTTATGAAACACCAACAATTTATGATCACACTACTAGAAAAAAAAAAATACACCTAAAAACATTGGTGATATACCCTTTCATATTTCAATATCCATTCGTTTAAGGTTTATTGTCACGTATTCATATTTGTACAAATCCACAATACGAAATTTAATACCCATCAAAACTTGTCTAACTAGAAGTCAAGACCAAGATGCTTCCAATTGATGGGTTGATTATAATGTTTCGACATTAAATATCCATTTTAGTATTAGGTACTCGAGGATATCATATTTTATTTGGATTATCGGTTGGCATATCAACATGGTTATAAATATGAATTATTAATTCCAATATCTAAACCAATGTACCCATATGGAGAGTATAATGATAACATATATTCTTAAAACATATTTAATTCAATCTCTCAACATGCCTATGACGTGGAGAATATATATTAATGCATATCTATAAATCACAATTTTATTTTTTATTTTTTATTTTTTTTTATTAATTTTTTTTTATAATAGTCACCTTCAAGGGTTTATTAGTTAATCAACCTTTTCAGAGAATCAAAAGTTTAAAATTTTTTATTATCAAAATTTTAAATATCAATTTTTGTTTTCCAAATTATTTTAATATTTTTAAAATTATAACCATTTTTACAAAAAATTTCTAGAAACTAATCAGTTAAGTTAATTTGACCACAAATGTATTACTATAATCCTTACATGTTAGAGACTAATAAATGATATCCACATTACAAATCCAAAATTTATTAACCTTTTATATAATTTTATAAAATTTACATGATTCTCATCTTTATATAATTTTGTAAAGCATATACAATCTTCATATTTCTACAAATATCAAATGAGATATTTTACATTATCCTCATATTTATATAAATATCAAATGAGTGATTTAAAATTTAAAATTTGGGAGAGTAGTCATACCTTCACATAAATACTAACAGATATAAATACATTAATCTTGGTAAAATAAACAATATTATCCATATAATCCATTTAGTTGAGATAATAACTTAACCACATACATAAATATGATCTAGATCTAACAAACTCCTAACCACAGATTTAGAATCTAGCTTTTACCATATTTAAACAAGTGTTATAGATTTAGTATTAGCTTTAGTTTCGATTACATGTACTTTCCAGTGCTGTTTGACTCGGGAAATAATTAATTCCATTCAGGTACATTATAAAAGTGTAGAAATTCACGAATTTAAATATTTTAAACAACATGATTTTATGAATATTTCTAAATAATATGACTAAGTAAATTAAATATGACTTAGCAAATTTAAATATTTTTTATTGGTGAGTTTATATAACTATTTTAGAAACAATGTTTTATTTAAGTGATGTGCTACTAAGGCCCTCCATTAAATTAGAATTATTAAAGGCTAAACCGATGCCCGTCAGAACACACATCATATTACTTATATAAGATACTAAGATACTAACTCTAGTTATATGGCCTAGGTTAATAACTATAAATCATGGTTTCAACCTTCAAGGAACTAGGTAGGGGTAGAGAATTGAGATTGATGACACCTGGACAATGTTAGTTGATGGAGTAAATGGACACCCAAATTACAAAATTCTAATGCTAGAGCTTCAGTGTTCTTCTCTTCAGCATCTAACTTTTCTCTGTGAGTGTGATTTCCAAGTCTTCCACTGGTCATGACTGGAGCTTTGTGATTGGATCTACTCAGCATAAAATTTATGACAGTGAAATTTACACAATATACAAATATTTTGACATTTATGAATTTGAGTAAAACGTTAAGTGACAGGGATGAAAATAATTTAACCGTCATCAATTTTTCTCTTGACACGCTGGATAAATTTGAAATTAGGTCTAACAACTCTATATGGAAATGAGAGTCGTTGTCTTTGTGTATGTACTTTCTGTGCGATTATGGATCGCTACCTAAATAAATGTACCTGTGCATCCTTTCCAGCTTTGTGTCAATAAATAGATCCCTATGGCCTACATGAAGTTCGAGAAAATACCGCTATGAACATCACTTTACTAAAATTTCAATGTCAAAGTATAAGGGCTCTTTGAATCTTAGAAAAATGAAATAAGAGGTTAAACAACAAATTTAAAGATTTTTTCATTCTAAAATGAAGACTCCACTCGAAAAGTTGTGTCCTCCTTTCAAACTTCCGTCCTTGTTTATTCAGTGCTTTTTTATCTTTTTCGCAACAACTGCACAAACCCCAAGCCCGTGTTTGTTGTATTCCATCGTTTCTCTCCTCCCACTCAATTAACCACCCAATGCAGATGCATTATCACCCTGCAAAGCATTTTAAGGCCCTTCATATGCCAATGTTTAACAACTACAAGGAAAATTTGCAAATTTTGAAGAACCTTTGAGCAATGTTTTCATATTTGGAACACACATAACGACATATTAGCAATTTGGCCTGAATCTCTTCAGAAAATTAAACAGTTCCGTTGAAAGTTTCCCGCCCTCCGTGGATTATTCTTTAAGCTTCTACAACGAGGACCTTCACAGTGCCTTTGCTTATTGCAGTCAATACAATTGTGGAATTACTAGCTAGAAGCATTGGAATTGATGTTTTTACTATCATCCACTTGCATTCATCTTGGTTCAGTTCATACAAAGTCAAAGAAAGTTCGATTCAGACTGAAAGAGATTTGAATGTTTGTCTGTCATCCACATGGATTGTACGATGGAATTCATATTCACTCAAACTTGTAGTGTATACATTATATATTCAATTCGTACACATGGAATGTTCGATCGAATTCATGTTCGCCCAAACTTGTGGTGTATACAATATATATTCGCCTGAATTTGTTGTATATACAGATTCACACGAACATACTTTCGTCTGAATTCCCAACCCTACATGTAACTTGTTGTTTTTTGGTTTTGTAAATTGATTAATAGGTTCGTTTGAAAATTTTCTTATGTTTCTTTTATTTCAACGTTTTTTTTCTTTTTTCCCCATAGTGAGACACAGTAGTATGCTTTTACCCTTACATAATTCAATTGTCTTACCAACTCAAGGATCCAGTTCCTCAGAGCTACACTTCGGTATTTTCAAATATTCTAGACTAAAATTTCTAACCTCTCAACTAAAATATTCAGAAATTCACCAAAGAAAATATCATGTATATCTGTGTACACATACCTTTGCAACCATTGTTTGTCGCAAATTCGAGTGTTTCTACTCTCTCTTTCGGAAAATTCTCGCTCCTTCGTTCCTAGCCATTTGTCGATCTCTTTCTTAGTCGGCCTCCAAAACATTCCCTCAAATGGAGATTCTGGGTTTAGCAAGAGAACCATTTGTTGGTGCGCAGTTATAAAACCCTAGGTTCAAGTTATTCATCCAAAAAAAACATTTAGATATTGTTCCTTTCGGCATCACCTACATCCAAGTGAAGTCTCACTTGAGACATCTATCGAGGTTACAGGAACCAAGTTTTTAGAAGGATGAGGGGATGTGATGCCATCAATATAATCATTAATACTTATTCAGCCTATGCGCATTATCCTTATTTAACATCCTTTTATCAGTCAATAACCCCTATGCAGGACTTTCATTAACTAACAATTCATTATATTCACTATTACAATGGTGCAACATTAACCCATCTAAGATCCATTCAGTGCCCTAACCATGGTGTGAAGAAACAATATAACATAGATCGCGGCATAACCAACCCACTAAATCATTCATTAGTTTTGCGCATCAATCATATGTTAAGATATATATACTAATCATGCATAAACATAACATCAATGGAGAATCACATCAACAAACACATTAGACACAAGATTTTAAAGTAATTCATCCAATCCTTGGGATATGTCCACAACAACTATATTCTATATTAGTACTTTTGCAATAATCACCTTAGGCTTGTACTTGCGCTTACAAAAGATACAACATATTGTAATTACCCAAACTTTCCTAGCCTCTGTGCAATGCAAGCCTATCTTTGCAATTTATCAGCTTCATCAATCATCAATAACCTAATCTCATCCTCTCAGCGAATCCAACATCATCTTCCCCAACCCTTTACATATTTATACATATAAATAGGGATAAAACCCTAATAACAACTTATCCCAAAAACCCTAATGGCGCATATATGTCTTTGCTACCTTTGCACCAATCTGCTACTTTCCCTTCTTTTACATTGAACTACTTTTTTTCCCGCTTTTGCGTTAAACTACTATTTTCCTACTTTTGCGCTACAAAATGAACCCTTGTAGCGTAGTGTGATCATGTCTTTTACTCTTTCCTTTTCTATGGCACAACTCCCAAAACTTAGTTATTTTCATCTAAAATGCATGTCCAACACCAACCATTTATAATCACACTAGTAGGCAAAAATACACATAAAAACATTGGTAGTATACCCTTTCATATTTCAATATCCATTCATTTAATGTTTGACTTTGTATGGTCACATATTCATATTTGTACAAATCCACAATGCGAAATTTAATAGCCATCAAAACTTGTGTAATTAGAAATCGAGACCATTTTGATTATAATGTTTCGACAATAAATATCCACTTTAGCATTCAATAAATATCCACTTTAGCATTAGATATTCGAGAATATCATATTTTATTTGAATTATTGGTTAGATATCAACATTGTTATAAATATAAATTATTAATTCCAATATCTAAACCATTGTACCCATATGGAGAGTATATTTAGTTCCATCCAACTTGAGATTAATTCCTAAGAATGATAACATATATGCTTGAAACATATTTATTTCAATCTCTCAACATGCCCATGACATGGATAATATATATTAATGCATATCTATAAATTACTTTAAAATTTCTTAAATTATTTTAATGCATATCTATAAATTACTTTAATGAATATAAAAATTTAAAATTTCTTATAATCAAAAGTTTAAATATCAAATTTTTTTCTAAATTATTTTAATACTTCAAAATTTTAAAACTATAACCATCCTTACAAAAAAATTTACAAAACTTAATTAGTTCAAATCAATTTAACCACAAATTTATTACTATAATCCTTACATGTTAAAAACTAATAAATGATATCCACATTACAAATCCAAATGTTATTAACCTTTTATATAATTTTATAAAATTTACATGATTCTCATCTTTATATAATTTTGTAAAGCTTACACAAGCTTCATATTTATACAAATATCAAATATGAGATTTTACATGATTCTCATATTTATATAAATATCAAATGAGAGATCTAAATTTTAGAAATTGAGAGAGTAGTCATACCTTCACACAAACACTACACTCATATAAATACAATAATCTTGGTAAAATAGACAATCTTATCCATACATTCTATTTAGTTGAGATAATAGCTCAACCACACACATAAATATGATGTAGATCTAACAAATTCCTAACCACACAACTCACATAAAGATTACAATAACTAATAGAGTCTATGAGAATGAATATTAAATATTAATCACAATAGAAGTAGGAGTTAATATTTCCAACATCCTTAATGAAAGCTTGTCTTACTCTTTTGTCTCGTTGAATCTTCATCAACATATTTATCCACTTCTGAATTTTGGTAGACTAAGCACCATCATAAAACCATTATTTTGAGCTAACACTTGATTCATTGAAAATAATATTGTTTCAGACCATCAATTTTGTATTTGTAATGACTTATTGTTAATCATTCCAATGACATACTTTCATCATCGAAATACATAACTCCCTGTAAATTATCTAAGAAATGTCTCTAGATATTAAATGTGAAAATATCTCTAAATATTAAATGTATCCAGACATCAATCTTACAACATGACCTATTTCACTTATCATCAAACACTATAGACACAACCTAATGATAATATTATTAGGACACAACATTTATCAAAAATAACTATAATGCTTTGAGTTATGTTTCTCTTTTCTAAATACTATAGAAATAACCAAAAGTCTTCAAAGCTTTCATAATTTCTCGTGTGGCTTTGGACACACATATTATGATATTTGCAATAATATAAATGTACTCTTGAAAAAAAAAATTGCATCCATTTACCCAATAAAAAAAAATGTGTTTTAATATAAAACAATCCCATGTATTTATGAAAGATCCAAAGTTAACTAGCAATGTGGCCATCTTCCTTTCCTTATGTGCTAGGGTGAACGTTCTACAACACCGAAGGTGGCATTCTCTCCAACATGAAACAAGGACCGCCACGTTTACACCAAATCACAGTGTTCTTTCCACAGGTAGTGATGATGGCTCCCCTCTCTTCGACAACAATTTCCTTCACGGGATCAAAGAACGTACGGATAACAAGCCACAGTCTTTTCTTTTTTCTTTCGATGAACGGAGGCCGCAGTCTCTTCTCTCGCTGGACGGCGGAGGCTCACACTTGCAACTATATTTTTCTGACTGCAAGCAAAAAAAATTCAACCAACACAACACACATAAATTTTCACATGAAAAGTACACTTCAATAATCACTCACAAAAACAAATCATGTACTCTCACATCTCTTTCATATTCACGGTCCTCCTTGACTGAGTTAAACTCACACCAACCCTTATACTAATTTAACTCACATCAACTCTTATACTAATTTAACTCACATTAACTCTTATACCAATTTATAAAGAAATTGGAAAAGTAGCCATATCTTCACACAAAAATTATTATACTTATTCAATTGATTAAATTGATGAAGCATTACACATAAATATATCAATTTTTTATTAAATTGATGAAACATTACACATATAAATATATCAGTTTTTTCCTTAAGAGATTTCTCCAATACAGATCTTTTCAGTCGTTGTGTACTCCATACATCGAGTTTATATTCTCTACATCCCTGATACAGTAATATGTATCTTAATATCAATAAATTCACCTTAAATTTCACATTACACGAATAATTTACATCTCACTGTGAACACTAAATTTGGCTAGTTATTTTTGCCATTAATGTTGCACCCTTTACAAGATTATGTTAGCATGCACGCTAAACTTTCAGGGTTGGAATTTTGCCTCAGAAAACGGTTAAAGAAGAGAAGTTCTTCTGGCCGGTCATAGAAACTCTCCGAATTACAGTCATTGAAACTCTGCGAATTATAGTCTTGTGAAACAAAGCTATTCACTAAAAACAGATCAGCCTCTTCTGGTCTGTTAGAAGGGCGGAGTCTTTTATGATCGTTTTGTATGTTCCACCCAGGGACAAAATCGTCAGGTTGAAGATAATCTTCATTTTTAAGTATATCAGCAACATCACTGTTAATAAATTGGCTTAAATAATTATTCTCCACAGATGTCTCCGCATCTCGATAATGTTGTCCTAATACCACTGCTTCTTTTACAGATGAATGTACATGCTCTCCAAGTAAATACGCGCTGAAAATTGTCGAGTCAGAAAGGCTTAGACAGCTTTTAGTATGCCGAAAATCGCCAACCATCAAGGGTGAGCTTCAAGTCTCCCTATTCTCAACCTGCAAAACCCAAGATAAAACATTAATAAAGGGTATACACACATGGGCGAAAGACATTTAAAAAAAATTTACCAAAAAAAAAGAGTAACCACAATTTCTTGAAGAGAAAAACATGGTTCTGAAACCTTGGGATGGCTTATGGACTCATTGAGTGAGGGGAAATTGCAGCTAGCACTCTCATAACTCGCTGATTGCAACCCTCTCTTCGAAACTCCATCATCCACATTCGTGTCGTTTATAATTTCGGAAACTGTTTCTCTTGAATTAGTTTGATCCTCCTCTTACCCATGTGATAATGGCGACGGCTCCTCTTCAGACTGTTCTTCCACAGATAAAAGCATGTTTTTATTACATGAAACAAGTGCACTGTCTTGTATTCCAATCCTCCGCCCGGGCCCCCTTTTTTTGAAAACTCGGCATAAAGCATAACCCTCCTGTGCATTTTCCATCAGATCAGATCTTCGAACCAAAATTACCTATACATCGAGAAATAGAGATACTACATCTATCATAAACTAGTCTCTGTTCACCAAAAGCTAAATTACGACAAATTGCATAGTAATTTGCGTGGCCCGAAATATCTGGTCAACAAATTCTCGCTCCCGAGTCACAATTTCTTTTAAGAAAGTGAAAGGGGATTTCTCGGTGCCATGATTAGCCTATGAGAGATCTTTTAGCATGTAAAGCATGAAAAACGGAAACATCGTTATCGAAATTGTAAACAAAGTTAATTTGCCTAAATCATAAGTAATGGTTATGTTATTTTTTTACTCATTATCACATGCTACAGTAATTGAATCTATAATGGCGAATTTAACTAATTTCTTATCATTCTTTTTGGAAACTAATTTTCAACCAAGTGGTCCATACCATACCAAAAAGAAATAGCTAATAGTTCACTAGAATTCGAGGTACCTGTAACGAAGCTGAGGCTTCACATTCTTTCTCGTCTAGACGATATTCATGCATAACCCAGTCTGTTCGGGAGCCATGAGGAGCCCGTCCTATGTGGAAAACAAGAGTTTTCTTCATTCCAATTGGACGCATATGAGAGTTAACTTTACGATCTTTTCCGGTAGCCTTCCAGTAACCAGCTTCCGTGGCTCTGTTTGTTCTTGAACCGTTTCGATACTTCCTGTCCCTTATGCAAAAAAAATACCACTCCAGATTACATCCCGGCAGAAAGGACTTCTCTTCATTCAAGAAATGCACGACGAATATTAAGCTAACAACTTTAGAGCGGGGAGAGGATGAGGGCTTTATTTAGAAAATTATTTAACATTATTTTGTGTTAAAGATAATGCTTACAGCTATTCTAATTGTGAATTTTTAAGTTTACTATTGTAAGTGTGAGTTTCTAGGTTTACTATTTTTAGCTAATCAGATTCATTTTCTTAGGATTTAGATTATGTGATCTAGATGCTATATATGTAACTTCCATTTGTCTATGAAATATGAAATATGAATTAAATTGTATTGTGTGTTAATCATGTACAATGGATGCTCTCCATTTTTCTAAGTTGTTATCATGAGAAATATATAACTAGCACAGCGGCTAAGTCGCGGCTGGTGAACGTCAAAAGCGGGGTTGTTAAACTTCCGACTGGATTGCTCGTGATTACAACACAAAAATGCGGTCACTTTAATATTTTAATATTTTTTAATCAGGTAGACATGGCAATAAGTCAGTGAACACAGTAATTTTTAAACACTATTAGGTAAATGTAAAAAAGTAAACATATAAACAAATGTTTTTATAACAGCTCGAAAGTTAATGGATGAAATCAGAGCCATTCATTTATTGTGACGACTAAAAATATTCTAAGAATATTTAATCTCGTCCATAAAAAACGTATTAAGAACTAAAAACCTATTAAATGTGTCCATTGTCAATAGATGTACGCCTTTCAGCGTAAAAAATGAATGTACTGTAGTAAAGTAGATTAGTAGTAGGTGAACGATTGCTGAGTTGCTGCTTGGAGGAGCCGTCCGTCTACCTCGCCAGGGATCTGTGTTCAAAGCATTGCGTGAAGGAGGTCGTATCTGGTCGCATCTGCGTGGAGGAGGTCACATCTGTTCGCTGGAATTCCACTGGAGAAACTGCATGTTTGGTTGGATCGCTGCATCTAATCACCAGAGGAGCCACGTCCACTATAAAAAGAAAATCGTTGCCTGTAATAAGGAAGTCGGCCCAGCTACATCGAAGATCTGCGTACCAGAAGGAGGCGCCATGAGGTTAAGAAATCCATTGCTGTTGAGGAGAGGAAGATCAGATCTGTGGTTGTGCAACCAGATTTTGATTGCTAGCAGCCACTATCAAGAGAGCCAGCCCTTTAGCACCAAGCACGTAGCAAATCAGAGGCAACAACCACTTACAATGTTCTTCGCTGCGCGTGTGTGGGATCATTGTGGGATAGGTGTAAGTCGCATGATTGTTGGAGAGCCGTCGAGCTTAAAAGATTGCTGCCAGAGTATAGAAGACTATCTGTAGGGTTTCTCTTGTTGTAGAAGATCTCCGAGAATCACTCTTGTGCTTGTACTCATAGTGCTTTGGAAGAAAGAAAATCAGTGAAGATCTCCAATCATTGTTGACTCCTATCTTCAAGTAAAGGTGTCCAACGTATCCATCTCATAAGGTTTCATATATTTTTATTCCGAGTGCAATGGGTGGACTTTATGTTAGGCAAGTCTTAGAGTTGGTTTGATAGATTTGTTGTAGTGTTACATATAGTGTGATGTGAGTTGTGTATGTTACATTATTTTTGTTTGAAAAATTATATTGTCAAGAATTACTCAAAGAAAGGAGTGATATAATTTAGGTATGTCGTTCTTGATATTTTTTGAAGCTATAAAAACTAAAGCATAACTGGTTCGAGGTGCATAACCTCTGGGTAGTTTAAAATCATCAATCCTATAGATATTTCAAAGATGGTCGGAAGCAGTTATATTTGTGCTGTATGAATTGGTAGCTCGAAAATGATGGAGAGAAAGAGTGTTGTCTATGAAGTTGAGAGATGGGTGTAACTGCTTATGAGGACCAGTGAGACATACATGACAAAATTTGTGTTGTAACCTTTTGTTATGTTTTGTAATTTGTCATTGTAATATTTGTAATGTAAGCATTAAGAGAGGGTGTTAGAGATAATGCTTACAGCTGTTGTAACTCTGAGTTTGTAGGTTAACTATGAGTGTTGTAAGTGTGAGTTTCTAGGTTTACTATTTTTAGCTAATCAAATCCACTTTCTTAAAATCTAGATTGCTAAAAGTCTGTGATCTAGATGCTATATATGTAACCTCCATTTATCTATAAAATATGAATTGAATTATATTGTGTCTTAATCATGTGCAATGGATGCTCTCCATTTCTCTAAATTTGAAGCCTTTATAGAAATACCTAGCAATCCTAATTTCTTTATGGATGTTCATCGACAAACGGGAATGTCTAAATATTCAGAATGCAATTCAGAATCAAGAACAAAGATAATATAACTTACCAGACAAGTCCGGCGGATCACACTTGTAGAGATCAACCTCGGGAATAATATCAAGCTCTATTTTCCAGCAATGAACTTTCCTTTTCAAATAATAAGCCTCTAGTTCTTCATTCGTGGGATGAAATCTAAACCCTGGAGGCAAAGATATCGGGGCCATTACAGCGGTATCTTAATCGAAATTCACTGTTTCACCCGACCAAAATGCGAAAAGAAACGAAACAAGGTAGAAGCTATGGATTTTTCAGCTTAATTTGGCTCGCCTTCTTTTGATTCTGAAAAACACTGACAGATCTCTAACGTTTTGACATATTAAACATTTAAAGAAACGCGACAAACACTTCCACTTCCTTGACCTTTTTCGCCCGCAAAGAAACAGAACAGAATCTGTACAAAAATCCCAAAAAGAAATTGAAATGATGTTCAAATCAAGCAAGAGACGAAATAAGTTACCAAAATCAGCTGAAGGCCCCGAAAAAATACGGGCTATGGAAGTCCGCTGCTGATCAAGGACCGCAAGGAAATAAAACTCGAAAAATATTCTATTATGTCGGACTTGAAGAGATTTATTATACCGTACGGAGATGGGCAGTTCAAATGACGAAGAAATGTGTGGAGACAGGAATTGAAGCTCTCTGTGCTACTATTTATACCTTTTCTCAAACCCTAAAACATTCCCTAGGAAAGTTAGCCACCAGACATACATAATCCGGATTAATAACTTACGTGTTTATTTGTAAGAATGGACGGATGAATGGATTGAAGCATTAATTTAAATTAGTGGTCAAGAAATAGATAAAACCGACATCGTTACGTGTTCCATAAGACCCGCTGAATTTTCCTGCCAGTGTCTTACGCATTTTAATCAACATTTGATATATTTTTGCAGTGTGAAAGAGGTTTCACTGTGTTTCGCTTGCGTCGAAACATGGGCTTTTTGGCGGTAATGTGGCCCGAAAGAGTCTCAAAAGAGACGTGTAAAATAAAATAAGGCCAGTTAAAGTGGTTCTGCAGCTTGAAAAATTCAAATTTGATCTTTTCGGTGTTCTGAAAGAGACGTCGACACTAGATCATTAATATCCCTGGCATCCATCGTTATCACCCGTCCTCTTTTAGATCATTGAATGTTAGTATTCTTAAAGATTAAGATGACTAAAACTACATGTCGTTAGAATCAAATAAGAAACCGAAAGATTGCAGCTTTGTTAGTATTTTTACCCCTCTGCCGCCCAGCGCCCTATTCCCTCCTCCACCGCCGGGCTCCCCGTTCGGCCCAGCTCTCCGTTCCATTATAAATGCCATACGCATTTGGATTTTGAATGTAGTAAAGGCGTGAACGATCCAGAATTCAAATTTGGATTTTGAATTTTTAAACCGCCCAATCCGTGTTTTGTTTCATTCGAAATTTTGAAAAGGCTGGGTGTTGCAGAGAGATTCGATATGAACAACGACCATGCTGAATATGTGATCGTTAGCTGAAAGCCTAACCAAAGAAGATGACGACCGCCTCATCGCTCACATTCGAGCCCACGCGTTCGCTTCCCAAGGCCGCAGGTTTCTTGCCTGAACTCTGTTCTTCAATGGAATCTACAACTGATTGTCAATTGAAGAGATTATATTTAATTTTTTTCTTCATTTTCTGATGCAGGGCTGTTGCGATGCGGAAAGAGCTGCAGGCTACGATGCATAAACTACAGTTTAGTCAAGTAGGGCACATCTCTACAATTTGACCAACAACGGCCTCTTCCCCTCACGAGCTCAATTAGACCAGCATCCTCCCGTAATTTCTCCTTCTATGTTGTGGGCGTTCCGGCGACCTCCCATGATTATATCGGTGACCGGCTATGATACCAGTTGTTAGGATTTGTTTGCTAATTATCCAGAGGAAGAACAGATTTGGGGCCTTTTAGAACCGCCCAGCAAATCTGCAAATACCCACACAAACTCACGAATTGAGCAATTTATTAACCCAGCACTCTCACAGCAGATCTTCTGCACAATGACAAATCGCACATAGAAGAAAAGAGGAGAAAACAGGGGAAATGGAAAAAAACAGGAGGAAATAGGATAGAACTGATTTTGTATTCAATTCGTGTGTTCGTTACAGCACACCAACATGGCCATAGATTTACATATTTATACAATCGATTGAGTATCCAGATCCTCCGAAGACCTGAGCATCTAGTGCCTTCCTGAATTAATTATTTAATCTAGATTATGCGGGAAAGTTCTGTTCCCTTTTTTTACTTTGCGGCCTGTGGTAGTTAGTAGCAGTTTTGGAAAATTAGAAGCGGCTTCTATAATTTTCGGGGGCATGTTAGCTTTTCGAGCGGTTCTTGGAAGATTCATTAAGCTTCACTGTTTAACACACTTATCATGTTTTGAGTCGATTATTTCCGTTAGATTGTGCTCCTTTGGTTAAGATTGAAGGTCACTTTGCTTAATCACTTCAACACCTATAATAAGGATTAATGGTTAATAAACACATGCATTGAATCAATAATAAAAGAAAGTAATATCACATGGTTTCTGAAGGGGCTATTCTTTTTCCTTTCCTGTAATTCCAGCAAAACCAAAAAAAGAGAACAATGTCAACCCCTTTCTCACATGATGATGCTTGTAGGTTTATGTCTTGGTTGGGAAATTATATTTAACTACACAAAATCATAATCATAGGAGGTTTCTCTTTCGAAAACATTTAATTATGAATTACCAAAAATCAAATCCTATTTGTCTTCTTTTCGTGGACTACTCTTCAAATTGTCTCCTCCCTAAAAGATATGGTTCTTTTGTTTTCATTCGTAGTCATACCTAGCAAGAACATTGAAACTACACCCCTTCTTTTACTACTATACAAGCTCCAAGATTGGTTGTTGGTTGCCTACTTCTATAGTTCTACCCAATTTTGTTGTTGGAACTCATTTTCTTCCTTCCTGGAGGCCAGTTCTATGGAACACTACTAGAACCAATTTCTTCCAAAGAGAATTGATCTCTTTTCACATATCTCCTCTTCCCCCTCTATTTCTCTCCTTATTTTATTTTTTAGGTTTCATATTTTCTTTCAAGATCTTTTCTTTTATGAATGGAAAATTGCCCAAAAATGAAGAATTGTGTTCTTGTTCCCCTTCTCTTTTTTCTAGTGACATTAATTCCTTTTTAATGAGCCAAAAACATTCTATTAAAACCTATTGAATATCTCGTGTTGATTTTTTTTCAAGCTTTGGTTTTATCTGCCTGCTTCACCCATAGAGTCAAACATCCGTTTAGTGTCTTACTTGACCATTTAGCCAATTGCTCTGTCAATTCTCCTAATCAATTATCAACTATCAACCAACTATATCCAAAATAACTATAGGTATGATGAACCTACATAGACTACTACAATTCAATTACGGAACTACAACTGAGATTAAATTTCTATCCCTAGAGTTTGCAACTTGGAAAAAAGGAACGGAGGACAGGATATGATGATGTCCTTGTAGCATCAAAGTTGTTGGTGGTGGAACTTAATATAGGGGAGAAGAGGCATTATTGAGTGAAAGGGTGAAGGAGAAGAGCACAATGGGAGACTAGGTACAATTGGATGTCAATTTCTATTGATCCATGACATTGGCTATAGAAACAAACTTGAATATGAAGCTACCTTTCTTCATAAGATAAGTTGAAATGAAGAAGGACCTTATGGGACAACATAAGAAGACTCGATGTAGTAGAGTTCAATACTTCATCCGTTTTCTTCAACAGGTACAACCAGGTTTTTCGTGAGAAGTCATAGATGGATGTTAAATAGTAGAGAGATCCTCCTAGACATTTCACCTGCATAGGACCACATATATATGAGTGTACAATGTCCAAAACTCCTTTTTCTTTACACGCTTCCTTTAGAATTGGTACTTGGTGAGATCACCTACCTCACCACTTGATGGATTCTGTAGTGTACCCTTCACTACCCAGGTTCACCCAACCTCTCGGTTTACCATTCATTACATGGATTTAAAAACAAATGCATTTAAC
>JZKD02S0098799.1:189927-200981 GCA_000966675.3 Picea glauca | reverse complement strand
GGTGTTTTGACTTTAAGTGTGTCAGTGGGTAGCTCGAAGAAGAGGGAGAAGAAAGAGCGGAAGCCGTGTGATTGCAGAGTGGGTTTCAGTGCCGAGGAAGACCAGATCAGACAGAGAGATGAAAGTTCTAGTGTTGTAACCTTTTGTTATGTTTTGTAATTTGTGATTGAGATATTTGTAAAGTAAGCATTAAGGGAGGGTGTTAGAGATAATGCTTATAACTGTTGTAATGGTGAGTTTCTAGGTTAACTATTACTCTTGTAATAGTTAGTTTCAACTATGACTCTTGTAACTGTGAGTTTCTAGGTTTACTATTTTTAGCTAATCAGATCCACTTGAGTCAGTGATCTGCATGCTATATATGTAACCCCCATTTGTTTGTTAAGCAAGGAAAACGTTTTGTGTTGTGTGAATTAATTCTTCCAATTTTATCTTAGGAATGGCTTCTTCTCTTGTATTTCCTTCTAATGTTTTATCATCCAATTAATCGCCAAGCGCTGGTCATATGGGTTTCCAGAGACCGCCTGTAGGATCGAGCACCCGGACCACAAATCTTAGATTTCCGTGGTGTTTGAAGGTGAGATCAGTGCAGGCCTCTGTGGGTGCAGAGGCGGCCATTTCAGATCAGCGTCACATGGAATGGAGAAATTTGTATGAAGTTCTGGCGATAAGCCCCGCAGCGACCCCAAAGGACATAAAGAGGGCTTACAGAAAACTTGCGCGGGAGTTTCATCCGGATCACGCGGCTTCTTCTCAGTAAAAAAACGAGAGCACCCAGATGTTTTTGAAGATACACAATGCATATGTGGCTCTCTCGGATCCACATGACCGCGCCCAATTCTCTGCAACGACCTACGTCAGGACCCTGTGCGGCTCCCCCGCCGACCCACAACGAGATGCTCGCGAATCTCAGCAAAATCTTGCTTCCGGTATCCCAAACTTCCCGGCGCCGATGGTGCCCCTTAGAACCAACACCGTCATGAACAGGCACAACAGCGTAACCTTGGCATTTTGCATCGCCCTCTGGATCTGCCGAACCCTGCGTGCTCCCAGCGAGAGAAACCCCAGAGCCTGCAGTGTAGTCCAAAATCTTCAATCTCGAGGACAGGCGTGATCCGCCACCCTGCATTGCATTGAATGCGAGGGGATGTCCAACTGCACTGCAGTGACGGGACTGGGCGGAACAGAACCTGGGCGCTGGGGCTGAACCGGGGGCTGGGCGGCGGAGGGGTATGACTGTCGGCTGGGCGTTCTACGGGATGGAGCCCGATGCCCGAGACGTCCCATCAGGCTCCATTTCATAGAAGCTTTAGCTTACTCCAACAGGGAGAAAGGGTGGCCAACAAGTTATGTTAACATGCAACGCAAAAGAATATTGTCCTTTAGAACATGCAACTAAATTTACTTTAGTTTATTAATATTTTATTTCATCAATATTTTAATACATTGTTCATATTTTATTACATTATTAATATTTTAATAATTTATTAATATATAAAAAATGTTTTATTGTATTAATATTTTAATATAATAATATAATACATTAATATATTTAATTAATATATAAATAATGTTTTATTGTATCAATTCTTTAATATAATAATATAATACATTAATGTATTATAATTGTGTTTTTACTTTATTCAAATTTTATTATTATTGTAAATACATGTAATGTTTTATTATAATAAATACATAAATACATTACAATGTTTTATTTTATTATAATAAATACATGTAATGATTTATTATTATTAATAACTTTATTAATATTTTTGTTATTTACTATTTTATTTTTGCTAAATTTATTTATAATCTATAAATTATATATTCGATTATTAATATATTATTTTAATAATGTATTTATTTTGTTTTAACTTATTTTATTTATACTTTATTATTTTTTATTTTATAAATAATTGTTATTTAATATTTATTTTATTATTGATAATCAATTGATAATTAATCATTTAATTATTATTAATTAATAATTATTAATTGATTATTATTAAATTCTTATTATTAATCGATTATTATTTAAATCTTTTTAATAATTTATTAATAAAATTATTATATATATTTTTTATTATTTTTTTAATAAATTATTTAATTAATAATAATATTAACTAAAAATTTAATAATTTTATTTTAAATAATAATTTAGTAATTATTAAATAATATTTAATTATTACATTTAAAATGTATAAATGTGTTTATGGTTGTGGCCATGCATGTCGGTCGTGAACTAGCAACAACCACATTAAGTAAAAAGTGGTTGATATAAGTAGATCGGCGCCATTTTCCAATTTTTTTAATTAATGACACTATATCAACCACTTTTTATTTAATGTGGTTGTTGCTAATTATGTTAACATGCAACACAAAAGAATATTGTCCAAGGAAAATGCTCAAACACTTTTATTAAAGATACTTGTTTCAGGAGCTTCTTTCGTCACCTACTTTATTTTCTTTTATTAAACCTTATCTGCTTTTATAAATAACACAGCCTCGAAGCTAGCGAATGAAACAGTCGTATAAAACCATGCTTATTTTTAACACTAGCTTATCTTCGCTTTAGGCATCGAAGAATGACATTGGGGAAGAATGAGTTATAAAGGGGATGTAGAAACTTTTTTGAATACAGTGGATCAAACTCTCATAGTTGGAAGAATGAGTTATAAAGGGGATGTAGAAACTTTTTTGAATAGAGTGGATCATATATATATATATATATAATTTATTAATAGTTTTTCTACTTGTTTTAAGTTTTATTTCAAATATCATAAAATTTAGTGGTGTGTTGTTTTCATCATTTAGTTTTTTAGTTTTTAATGTAATCATCAAAATTAAGTAGAATTGATGATCTGTGTGTGCTATAAATTCAATTGAGAAGAGATAGGGTATGTATACTTTCATGTCAAAGTCACATAATTCAATTTGATGTCTCACTTACTTTAAAAATAAATTATTATTATTATTATTATTATTTTATGAATGTATTCCTTTTCTTAAAGCTTTTTAGTTATTTGAAATACTATGAAAATTATTAAAAATAATAAAAGGTAAGCTTTCTATCACTTTTATTTTTTTCTCTTTACCTTTTAGTATAATTAAAGGGAAATAATGCAATTAATTATTTCTAATTAAACTATAACACATGATGATATGTGATGGTGCCCATAGTTAAGATGTACTTATTTTTTTTTTCTCAAATAAGTCTTAAAAATCTAAATAAAAAAAAAACTTTAAAATGAGTGTTTGTCTTTGAGCTTGTCCTCATTGATAATAAAGAATTTAGCCACTTCCATGCATCCATGAAGATTGCAACAAGGAGTCTTGTTATCTAAATTGGAAGGGCATAGATGTTGCTCTAAGAACTTTTCCAAGAGTTCATCTCACTACTAATGAAGAGTGTGAGGCTCTTTCTCTACCATTCTCATTTTGATAAATGGGGATAGAGAAATTACAATTGATATATAGGTGAAATAATTATTCTTGTCAAATTTTTAGTTTGGGATTTTATAATTATTTTCCTAAGTGTCCATTGAAATGAAAATTTGTGAACCCTTAGATATGGTCTTTTGAATTTTGCAAGAACAAATATAATGTATAGATGCAAAATTCAATATTTAAGTCCCAACATTTTGGTTAAGGTGTAAATTTTTTTAATATTATTATGATTTTTGTGATCACATTTTTTTTCCAATAAACTCTACTTGGTTAAATCTATATATTTTCTTGTAAGACTTAATGTAATGCATATCCACTTTACTAGATCCTTCTACTATGTTATTAGAATTATGTATATTGAAATCAATGAACTTTTGAATATTGTAGATAAATAATTTAGATTATTCAATACACTACACACCACAATTTGCATTCACATTCTTGAAGTTTATTTGTCATTGTAACTAGTTGAAAGATTTGAAACCAAAAAGTGGCTAAACAAATAAATTTGAGCTATATTTATTAAATAAATAAACTTGAGCTCTATGCATTAATGTGTTTTCATAGAAAAAAGTGGGTTAAGTATTCAGATTTCCACAATAACCCTAAAAGACATTAATTTACTAGAAATACTTCAACGACTTTGAAGTGTGTTGAATATGAGTAATGTTAATAGAATTTAATTTATCTTTGGATACTTTCATATGGAAAATTTGAATTAAACACTTTGCAATACTACATTAAGATATCATACACCTACATTTTTAATCTCATCGTTTGACTTATCTTGACACCTCTACTCATTCTTTCTCATGATTTATCTCATCATTTGGCAAACAAATTTATGGTATATTGAATATGGGTAAAGCTAATAGAATTTAATTCATCTTTAGATATTTTCATAGGACAAATTTGAATTAAACTCTTTGCAATACCATACTACAATATCATACACCTCTACTTTTTCTTTCACATACTTAATCTCACCATTTGACTTATTCTCCTCTATTAGTAAGATATGTTAATTCTATGCTGACCAATACTTAACACAAATCACCCAATATGGAAAGAATTGTGACAAGGCTCCTCGAATTTGAAGTTAAACTCTAAAGACTTAAATTAATCTTAAACATAAATGTAGCTATCTCTAAATGAGAAAAGGAGTGATGTTTATGAAAGGAGAATGAGAAAAGGAGTGATGTTTATGAAAGGGAGAAGAAAATATAGATGACCTAATTCATGTTCCTAGCTTATCATGTTTTGAGATTCGATTCCGCATTTGTAAGGTCATGAACAAAAACTGAAATGTCATCTCTTGTCAAACATCAACTCGTTACTCTACTACCTGTCAAACATCAACTCGCAGTGTCAAATTGCTAGATGCTACCATACAACGCTATATTAAAAACAGGTTGGAAAAAACAAACACTTTATTGAAAGACAAGTTGAAAACAACAACCGAACGATCATTTTGTTAGACAAGTGACAATAAAAGAGAAATATCAAAATAAAAAAGTTTATAGAGATGCCGCTGGGTTGAGAATCCTCCTTTACGTAAAAATGTGTCCTTCAAAAGTAAACTCCAATCAGAATGACGGACAATTTAACATTGTATGTTTTTATCAATTGACGAAAGCTTTGTTAACACCAATTCTATCTTTTTTTATTGTGTTTAATAAACTTATTATTCGAGTTTTGTTAAAAAATATCTTCAATAACCTTCCTATTCGGACTTCTCAGATTTTGTGTAGAGCGATTTCTTCTAACCAGATAATTTAATCTTTCACTTGTTTAGAGTTTTTTTTATATTGAAAAATATTAAATTTATTTTCTTAAAATATTGAAAATATGAAATATTATTTTTTAATATGTATAAATATGAGTTGAAATCAATATGTTTTTTTCTTTTAATTATTTAATTACAATCAATTTAATTTAATTATATAAATTTAATTTAGTTTAATTGGAAAAACAAATATATTTAAAAAAATATATTAAATACTAATTAAGATTAATTTGATAAACAAAATGTTTATTTAGCATTTTGGCCCATCAAATGTGATTAATTTTTTTTAATAATCATCATAATAAAAGATAATACACCTAATAACATAAACATGTTTCTTACTCCCTATTTTTTTAAAAATATTGTAATAAATTATCTAATCAAAACCCAATTACCAAATTAAAATTGTATGGCCAATCCAACCTATATCTTCTCCTTGTTGTTTTTAGCATGCAACATGAAAACAAAATTCAATGTATTTAAATTTTTTGTTTTTTTCTTTTTTAGATCAAAAGTTTTATATAATATTATGTTATAGATTTCATATTTTTAATTTTATATTGTAATTTTATAGATAAATATTTGATTCTTTTAATAATATGTTAATATTAGATATTGAAAATCACACTTAGGACTTTATCCTAAGTGATAAGAATATTTTTATTTTTTTTTGGCTCTCAGCTCCTCTTATGATTCAAATGTAATTTATTGTCTAAATTGAGGTCATAAGGTACCTTGTATTTACCTATTTTTCCACTTGTATGTCCATCTTTCAAGGTAACCTCTTTCACAACTCATAATGCTTCCAAAAAAATAGAATATAACATTTTTTTTTTTGCCTTTATAATTACTTTGTCTATTTTCTCTTTCACTATAAAAATAGAAAAGAAATAATTTTTTTTTATTGTGAAATAGATAAAGTTGTCACTAAATTCCAATGTTACTACCAACCTATAAAAATAAAAGAAATTGGAAAATCAATTTTTTTTGGAAAATTAAATTTCAGATATAGTGGATCAAACTTTTATTAGTGATTTTTTTGGTGTGGTATTTTAGTGTTCATTACTATGTGCACGTTGGGACTAGATACCTAATGTATAAGAACAAGTTAAAGAACATATAAGACAATAGGCTTCCTAAAATTGCCTCAAAATCGAGTAGTAACCATCATCAACTCAAGCCAGGATGGCATAAAGATGTTTGGTCTTGACTAAACTATTGGGGAATCATGGAAGACACTATTTTTTACAAGAAAGATACCATTAAAAATATCATCAAATCAAAATTTAAAGAGAAAATGTGGTATGATAAAGAGTTAGAGGAAAAAAGAAAATTAAGGTATTATAAGGATGTAATCAACCCTAATCTATTAGATCAAAATTACCTATCTATTTTGACAACTATAAAGAAAAAATTAAGCATTGATAAGATAAGAGCAAATTCTCACGAGCTCCATATTGAAATTGGGCATTAGTCAATCCCTAAAATGTCATGGGATGAAAGAGTGTTTCAACTTTGTGACACTAAGAAGGTTGAAGATGAAAAACACTTTCTCTTAGATTTTCAAGCCTATACCCAGAAACAAAATTTTAAAGAATTACAAGTAATCACTTACCCTCTTAAGGTTCTATAGACCAATTGTGTATTAGTGGACATTAATCATCATCATGTCCTGTTGATATAGTCCCTTTATATGGTTTTCCCATTGGTCTCAAGGGTTTTTTGAAATATTAAGAAAGTTACTAGTGTGTTTTTTTTCTTTTTTAGTTTCTTTGTATTTATTTTTTGAGTTTTTCTTGTAACTAGAGGAATTAGTTAGAGATGATGATATGTTTGTGTGTGTTAAAGATTCAATCCAGATGGGATATGGTAGGTGTTAAAGATTCAATCCATGCTCATAGGACGTCCCTTGTCCTACAAACAAAAGGGTCTCATACAACAATTTGGTGTCTATCTTGACCATAACCTTAAAAATAGATTATTATTATTATTATTTTATGAATGTATTCATTTTCTTAATTTTTTGGGTTATTTGAAATACTATGAAAATTATTGAAACAATATAAAGTAAGTTGTGTATCACTTTTATCTTTTTCTCTTTACCTTTTAGTATAATTAAAGGGAAATTATGTAATTAATTATTTCTAATTAAGCTATAAATTATGGATATGCTATCATAACATATGGCGATGATATGTGATGATCACGATAGTTAAGATGTAACCACATTTTTTTTCTTAAATAAGTCTTAAAAATTTAAATAAAAAAAACTTTAAAATGGGTGTTTGTAGTTGAGCTTGTCCTCATTATTAATAAAGAATTTAGCCACTTTGATGCATCCATGGAGATTGCAACATGTAGTGGAGTCTTGTTATCTAAATTGGAAGGGCATAGATGTTGCTCTAACAACTTCTCCAACACTTATCACAATTAACTAATGGTGTGGGGATGTCTCTTTACCATTCTCATTCTTTTCAACGGGGATAGAGAAAATACAATTGATATATAAGTGAAATAATTATTCTTGTCAAAGTTTTACTTTTGGATTTTATACTCATTTTTTTCAATGTCCATTTAAATGAAACTTTGTACACCCTTAGATAAAAAAATTTAAGTTTTGCAAGAGAAAAATATCATATATAGATACAAAATTCAAGATTTAAGTCCCAGCATTGTGGGTAGTCTTGTAAAAATCATTTCCATTAACAAATCTTTGAAATTTTGTTTAACATTTGTTCAAAGTCTCATTTTAAATCCTAAAAATTGTTTAAATTTATAATACAACTAAATAAATGTCAAGTCATATCATTAAAATTTGGACTCTATGTTTCCATCCTTAATATAAGGAATCAACTGATACTAACCACTGTAGAATCTATAATTTCTATAAATGTAAAACTTTTCTATATTATTATGATTTTATGATCACATTTTTATTTTCTAATAAACTTTACTTGGTTAAATCTATCTACTTTATTATAAGGTTTGAGTTAATGCATATCCACTTTATTAGATTTATCTACTATGTTATTCAAATTAATGTACATTGAAATCAATAAACTTTTGAATATTGTAGATAAATAATTTAGATTATTCACACATTCTTGAAGTTTATTTGTGATTGAGATTAGTTGAAAGATTTGAAACCAAAATATGGCTTAAAAAAATAAATTCGAGTTCTATTTATTAAACAAATAAATTTGAGCTCTATTAATTAATGTATCAAGTTTTAAGTTTTAGGAAAAAGTGGGTTAGCTATTCACATTTCCATAATAATCCTAAAAGAAATTAAATTCTTAATTTACTAGAAAACCTTCAACAACTTTGCAATGTGTTAAATACGAATAATGTTAATGAAATTTAATTCATCTTTAGATATCTTCATAAGATAAATACTTTTACAATACCACGATGCAATATCATACACCTCTACTCTTCCTTTCACATGTTTAATCTTATCATTTAACTTATCTTACACATCTACTCATTCTTTCACAGATTAATCTGATCACTTGACTTATCTCCTCTGGTAGTAACATATGTAAATTCCATGTTAGACAAAAACTTAACACAAGTCATCCAACATGATAAGGAAGGATTGTGACAAGGCCCTGGAAATTGAAGTTAAATTCTAAAGAGTTAAATTAAGCTTAAACATAAATGTGTCCATTTCTAAACAAAAAAAAGGAGTGATGTTTATGAATGGAAGAAGGAAATAAAGATGACCTAATTCATGTTCTTAGTTGATCATGTTTTCAGATTCGACGCCCGGTTTATAAGGTCTTGAAATCATGAACAACAAATGAAATGTCATCTCTTGTCAAACATCAACTTACTATAGCTATTGCCATGTCAAATGCCTAGATGCAGCTATTTTAAAAAAACGAAAAAAGCAGGTTGAAAAAAACAAACACTATATTAAAATGCCTGGATGCAGCTATTTAAAAAAACAAAAAACAGGTTGAAAAAAACAAACACTCTATTAAAAGACAAGTTGAAAACAACAACAACCGAGCGATAATTTTGTAACAAAAGTGATAAGAAAAATAGAAATATCAAAAACAAAAAGTGTATAGAAATGACGCTCCCTTTAGAATCCTCCTTAACGTAAAAAAGTGCCCTTCAAAGGTAAACTCCAATCAGAATGATGGCCAATTTAACATTGTATGCTTTTATCATCTGACGAAAGCTTTGTTAACACCGATTCTATCTTTTTCTAATTGTGTTCAATAACTTATTATTCAAGTTTTCTTAAAAAAATGTGTTCAATAACCTTCCTGTTCGGACTTCTCAGATTTTGTGTAGAGCGATTTCTTCTTACCAGATAATTTAACTTTTCACTTATTTATAATTTTTTTTAATGTTGAAAAATATTAAATTCATTTTCTTAAAATATTGAAAACATAAAACAATATTTTTTTTTAATATGTGTGAATATGAGTTTAAACAAATATGTTTTTGGTTTTAATTATTTAATTATATGAAATTTAATTTAATTATATGAAATTAATTTGTTTTAATTNTATATATATATATATATATGTGTGTGTGTGTGTGTATGAATATGAGTTTAAACAAATATGTTTTATGTTTTAATTATTTAATTATATGAAATTATTTTTTTTTAATTGGAATATATATATATATATATATATTTGTTAGTTTGTTTTTCATTTAGTTTGAGCCACATCAACACTTAGCATGGATGGGTTGACTTAACATCAAAAAGTATCTCAACAACACACTCCATCACCAAGTATCCTACATCTCAAGGACTAAAAACAATTATATTTAAAAAATATTGACTACTAATTAAGATTAATTTGATAAACAAAATTTTTATGGAGCATTTTGCCCTATCAATATGATAATTTCTTTTAATATCCATCATAACANAAAAAGTATCTCAACAACACACTCCATCACCAAGTATCCTACATCTCAAGGACTAAAAACAATTATATTTAAAAAATATTGACTACTAATTAAGATTTATTTGATAAACAAAATTTTTATGGAGCATTTTGCCCTATCAATATGATAATTTCTTTTAATATCCATCATAACAAAAAATAATAAACCTAATAGCATAAACATATTTTTTACTACCTATTTTTTAAAAAATATATAAATTATCTAATCAAAACCCTATATATAGTTTACCATTTTTTAAAGAATATTGTAATAAAATATCTAATCAAAAACCCACATAAATTTTAAAATTAAGAAATTAAAATTTTATTGCCAATCCAACCTTCATCTTCCCCGTGTTGTTTTTATGGATCCAACATGAAAATAAAATTTAATGTATTTAATTTTTTTTTGTTAAAGATTTGTTTTTTATTTTTTTAGGATCAAAAGTTTTATACAATATTATAATATAGATTTTATATTTTTAATTATATATATATAAATAATGTTAATATTAAATTTTGAAAATCGTATTTAGAATTTTATTTTAAATTTTCTTTTTTGGGCTTCATACTTCTTTCATAATTCAAATGTAATTTATTATTTAAATTATACAATATTCAAGATATTTTGTATTGATATTTTCAACATAAAAATCGAGGTTACTCATAAAAATTGTACCTAATTTTCCACATGTATGTTCATCTTTCAAAATAACCTCTTTCATTACTCATAATTCTTTCAACAAAAATAGAATATATTCTCTTTTTTTTTTTTTGCTTTTATAGATAGAGTGTCTATTGTCTACATAGTTAGTATTTTTAGGTTTAGCTATTAAGCATGGTATTTAATAAACATTGCATTCATTATTATAAAAGAGTAAAAAAAAAAATTTTTTTAACAGAAT
>JZKD02S0098799.1:174449-189895 GCA_000966675.3 Picea glauca | reverse complement strand
ATGAAATAGATAAAATTGTCACCAAATTCCAACACTACTAAAAACATATTAAAACTAAACAAAACAAATGGGAAAATCAATTTTAAAACAAAACAAAACAAATTAGAAAATCAAACAACAAATTGAAAAATCAATTTTTTTTGGAAAATCAAATTTTAAAACTAAAAAAACAAATTGAAAAATCAATTTCAAAACAAAACAATTTAGAAAATCTAACAACAAATTGAAAAAACACCTTTTTTGGAAATTCAAATTTGGATATAATGGAACACTACTATCAACATATTAAAACAAAACAAATTGAAAAATCAAACAAAAAAAATTTTAAAAATCAATTTTTTAAAAGTCAAATTTGGGTATAGTGGATCAAATTGTTATCCTGATTTTTTTGGTGTGATCTCTTATCGTTCACTACTATGTGCACGTTTATATTTCCAACACAACTACCAACTTATAAAAGCAAAACAAATAGGAAAATCAATTTTTTTTTGAAAATCAAATTTGGATATAGTGGATCAAACTGTTATCGCTGATTTTTTTTTTGGTATGGTCTTTTATCGTTCATTACTATGTGCACGTTTATATGTTCTTTTATCGTTCATTACTATGTGTACGTTTATATGTTCTATCGGTATAGTCCATGTTTATGTTTCTTGAAACTAACAAACAAATTGAAAAATCAAACAAAACAAATTTGGAAAATCAATTTTTTTTTAGGAAGATCAAATTTGGATATAGTGGATCAAATTTTTGGTTTTTGAAACCAACAAAACAAATAAAATCAAACAAAATCAATTTGGAAAATCAATGTTTTTTTTGGAAGATCAAATTTGGATATAGTGGATCAATTTGTTATCGCTGATTTTTTTGGTGTGATTTTTTATCGTTCATTATTATATGCATGTTTATAGTTCCAACACTACTACCAACATATAAAAACAAAACAAATTGGAAAATCATTTTTTTTTTAAATCAAATTTGGATATAGTGCTTCTTCAGAATCAACCAAAAGACAGAGAGATGCACGGAGCTATGGGATCCAGGGAGGGAAAGTCACTACTGAAGATAGCTTAATGGATTGATTATCTACTTAATGATTTCTTTATTCTCCATACTGCTGACTCCATATTTAAGATGATGATTGATTGAATATCCATAATGCTTATTTCCAGATTCCAGATGCTTATTCTTTCTTATCTGTCACTGCTTTATTTTCTCTCTTCACCGCTTTCTTCTTTACTCCCACTTAACTATAGGAGATAGAGACCGACCGGTTGAACTATAATAGCTGGTAGCTGGGGCCGGCTCTCTCTATATCCCTTCTGTCTATGTCCTAGGCCTATATTTAACAGGTGAGGATGCAGGAACTAGGGACTCCGCCATTGGATCTGCTGGAGAATATTTAACTTGGTAAACAAAACAAATTGGAAAATCAATTTTTTTTTTTAAATCAAATTTGAATATAGTGGATCAAACTGTTATCGCTGATATTTTTGGTGTGGTCTTTTATCTTTCATTACTATGTGCACGTTTATATGTTCTATCGGTATCGGTATAGTCCCTTTTTATGTTCTTTTCGTTGGTTTCAAGTATTATTTGAAATATTATTAAAGTTAGTGGTGTGTTATTTGAAATATTATGAAAGTTAGTAGTGTGTTATTTTTTTTTAGCTTTTTTTAATTATTATTTTTTAAGTTTTTTTTGTGTAATTAGAGGAATTAGCTAGAGTTGATGATATGCTTATCTGTGTTATAGATTAACACATATTTAATTTAAAGAGGATGGGATATGTATATCTCTCTGTACATAGGAGGTCCCTTATCCTACAAATAAATGGGTCTCATATAATAATTTGGTGTCTAAATTGATCGTAACCTTGAAAATAGATTATTATGATTCTATTCATTTTCATAGATTTTTGAGTTATTTGAAATACTATGAAAATAAGCAATATAAATTAAGTTGTATATCACTTTTATCTTTTTCTCTTTACTTTTTATTTTAATTAAAAGAGAATTATGGAATTAATTATTTCTAATTAAACTATAAATTCTGGATCTATTATCGTAAGATATGGAGACTAGCCATAATTAAGATCTACCCACTTTTTTTTTTTTTTGTTGACTCAAATAAGTGTTAAAAATCTAAAATGATGCATCAAGGGAGATTGCAACATGTAGAGGAGTCGTGTTATATAAATTGGAAGGGCATATATGTTGCTCTAACAACTTCTCAAACACTTCATATCACGACAAATGAAGGGTGTGAGGCGCTCTCTCTACCATACTCATTTTTTGTCAACGGGGACACAAACATTACAATTGATACATAGGTGAAATAATTATTATTGTCAAAGTTTTAGTTTGGGATTTTATAGTCATCTTCTTCACTTTCCATTTAAATGAAACTTTGTGCATCTTTAGATATTTTCTTTTAAGTTTTGCGAGAACAAAATATCATGTATAGATGAAAAATTCAAGATTTAAGTCCCAACATTGTGGTTAGCCTTCTAAACAACATTACCATTAACAAACCATCTAATTTTTCTTTAACATTAGTTCAAAGTTTGATTTTGAATCCTAAAAATTGTTTAGGTTTCTAATGCAACTAAATAAAAGTCAACTAGTCTCATTAAAATTTGGAGTCTATGTTTCCATCCTTAATGTAAGGAATCAATTGATACTAACCACCATAGAAGATATAATTTTTATAAGTGTAAAATTTTCCGATATTATTATAATTTTTATGATCATATTTTTCTTTTTCAATAAACTTTACTTAGTCAAATCTATGAAATTTATTGTAAGATTTGAGTTAATGCATATCCACTTTATTAGATCCATCTACTATGTTAATTAATTTACATTGAATTAATAAAATTTTGAATAATGTAGATAAATAATTTAGATTATTCAATACAATACATACCATAATTTGCATTCACATTCTTGAATTTTATTTGTCATTAAGATTAGTTGAAAGATTTAAAACCAAAATATGGCTAAACAAATAAACTTGAGCTTTATTTATTAAATTAAAAAAATAAATTTGAGCACTCTTAGTTAATGTGTCAAAGTGGGTTAGCTATTAGCATTTTGACCATAACCCTAAAATACATAAAAAGAATTCAACAACTTTACAATGTGTTGAATATGACTAATTTGTTAATAGAATTTAATTCATTTTTGGATATTTTTATAGGACAAATACTCATGCAATACCACAGTACAATATCATACACCTCTACTCTTTCTTTTACATGCTTAATCTCATCATTTAAATTATCTCGACACCTCTACTTATTCTTTCACTTTATTAATCTCTCATTTGACTTATCTCCTCTAGTACTAACATAGGTTAATTCTATGTTGACCAAAACTTAACACAAATCACCTAACATGAAAAGCGTTGTGAGAAGGCTCCTCCAATTTGAAGTTAAATTCTAAAGGGTTAAATTAATCTTAAACGTAAATGTAGCCATCTCTAAAGGAGAAAAGGAGTGATGTTTATGAAAGGAGAAGGAAATAAAGATGACCTAATTCATGCTCCTAGTTGATCATGTTGTGAGATTAGACGCCTCATTTGTAAGGTAATGGAATCATGAACAACAAATGAAATGTCATCTGTTGTCAAACATCAACTCTAATATAGCTATTGCCGTGTCAAATTCCGAGATGCTACCATACAGCGCTATATTAAAAAACATGTTGAAAAAAACGAACACTATATTAAAAGACAAGTTGAAAACAACAACCGAAGAGTGATTTTGTAAGACAAGTGACGATAAAAGAGAAATATCAAAAACAAAAACTGTATAGAGATGTCGCTCCCTTGAGAATCCTCCGTAGCGTAAAAATGTGTCGTTCAAAAGTAAACTCCAAAAGAATGGACCATTTAACATTTTATGCTTTTATCAATTTGATTTAATTACATGAACTCAATTTATTTTAATGGGAAAAACAAACATATTTAAAAAAATATTTACGCCGAAAGGCGTATACCTATTGACAATGGGCACAATTAATCACCTTTTAATCATAAATTTCAATCTTAGGGTTGGCAATTGAAGATGTTGGCATATTCTTCATCGTCCTCTCTAATCAATGGATGAGATTTTCATAAATTAACTTCCGCTCATTTATAAAGAAGTCCGTTTATGTGATTACTTTTTTACATTTACTAAATAAGATTAAAAAATTACTTGCTCACCACCAGATTGCCACGTTCAGTGATTAAAAGATAATCTATTAAGCTGGCCACAATTTACTATATTATTATTACTGGGCGGATGTTTATGGCCGCGTGGATGTGAAGTGAAGCATTTCAACCTCCACCCTCCCCTCCGCGCGCATTTGATGTGTTGGCCACGATTTTCATGGAGAATATGAAACGATTGTGAGTGTGCATCAACAAATGAGCGAGTGCGCATCAACCAAGGAGCAAGGAGGTTCAGAATGACGACCTTTCGGAGGTTCAGACTGACGGTATGAAACGATTGTGAGTGCGCATCAACAAATGAGCGAGTGCGCATCAACCAAGGAGCGAGGAGGTTCAGACTGACGACCTTTCAGAGGTTCAGACTGACGGCCGAAGACTGACGACCTTTCGGAGGTTCAGACTGACGGCCTTTCGGCGTTCTCAGCCGCAAATTAGCGGCTGTGCTAGTAACTATTACTTAAGATTAGAATTTGATAGACCAAATGTTTATGGAGAATTTTCCCCATTAAATATGATTAATTTTTTATGGAGTTTCTTAAATTCTCTTAGCTGTCATCTTGACAATCCCATCTCTTTGCACTATTTCTTCCTTTTATGTAATATGGCTTCCTAGTGCGTCCTTCTACTTAGTTTTCTCTCATCTGTGATAGTTTTATGCTTTTCCTCCTTACTTGCTAATCTAAACTTGTTGGACTTCTCAACCTGCGACTCCTTTCCTGAACCTTTTTCGTACTTTTTCCTTTTTTCTACTTTCTTTTTCTTTATTTTTCTATCTTTTCTTCTAATAATACACTATGATACAAGTTAATATGTGCAACTTCTCTATTGCGCGGAAGGATGGTCATCCCTATGCAGTTTCAACCAACTTTCATTCATTATTCCTTCCATGAATTGTCCATCCAATTGTTCTAACTGAACAACATCTCTATGAGTCACATATTTGATCATGTATGGCCCTAGCCAGTGTGTCGTGAAATTTCTTGGGTGATGTAAGAACTTACTTTCATATAGTAGTACTGGATCACCTCTCTGAAACTTTTTCCATTTTATGTGTCTATCATGCAATGCCTTTTTTTGTGCTTTTTGTAGTTGTTGATGGAACCCTGCAATAAATCCGTCTTGTTCTAACACTAGTAATTGTGATAGTCTTTATTCTACTACATTGGACTCTGTAAGGTTTGTCATCGCAACAATGCACAAAATCAATACAAGAAACTCCATGGGAAATGATGCCTCTTGTCCATACGCTAATATAAAGGGTGTTTATCCTGTCACTTTATTGCATGTAGTTCTATAAGCCCATAACACTGCAGGTATTCTTAAGTCCCAATCATCCCTTCCTATATTCCACACCTTGGCCAATGCATTATGCAATATCTTATTGAAGGCCTCTACAATTCCATTAGCTTGCGAGAAATATGGAGTGTTCTTTCGATGTTATATCTAGAACTCTTTTGTCAATGCTACAATTATCTTGTTCAAAAAGTAAGTCTGCTGATCACTCATAATTACTTTATGACACCCAAACCTTGTAACTATATTTTTCTAAAACAATAATCGTGCAATTGTCTCTGCACTACAATCTATAACTGGTTTTTTCTATGCCCATCTTGTGAAGTATTTTGTAGCGGTAATTATGTATCAGGGCCCTATTCTCCAAGATGATAGATTAATTGGTCCAACAAAATCCAATTCCCATTTTTCAAATGCTTGCAAGGTAACATGTGGATTCACAGACATCTGATCCCTTCACGACGATCTTCCTACTTTCTAGAAAATGTCGCAAATTTGATAATACTCCTTAGCATCCTTGTGGGGGTTAGGCCACCATATCTTTGCACACAATATCTTTCGTGTTGTCTCCTTTCCTGCATAGTGTCCTCCTACAATTTCACCATGCGCCTCGGTGAGGATCATTGTTCTTTTGTGTTCTAACTTACTATCGTCCCAGTATCGCATCTATGCCCAACTTGTATAAATTTCTTGTGATCAACTGATAATCTGTTGATTTAACCACTAGATTCTTATTTTCTTCTACTTTCATGTTGTATGGGGCGACTCATGTGCTTAAAAATTGAACAATTTCTACAAAGTGGTCATCTATCATTTGAACTAAGAATAATTTCACATATGATAAATTATCATCTAGGTTTATTACGTCTTTTCCTGTCGGTATCCGTGAAAAATGGTATGGATATGTGTCTAGTTTCCCTGGCTTCACAATAACTTCAAAACCATACTCTTGGAACAACAATAACCATCAGAAGATTCTCCCCCCCAACACTAATTTGTTCACTAGATATCTTAGTGTAGAGTGGTCTGTATACATCTTGAAATGGGACCCCAATAAATAATGTCTCACCTTCTGCAAGGCATAAACCATTTCCAAGACATCCCTTTCTATCGTCGTGTAATTCTTCTCAATGGTTGACAACTTCCTGTTAGTAAACACAATTGCATGGTCTATATCCCCCTCTCTTGTCTTGGCTAACAAGGTGACAAGTACTATCAACGATACGTCTACATGAATGTGCAACTCTTCTACTAATATGGGAACAACAGAATGGACACAGTTACTAACTTATATTTCAATACATCCATACCCTTCTAGAAGTCTTCATTCCACTGAAACTTAGCTTCTTTCTTCAAAAACTTCTCCATTGGAGCTGCAATCTGTGCATAAACTTTAATAAATTTCTTGTAATATCTGGTATGGCCCAAAGTTTTTCTCAACTATCCCACTAATTTAGGTAGTGTAAAATTAACAATTACTTCTCTCTTTGTAGGATCTACTAACAAACCCTTCTTTCATACAACATGTCCTAACAATATCCCAAACAATGCATAGAAAATACTTTTCTTCAAATTTAATGAAATTTGGTATTGTCTACTTCTATCAATCATTAACCTTAGAGTTTCTACGTGATATTTAAATAGGCTAAATATAGTCCAATCATCTAATTATACTTCAATAAGCTTAAGAATAAAGTCCTTAAATGTTGTGACATCTACTCTAGAAAACAAAACATATGCATTATTCAGTCCAAACAACATTATTGTATATTGGTAGGCTCCCCATTTTGTTGCAATGGTATTCTTATGTCTGTCTTCGGGTGCAATATTTATCTGATGGTATCCTGAAAATCTATTGGTGAACGTGTAGGCCTCCTTCCCTCCTACATTTTATAATACTCCATCTATAAAGGGGTCGAAAACAGGTGAGGCAAACAAGCATCCTTCAAATTCCTTAGGTCTACACAAATTCTAATACCCCCTATTTTATTATCTTTAACCACCATTCGAATTATCCATTAGGAATCTATGAAGGGTTAAATTATACCATCTTCTATCATTCTGACAAGCTCTACTTTCACTTTTTTGTTGTACTTTGGATTCGATATGTAAGGTATCTATCTTACTGGCTTAGCATATGGTTTTAATTGAATCTTCCTCTCGCCCAATTCTCCAGTTATTCCCTTAATCTATGAAACAGTTTTTGGAAAGAGATTTTGATACTCGCTCAAGAGGTATACAATCTTCTCCACAGTCTCATCGTTCCAATAATCACCAATGTTTGCAAACTTAGATTTATCCTTTGTTCCAATGTTCACTTTATGCACTCTTAATATATTTTCATATGTGTCGGATTCAAGTGTTGGACCTACTACATCTCACTCCACTTCAGTCTCTAGTACATGTACATTTCTTGGGTCTTCTCCTTCTTGGTCTTCCTCGGTAACATGATAACATTGTAATAGTTCATGAACTATTGTAGACTCTCTCTGCACACTACATGTGGGTAATATTTTGACCAGACCTTCTTCCACAAAAAAAATTCCTCTAATGAATTGTAAAGTTGCATCTACTAAAGGTAACTTAGCTTCAAAATTAAAATTTACCTTAAAGTTTTGGGTGAGATATTCAAAGTTTGTTGTCCCTCTGCGCACTTATAGCTCTAAATACTAGTTCATGGGAACTATCTCTAGTGTATGTATGAACTTGTGCATCCATTCCTACTTCAACACATGCCTCCAAGTTGTAATACATCTTGCAAAATGATCCTTCGGATTGTTCATCCCTGTATACATGTGCATTATGTATTTTGTTCCAAACATGATTTTCATCAACCTTTTACCATGTTGCCAATCCTTTATCCCTTCCTTCTGGGTTTCCCACCATGTCGTTGGAGTTTCTCTTAGTGAGGCATCTCATGCTAACAACCTTTGTTTTTCAGGTATATGCAGCTCAAATTCATTGACAAAAGAAATTACCTCATTTAATCCCTCAAACTTTGGCATATCATGCACCTCTATTTTGATCCAGCGTAAAAAAAGAGTAATGTGATCACACCTTCTAGTCAACACTTCATGCAACCGATGCTCCCAGTGTTCAAGTCCTTCCTCTGAGTCTGATGCACACAAGATTATGCTTATCCAACTAAGTACACAATATGCATTGGGATTGACATAATAATCTATGTACATTGTAATATTATATAAGTTATCAATTTATTTTCTCACAAGCTCCATGTATCTTCTTTCCTCCATAAGATCTAATGGTGCAATAACATTTAAGCCTCCTCCTTCAAAAATAATCCTTATTTTCTTCAAGTTAATGATTCTCTAATTGTTGAAGTCCCAATCCAATGCAACCAAAGATGGTTAGTATCCACAATCTCAATAATCTCAAAGTTATCTGGCTTACTATTATTTCATGTTAATGCATGATATATTTTCAATCGTTTCTTTAAGTTTAAATAGAGCAATCTACATTCAATAAACTCAACTCTAATATGGGAAAGTGCATATATGTTTAAGTGATCTACTTTTACAGAAATGACAAAGATCATATTCATTTTATCACATTTATTTTATATCTCAAACACACTTTTTCATGAACAATTAACAATCTTAAATTTTTTTGGTGATCAATTATTTAAAAGTTTGATTGTTTGAAAATATATTATATTGTAATTTGTATCTTATAAAGAATCAGGTAAGTTTGTTTCATATGAATATTTTATCACATTTATTTTATATCTCAAACACTCTTTTTCATGAACAATTAACAATCTTAAATTTCTTGGTGATCAATTTTTTTGACAGTTTGATTGTTTGAAAATATATTAGATTGTAATTTGTTAGATCTTATAAAGAATCAGATAAGTTTGTTTCATATGAATATTTGGTTATCTTACCTTTGGAATAAATATAAAAATATTTCCTTCTTCCATGAATGTCATGGAAGAAAAAATCTTTTTTTTGGATTGATTATCACAAACTTTGAGTTTTGAGATATTATATATTTCTTCTTAAAATACACTCTTTTGGTTTAGGATAATTTTTTTACCTTTTTTAATTATTGTATTTTTTCTTAATTTAGATTTATAAATAAGAAGGAAATGTTATACACTCAACTACCCTTTGGTTAGTTTTATTTATTTTTGATTATTTATTCTTAGTTTAAGTTTATAAATAAAAAGGAAATTTTATTCACTCAACTATCCTTTGGTTAGTTTTATTTATTGATAAATTTTCAAACTACACTTTGGTTAGTTTTATTCAACTACCCTTTGGTTAGTTTTATTTATTGATGAATTTTCAAACTACACTTTGGTTAGTGTTATTTAATGATGAATTTGCATCTTTGTTCATAAACAATAATTGTGAATTTTATTTTATATGCATTCTAAAGTTAATTTTAGTCTTTCCGTCAGAGTTGTCGGCTTATTACTCTTGTCTTGTACAGTTAGAATTTCCCTTTCCGTCAGAGTTGTCGGCTTATTACTCTTGTCTTGTACAGTTAGAATTTCCTTTCGTTTTCCTTGTTTATTTGTTTTCTTTAGCCATGAGAAATTTTGTAGGGATTTTTTTATCCTAGGAAAATAACATTGGTTTTGAGTTGTTCAATTTGCTGCAAATAGCATTATGTTTTCACGTAGTTTATATTTCAGCCAGTGTAGTATGGGATAGAATTATGATAGATTAGATTAGTGTAGTTTTTCTTAATGTTTACTTTAAGTTCAGTTTATTCTTCTTGGATTTATTTTATTTTGGAGAAGTCAATTATTCAAGGGATCTTATTTATTAGCGTGTAACTTTTCCTAATATGATTTTCATCTTATATTGAGCAGGTTAAAAGATAGATTGTACACCCATCTAATGAATACATTCTTCTTAATTGATATGGTATACCACAAACTCAGGGAAGTGTTACTCTCATCTTTTCTGCATAGAATGATTTTGAAAATTTTGTGATATCAGTTTCAATTGTGCCAAGCATCATCTCATCAATTATTTGTAATATAGTTCTAATTGTCTCATTCAATTAGATTATCATTTCTAGAAGAATCATTTAGTCTAAATTTTTATATAGAGTCAATTATTTGTAATATAGCCCTAATTGTCTCATTCAATTAAATAATTTTTTCTAAGAGAATCATTTAGTCTAGATTTCTATATAGGATCACTTGTATTTTATGAATATTATTCTAATTATTTTCATGAGGATTAAAACTATCTTATTTCCATTACTTATAAGAATGGATGTGAAGTTAATAATAAGGATATTTGAAACTATTGTCATTAATAACAAGGGACAATTGACATATTGTTAACAAGAAAAAATAGCAATAAAGCAGTTAGTCCTTAGTCCCTATCTCTGCATTGTTGAAAAATTTGAATAATTTTTTTTAATATTGTAATTGTTTTTTTTTTAAATTATACGTGTTCCATATATTATGGATTAGTTGGATCAACATTAACTGTTATTGGTTTTGTTTTCTTAAGTATACAAGAATGTCTTTCTTTTTTAGCTCTTTAGATATTCTAGGGGCAAAACTGGTAGGTCAAGACATAATATTGCAAGTCCGGATAAATAATTACCTGGAATCTGTGGTAATTAATTGGTAATTAATTACTCACCAGTAGTGACGAATAACTCCTTATACATTTCCTCACGTCTGATTACTAGTTAAGAGAGGAAATTTTGATAACTGACTGTTAGATGAGGGGCGATGAGAACAAACAATGACAAAATATTTCGATTGTTGAGAGACAAGATGAGAGGACAAAATCTTTCGATTGCTGGATTACAATAGGATTGGAGTGGCTGTTGCGATGAAGAGATTCTACACAATTCCATTCTAATCTTGTTTTGTTTGTTATGTGAAAGAGAATGCAAATGCCATGACTTGTCATGGATTTATATTATTAAATATATTGATTCAAACAAATTACGAAGGTTGTCTTGAAATTACTTCATACACTTAATTCTCAACTTAACTTTTTTCTCAGTTCCAGACTAGTTGGTCGGCTCTCACCTCACAGACTCGAGTTCATGTCCAATAATGGAATTTATTTCTAAAATTTTTCCAGCAATACAAATGTTTCTTATTTAGTGTAAGTATTCTTGTAGTTCACTCATGGTGTGATTCTCGAGATGCTGTGTTATCCTCATTTTATTTTTCCACCAAAAAAAAAAAGAGTGGCAGTAGGACATGAGTGCCTTGAAAAACAAATGTCTTTCCAAACAACGGGTACCTATGAGTGCAATTTTCAGATTTTCGCATGAGGAATGCGAGTCTTGGGTACCTGTGAATGAATTTTTCAGATTTTCGCATGAGGAAAGTGAGTCTTGGGTTTGTGAATGTGATTCAGAGCCTTCGATATGACTGGCTTTTTTCTTCCTCCTTGATACATAGAATATCATTCTGCATTTCATCTGGTATTGAACGTATGGTTACATTTACGAACGCACAATTACATTTTCGAAGTGAGAAGCATTGATAAGAGTAATTTTTGCACCATTTAGATGTATAACATGATTTTGCAGAGAACCAGAAAATATAATACATTGCCCAAAGGTAATTAACTTGAAAATGAAAATGGAAATGATACTTGTTGGATCATGTAATGGGGATTCATTTGTCCTTGTTAGTTTTCTTTTATAATATATAACTAGCACAGCCACATAAGTTGTGGCTGATGAACGCCGATAAGCAATTACAGTGATTAAACGATGTTAAATTTTTTTTAAATGTTAAAACCTTTCACTTCCACATAATTCAGACTATCTCATTGGAGTGCTCGTTTTGCAGGAGACAGATAGGGTTTACGGACCATGTAATGGGAGGAACTGCTATGGAGAACGCTAGCTTCATTAGATGAAAGGAGTGATGGACTGCTGGGCATAATATCCTTCAACACGTAGTCAGAGTAGGCTTATTATTCTTCTTGCTTATAGTTGAAGAATGCACATAGACTTCCATTAACTGAACTCTTCGAGGAGATTAGTTGAGATCACTACGAGCAAATTTTTATGGGCATACTGGAATTCTTCTAGGAATCCTTTCCATTCGTTCTCCAGAATCAGCCTCTGTTTCACATATAATAATACAATTTAATTCACTTTTTATTCTTCCTGGTTAAGGAATTTCAAACTATAATAATACAATTTAATTCACTTTTTATTCATCCGATGAGCAATCATGTTACTAGTCATAATCAAATGTAACTCGTTTTGCAATCTCAACAATCATGGTTTCAAAGAGAAATAAAACTTACTGAATGGAAAAACAACCACGGATTCGATTCAAATTAAAGAAATGATTTATGCAATTTCATTACAAATTTAACTGGACCTGTTTACACATCTTGCTCATCGGATGAATCATGGGTTTCATCTGGACTGCGAACACGCGATTGAGAACGCAATTTCCCACGAATATATTTTCCCTCCCGCCAGCTTAAAGTCTGTTGACGTCCTCACTATTCCCAAAAACACTGGCCGTATAATTGGCAAGTTCCGCGTGAAACTGTGGTAGATAACCGTATTTTACTTTGAAAGCGCGGGTTATAAGCTGCTCATCTCTATTACAGGGATTGGGAAAACTACCCTTACGGCGGTTTTCAACGGCATGCCTTTTGCGCTTAATCGTCTCTGGTTTCTTGGCCGCACATGAGGATAAGCTACCATAGACGAAGAACCCTAGATCAGTTCTTTTCGATTTCTTTCCATCATGCATCCTTTCCGGCATTTTCTCCTCAAGTATAATGCGTCCATCGCTGCAGTCAATGCGATAAAGATCCTTGGCGATCAATTTTACTTGTTCTTCGCTATAATGACCTTCACTATCCAGAATGCATCGCGCTATGTCTTTATCTGGTAGTGTCTTTTCTAATTCCTCATTTCCTTCGAATTCTTCTAGTGCACTGTAGTTCTCATCATCATCGTTACGGGCTTCGTCTTGGTCTCCCTCTTCCCCTTCGCTTTGGTTCAATACGAATGCGTTCCTGGGTTCTTTAGCACGCGGTCTTGGTACGCGTACTGCTGTATCTGTATCCAATATTGTTTTGCCATATGCTATATCTGCATTCATGCGTCCAACTCCCACTGCGTTAACTGAAACGCATGTGAAACGTGGTAACGCTTTATATCCCAAAAAAACGTGTCACTGCTCTCGAATTAATGTCTGTTAATCCTTGTTAAATAATTGGCAATGAACACTCTCGAATTAATGTCTGTTAATCCTTGTTAAATAATTGGCATCGAGCATTCTGTACTGATTAATTCTTAATTTGTTAAACGTGGCAATGAGTGGTTAGGGTAGTAATTCCTTAATTGTAATAAGTAAATGTGAAAAAGTTGTTGGAATAATGTAGAAATGATAGGCAGATTGCTAGGGATTGGGTTGTTGTGTTCTCTCATTATATTTAGCATGGAGAGGTTTGAGATCCACACTTCATGGATTTAGGATTTGGTTTGTTATGACTATCTCCTCTATATATTGTACTCTGATTTCATCTGTTAATTGAATTGGTTTTCACCATTCCCTGAAGTGAGCGAGCCTTGAGTGCTCTGCTCAATTTCCCTCTCTGTCTTTAATTTAAGTTGGTATCAGAGCATTCGATCCCTGTGCGTGGAGGAGAGAGTTCGCGCTGGAGATGTAAGTATGCGTTGGAGGAGAGGTCTACGCTCGTGAAGTGAGCCCGGCTGTTGTGAGGAGCCCACACCAGACTCTGACTGAGGTAGTGCGACCAGATATCAGTGCGCTGAGATACCAGTGCGTGGACGAGCGTCGCGTCTTTTGAGAAAGAGGCAGATCGCTGCTGCTAGAGGTTGAAAGAGTCGCTGCCATGCACCACAAAACCGATCCTTGCACCAGAGGGTGCACATTTTTTTAAGTGTGTAAGCACTGTCTCACTTGTGGAATTGTGAGATCTTCGTTGTGTTTAAGTGTGCAAGTATTTTTCCAACTGCTGGAGGCATTTCGTGTGATTGAGCGTGAAGCATACGGGACTGGTGTTATTGAGATAATAGCAGCAACGCTGACAATTAAATAGTAGTGGCTGCTGGAGGTTGCACTGCTGTTGCTGCCGTTGCCGATTGATTCTCCCTGCGATTGCACCCGCAGACCTCCCCGGACAGCATCGGCTTCGTGTTCTGCATCTCTTTGCGATTTGGTTTGGTCCTGTTTCTGCTCCAGACATTGACCGGCACTGCCTCCTGGCGCAGCCTGCAAAAGACCAAGGTGTGCTGTCAATTTTTTTTCTGGAAATTTTATTTGTTGATTAGTTTTGAATTCACCTCAGAGATCAGGTGAAATGGCCACCGCCCAACAACATTTGGCTAATACATATATCAATGAGGCTTCCAAATTGAATGGAGAGAACTACGTCAATTGGAAATTCAAGTTGCAGATTGTTCTTGAATTATTTGGTGGCTGGACGATTGTGAATGGTACTGAGCTGAAGCCTACAGATCCTGCATTACTTGCAGATTGGAATAAGAGGGAAGCCAGAGCAAAGGTTATATTGCGAATGTCTATGCAAGACAAGATTATTCCTCACATCAGAAATTGTGACACGTCTAAGAAAACATGGGACGTGCTCAAAGGTCTTTATGAAACCAAAGATGCAAATCGGGTATTGTTTCTAAAGACCAAATTAATGTCGATCAAAATGGAAGCAAATGAAGGGGTAAGTAAGTACATCTCTCGTATCAAAGATTTAGCTGATAATTTGGCAGCTATAGGTGAAAAAGTAGCTAGTACTGATCAAGTAACCATCGCTCTAAAAGGTTTACTGCCAGATTATAAAGTGTTTATTTCAGTACTTGCAGCAAGAGAAAAACCCCCAAATTTTGTAGATCTTACAGGTATTCTCCTTCAAGAAGAAGAAAGGATGAAAAATTATGATCAGGATGCTAAAAGTTCAGATCTTGCATTG
>JZKD02S0098799.1:134834-160271 GCA_000966675.3 Picea glauca | reverse complement strand
TTTTGAATATGGTCAATATAACAATACTAATTAAGAAATTATTTATGTTTCATTCAATGTAACTTGTATTTACTGTTTTATTATTAAAAGTAAAAAATTATTAAAAAGTGACGTTTAATTTTTAAAGTATATTGTGATATTTTCATGGAATTATGTATTACCTTGTGCTTTGCGTGATAATAAAATTTAAAAATTAAACATTTAAGAGTTTCTTTTATGATTTTTTTTATAGTAATTATGAGTTCTTTTACCACATTATAAAAATGTGTCCTTTTCATACCCAATTTTAAAATGGGTGCTACCGGTAGTAGTACTTTTCAATTTGATGGTTGATTTTGAGGTTTTGGTTTTAATGGTACCAAGTGATAAAAATACAATTTAAAATGATCTCAAAATTTAACATTTTGAAAAGAAAAAAAAAATTCAAAAACATCTTATTTGTTTTTAGGTGTTGATTTTAAGGTTTTTCTAAGATATTGTCTAAGTTTTGAAGCCCATGTTTGAAAAATGTTGTAATTTTCACCCCGTTTTAAAAAATGGTGCTACCTGTAGCACCACTTTTTGATTTGGGGGTTGATTTTGATGTTTTTTATGCAAAAATATGGGTTTTTTGGGCCAGAGTTCTCGTTTTGAGGTCACAGTTCTCATTAAGTTGGTAACTATGTTAATAAGCTTCCAATTTTAAAATATTAATGATAGTATCGATTTTTAGACCTCTACCTCCATGGATGATTTGAAGGGCTAAATTTCGCTCATGGGCTAATTTTCCATGGTTTTTCCAAAAACGAGATTCGCTATTTTAAAAATGATTCGCCAAAATTCTATAGGATAAAATTATTTTACCTTCAAAATCACCAAAAATTTATAAAAGGTATATAAAATCCTTAGAAATTTGAATATTTTTACAAAAATATTGCCCAACATTTATAATTGGCATATGAAGGATTAGTAAGATTCGCCAAGGTTTCTACATTTTAAAATAAATTTCCATCCTTAAAATCATCCCTATTTACCTCTATGAGTATACATATAACAATTTATAGAGGCATATACTACCATGAATACGTTTCATACTACGTGCTTATTGTTTGCCTCCATATTAACAGGTTAATTAACCATGATGCAAGTGGAATGCGAACATGTTTGCAGTAATACCTGAGGACAAAGAGTGATCTTTAAAGACGAGATATTTTATGTAGTGGAAGTAATACCAAACGAAAATGACGAGATATTTTATGCAGTGGATATGCTTTAGTCCACCCATCTACTATGCTTGGTCGGGTGTTCCTACTTGAATAAAGAGACTTCGCTGCAACTCTTCCTCGCGGCGTATAACATGAAAATTATCGGACTCCTCAGGAATCCCCTCTTGTATGTTTGTCTTGTACGTTTGTCTTTATATTTCTTGGAAGAACATCGTTTCTAAAATTATAGAGGTGGCAAGGGTCTGAGCAGCAAGTTAGGATGTGGAAAGAGGTGGTGAGAGGTGAACAACATGTTAGGAGGTGGTGCGACACTAAAAAAACTTATTTATAAACTCTGACAATTGAGGAAAAGAAATAACTTACACCACGATATTAATGTCGCATCACAGAGCATTGGACCAATAAAGAATTTTATTTAAATGATTTTTTTAATGATAAATAAATTTAATAGTAAGTTTTCAAAAAACTTTATAAAACTACGTAAGAAACTTACAAATTGCACCAATTATTGTAGCAGATTGCACCCTTTAATACCCGTAAACCATCCAGGTGGTTGCTATATTCCCTTAACCAGACCCATGTACTAATAAGAGTGTGTGAAACTATTGCCATTAATGACAGGGACAATTGATATATTGTTTATTGATATTGGTAGAGTTTTGAGATTAAAGGTTAAAGCAATGTTTGCAAAGACCTTATTCACAACGGTAGAGATTAAGAGAGGTAACAACCTTGAGATTCTTTCGACCATGTATTTATTGAATATCCAATCTTTTGATAAGCCATGTTTGGAGTGTGATTACATCCTTACTTTTAACTTGACTAACAAACATAATTTTCTTTTGGTTTTCATTTTTGTTTATTTTATTTATTTCATTTTTTTTTACCTATCTCTATTAATTTTACATTTAATTTTACTTCTTACTTTGTAAAATATTACCATAATGACAATGTTATTGTTCTCTTATCCCACTCAATGTAAAATCATTGGAATACTTGGAATTAATAATCAAAGGCCAGAATACCTTGGGTGAAAGTTAGTAAATATAGTTTTTGAGATTGAAGATCCTTCATTTTCAAAATCTTGTTTTACCAAGACTTTGTACTTTTTTTTATTGAATTTTTATTTTTGAGCATTTCAAAAATTCAAACTATTGACACCATGAAAAGTTTAATCTTATTGGGATACGGAGATTTATTGGATATGAACTTTCTTGATCATTGTTCATCGAAATCTTCCTCGTTTTGATTTACATATTTTTCCTTTAGTCTAACTCTCATAGTTTTCTTATTCCATGATTTGTCATGCTTATAACTGGCATTTTTATTTTTTAATTTGTTTTTTAGTTTTATTTTATTTTTAACAATTTAGTTACATATTTTTCTCGATTTTTCTTATAATTGCATACTCTATTGCGTTCCATGATTTGTTTGGATTAATAACGTTTTTATTTTTAAATTTATTTTTCTATTTTATTTTATTTTATTTTAACAATTTAATTTTAGTTTCGTTTTTTTTTATCTTAGCACTTTCTCTCTTGTAAATATTACCTTATCACTTATTTTGAATAACCATTTACCTTGATTTGATTTGACATTTTTTTTCGTGATTTTTAACTCTTGATTTTTAGCAAGGTATAATTTTAATGGCCACATACTAAAGACATTTTTACAAGTCATGGAAAACATCGGCTAATCTATCTAAAATATCCAATTTGTTGGACATTGATTGATAGTTATGGTGGAACATGTGTACCTACTAAGCAATAGTATAATAATCCATGAGTGTTGAAAAATGTCTATCAACTATTTTTTTAGCTCCATCAATCTCCCATTAATAAGTTGGATACTACTATGATGGTTCTTAGGGAGACCATTGGGTTAAACTTAAATGCTCTCATTAATAAGTTGGATACTACTATGATGGTTCTTAGGGAGACCATTGGGTTAAATTTAAATGCATACTATGATGTAATAAGTTGGATACTACTATGATGGTTCTTAGGGAGACCATTGGGTTAAATTTAAATGCATACTATGATGGTTCTATGATGGTTCTTAGGGAGACCATTGGGTTAAACTGAAATGCATACTATGATGTAATAAGTTGGATACTACTATGATGGTTCTTAGGGAGACCATTGGGTTAAACTTAAATGCATACTATGATGGTTCTTAGGGAGACCATTGGGTTAAACTTAAATGCATAATATGTACTTAGCAAATCAAAGCAACCTCCTTACGACCCATCTTGCTACACACATTATTTGCTTATACAATATTTATATAAAAATAAAAAATGATGAATATTATGTAAACGATTGTGGTAAATACAAGTAAAATCCTTGAGGATATGGATGTTAGCTGGTAGAGGGGCCATGCTTATATGGTATTAAGAAAATTTGGTTGAGGCTATAGACTCTCTCGCTAGCCAAGCAATTCTAATAAATGAGACATAAGAAACACACTTATGTAGATGTCTTCTTATCATAAAAGTAAAAGCCCATGATCAAACCAAAACCAATTGGAAGTGCATGTCCAATTAAATATAATTATCTTGCTAATTGTTTGAAAAAAAGTATGTGAGATGACAAGTATTTGAAATTTTTGGTTTATATATTTCAACAATTTGGCAACATTGTGGTAGACATAACCTTGTCTTTGAAGTTTACAAAACTTATTATTAACATTCAGAATTGAAGTAAAAGCCTCATATTTCTATTGGCAGATATACTTGTTTCTTCGACTTGTCACAAATTGTTGACGCCTTATTAACTCCCCTTCATTTTTGAACAAAATGAAAGGGTGCCCCATTCAAATTTGAAACACCTACGTATATTGTTTTACCTGATCCTACCTTTTTTTTCAATTTGGGGGATCTATGGTTAGATAACTTATTATGTTTTTAGTTATTTTTAACCTCTTCATTCTTTTCGACGTTTTAAGTGATTTGATGATTGACGTTTTTTTATATATGTTTGATATTCTTCATTCATGTATATCTTGTTTTTTTTCCGTGGCTTCTTATTTCGAGATTGTGATTTTGAAATACATATATTTTATGAGAATAAATTTTATTGATTTATTTTTTTATTTTTATGGAAATGATGTGATTAAATCTTATGATAACATGTTAACAAACAGAGTTTCATGAAATAATTTTCAATATGAGTTTATTTCCATCATAAAAACTCTCCCATGATGATTTGTTTCTTTTATCTCCATTACTACTATTTGAAAACTCATATGAACTTATTAATAACATCTCATACCTTTGGAAATCTCTAAATTGGTTTTTAGTAATGTTTTAACATTTTCGCCATTATTTTGTTTCTGTATGTAATACAATTAGTTAGTCATTTTGTTGGATTAAATTAACTCAACTAAATGTTATTTTGATGAAAGTCACTCTACGTCAAAGATTGGAATTCTGCTAATAGTTTTTAATTTAAGTGAAGTATTGTATTTTTTTAAACTCACTCACTTAAAAAGGTTTTTTTTTTTTCACAATTTTGCTTTTTTAAGGATTTGATTATCTCTCACTTAAAATATATTTCTTTTACAATTTTGCTTTTTTTACGGATTTGATTATCTTTTCTGTAGAAATTCTTTGCTTTTCAGTTTTGGATGTCCACGAAACTTATTCCAAGTGTCAAGACCTGAAAATGTGAATTAGAATTTTGATAAAATTTGCTTGAATTTTGGCCATACTTTATATATTTATATATATATATATATATATATATATATATATAATTTTTATTTTTGTAAATAAATTTTTTATTAATAATTTTTAATTTTATTTTATTTTTATTTTATTTTTTCAGATTATAAATATATGTATATATACAATTCAGAGGAGTAGAGGAGTAGAGTATGTATATTTTTATAGATTTTATCAATTAAATTATTAGGTAAAAAAGGTTCTTTGTCTCATAAACAAGAGGTCTAATACACCAATTTAGTGTGGCTTAGCAGTGACCTTAAAAATAAATTATTATTATTATTATTATATAATATTTTTAAATAAAATTTCTATTAATACATTTTTAAGTTAATTTTATTTCTATTTAAGCAGTAAACCAAATTATTGTGATGATGGTCACCATATGGCTGAAACTTTGGGCGTGATTTTGCTAAAGATTGGACCGTAAAAACAGAACAAGTGAAGGCCATGGAGAGGAATCCGAATATCAGAATTAGAGGAAAAGAATTGGTCGAGAGGAATGCCATCAAAACAGGAAAAATGGAGCACGATTTTATCGCTATGAAGGGCATGAAAAAAACTGAAGATATATCGACCCAAACACAGAGGAAAGGCCATGGAATTGCAGTTGAAAGGGACCACGATTTGCTGAGGGAAAGATTAAAAAATGGTTGAGTTTTTTGGCCACTATATCGCTGATAGAATAGACCACGAACTTGCAACGGATTTCGCCATAAAATTGCCGTGGAAAGGGAGCTACAAATTAGCTAATAAAGAGCCATGATCTCGTTGGAAAAGGATTCACGATTTATATTTTTAATGAAGATGAAATCGTTATTTTAAAAACCAAGAAACTGCAATAAATAAGCCCAAGAATTTGTTGTAAAAAATAATCCCACCAAATCGCAACACAAATTCACTTGGTAAGAGAAATTGTGCCGTATTTACACAAAAGTAGTCCGGAATTTGCTAAGGAAAAAAGGTTTTTGTTGTGAAAAAAAGCTCGCATTCATGAAAGAAAAGAACTCTCATAAATGGAATAACTGGCTCGCATTGGTTAAAAAAAACTCACAAACTAGATCGCAGAGTGCGTAACACAGTCATAAGTCCGTCCACTGTTGTTATGTGGATTTATTTCTTATCCTCCAAGTCCGGGAGGCCTTATTCCACCTTGAATAAAATGGAAGATGACAGGAATCTTCATATTTATTTATTGTTGTCTTTTTTATTTTATGAGTTTTACAATTTAATTTAGTTTTAGTTATATATGATTACTAATTACTTATTTATTGTTGTCTTTTTTATTTTATGAGTTTTACAATTTAGTTTTAGTTATATATGATTACTAATTTTTGGTTTGAAAATTGCACATGTGCTCGCATGAAGAAATTAGGAGATTAAGTAATAGTGGAGATACTTTAGAAATTAAAATAGGAGATTAAGTAATAGTGGAGATACTTTAGAAATTAAAAGCATAAGCAACGGATATTTGTTAATTGGTCGAAGAAGAAAAATAATTTGAATATTTATTCAGATATTTCGTTAAGTAATGTAATTGAGGATTTTGCTAACCTTAATTTCTATTTTAATTGTTTTTCAATTGTTTTAGGAAAATGCAAACAAAATCTTAATGAAAAGGAAGTGAGCTGGATGATATTTTCATCAATATTCCTTGTATTAGTTGATCTTTTTTATTAGAATATCTTTCATCCTAACAATAATATTACGATTGTATGTTAATATTACTCTGGTATATTGTTTAAAAGAGAATGTGGAAAATTGTGCTTGTATATATTTTTTCAAAGGATTGAATACACGAACAAGATGTTTATGACCATAAAATGTTTATTGTTTTATGCATTAGATTTCTCTATGTATATCAACTAATATTCTTATTTTGTTTTGTTGTCATTTCATTAACGATAAAATGATTTCCTTGTTTATGAAAGATGTTTTGGAATTGTTATAAGTGATTTGATTATGAGAATATATTTAGTACCTTTTAAACATACAATTTTATTCTAGTTTATATTTGAACCAAGTATGCTAGTATGGTTATTACATTGAAATGTGAATTATTTATGTTTTTATAAATAAAACTATATGTTTGCATTTAATATATGTTTTTGTTACATTAGGAATAGTTATAGGTTAAAATAGGATTTTATATGTATAATAGATTAGAATTATGTTATTGATACGGATTTAGGAGTGGAATGAACTGATTAACATATTGAATACAATAATTACAGAGATATGAAGAACAACACAGTTATTTTGTGAACAATATCTTCTATTGAATAAACAAAATAGGTTGAAGCTGTAAAATTGTAAAGTTGAAACACTTGCTTGAATGGTGGTAGCTATCTCTTAGAAGAGATGTGTCTGCTAAGAGCATTCGTCTGAGCATAATGATTACAATGAGGATCCAGAGGCCTTTTTAAAATTACCCATGAATGCTATAACCCTAGACATCCAAAAACCTAACCCTAGGAGGTGAAACATCAAAGTCGTGTGGGCCCCTATGGGTAAGTTGGTACCTCAACTTCTTGGGGTCATAAATTTTGCATACGACCTCCGTTTTAGACACGTGATAGCCCATTCAAAATATCTTTTAGAGGACTACACATTACGTCGTCAAACTCAGACTATGTCTACAGTTTGACTGTGGCAAGCCAAAAAAACACATTTTAGCGCTCCAAAATGACCCTGGAATTACAACAAGATGTGATGATATGAAAACATACAAAATAATCCATTTGGAATAGGTGGACGACCATCAATATACACCTAGAAGATATGTAGGGCTTTAGGCAAGCCCAGAAGTGTAGAACCCACAATTACAAAGAAGTACAGAAGAACGTGTTGAAATAAAAACTGATAAGAGGAGCCAGTTGGAATACGTGGGTGGCCACGAATATCCACCTAGATCAATCCTCCCCCCTTAGGAATCAATGGTCTCCATTGCATTGAGTTCCCCCATCAGGTGAGAAAACTTCTGCTCGATTTGGCCCCAGGTGAGCCACTGGCCTTGGTGTAGGAGTTTCCCTACCTTCACAACCCGATGAAGTTGGATCCTCTGCTAGCGAGTGCCCTTGACTTGTGTGCACACTATCTTATTAGTGGATGCATGTTCTATGCAGTTAGGGTTGAGCTTTTTTGGTGTCAATTGTTCTCCAATCTTTGAGGTGTCCAATAATGGTGGAAAATATGGTTGGAGGAGGTCCACATTAAACACTAGGTGCAAGCCAAGGAATGGTGGAGTGTTGAGCTCAAATTTTTTTTTACCCACAACCTTGGTGATGGTGTAAGGACCATAGCGAAGTGGGAGGAGATTCTGATGGGGCCCTCTAAGATTTTCCTTCTACAAGTGTAACCAGACCTTGTCTCCAACCTGAAACAGGTGTAGTACCCTAAGTTGATAATGACACAACTTGTACTTAGCATTAGCTTTCTGCAAAATCTCCTGGACCTGTTGGTGGATGTGTTGAATCCACTCAATGAATCTGGTGGATTTGTCTCAGACTTAACATGGAAAGAGTCTGTCTGTGTGGTTTCTAGAGGTAGTGCAACATCAATGGGACCCAAGGGTTGGAATCCCATTCCCACCTGAAATGGGCTATGGCTGATGGAGCTATGAAGAGCCCTGTTGTAACTTTGTTGACCATAGGGGAGATTCTCATCCCATGTACATGGATGCTTAGATTTGTACATGCATAGGATGTGCACAATCATTTGATTGGTGACCTATGTTTGGTCATCTGTTTGGGGGTGGAAAGCGATGGATTTAGTGAGCTTGGTGTCCAACAATGACCAGAGACTCAACAAAAATTTCCTTAGAAACCTGTTTTCCTGGTTGGAGACAATGGTTTGTGGTATCCCAAAATGGACCCACACTCGTTTGAAGAAGAGCTTGGCAATATCTATCATTGCAATGTTATTCTTGCAGGCTGTGAGGATGGTCATCTTTGCAAACCGATAAACGACCACAAATACACAATCATTACCTTTCTTGGTGGACGAAAGACCACACATGTAATCCATCGAGATAGATTCCCAAGGCTTCTCGAGGGTAGGAAGAGGGGTGTATAAGCCTTGTTTCTTGATGGTTGGCTTGGAAAAGGCACAAGAAGTGTAATATCTGATATACTTGTTGACATCATGTTGAATTTTTGGCCAATAAAAATATTTCTGGAGAGCATCCACAATTTTCTCCATGCCAAAATGTATTTCCACCTGACTGTAGTGGGATTTCCAAATCATCTTTGCATGCTCTCTTGCAAGAAGAAAAAGATGGTCCAAATGCCATAACAACCTGTCCTGAATGTGAAAATCGGTGACAATCACGCCTGTACCCAAGAGTTGATAGGTGGTGGCGAATTATGGATGTTGCTGATAAAGTTGGGGCCACTCAGATGCCTCATGTCCATAGGAATGGAGCATAGTGGTGAGTGAAACTACGAGAGGTAGACTAAGGTATTCAACGACATGATTTGTGCTCCATGTCTTATACTTGGTGTTAAGATCGAACTGTTGCAGGTAGGTGGACCACTTTTGATGGTCGTCGTTCTGCAACTTCCCCTCTCTTTGTATGAATTGTACAGGCTTGTGATCAGTGTGGATGATTGTCTCCTTTCCCATAATGTAATGTTTCAATTTATGAGAGACTTGTACAATGGAATACATTTCATTTTCATAGGTGGGGTATTTCCGGACAGTATCTTAGAGTTTCTCACTATGGTATGCCACCAGATGACTGTGTTGAGTGAGAAATGCACCTACAACATAGTCAAATGCATTAGTCTCAAACTCGAATGGTTGTTGCAGATCAGGAAAGTACAGTATTGGTGATGAGCACAAGCGATGCTTCAGATAATCAAATGTTCATTATTGTTCCTTCCCAAACACAAACTTTTCCCTTCCACCGCCCTTGGTCACGTGGCTGAGGGCCGATGCAATATGGGAGAATCCCAACACAAACCGTCGGTAGAAATTGGCCAGTTCCAAGAAGCTTCGAAGCTCGGTTAGTGTGGTCGGGGCTGGCCAGTCACGAATGACTTGGATATTAGCGGGATCGAAATGTACCCCATGCTCATCAACAATGTATCCTAATCTTGGACCTTGTTCATTCCAAAGGAACATTTTTCCAAGTTGACATATAGCTTGTGCTACCACATAGTGCTCAAAACCTATTGAATATGTCGCATGTGCTCCTCCCAAGTTCTGCTGAAGATGAGGATGTCATCCAAATATACCACCACAAAAGAGTTGGTGAAGGGTCTCAATACATCATCCATCAACCTCATGAAAGTGGCAGGTGCATTTGTTAGGCCAAAGGACATGACCAACGATTCAAAGAGACCTTCTTTAGATTTTAAAGTTGTATTCCATACATTAGTTGGTTCAATGGGAACCTAGTGGTAGCTAGACTTTAGGTCAATCGTGCTGAAGAACTTTGCCCCCTTGAGTTGGTCAAGAAGGTCATCAATCCTCAGAATTGGCTACCGATTTATAACTGTGATTTTGTTTAATGCTCTATAATCAATGGAGAGTCACCAGGTCCCATCCTTCTTCTGCACCAGTACGATCAGGCTTTCGCAAGGGGAGGAGTTGGGTGTGATGTGCCCCTTTTGAAGAAGCTCTTGGATATGATGCTTGATTTTGTCATTTCCATCAATGAGCGACGATACACTAGACCATTAGGAAGAGATGCACCTGAGGTTAGATAAATTGAATGTTTGACTTGGCAATGTGTCAGTACTCCGATGGGTGGGGAGAAGATGTTTCTGTACTCTTCCAAAATCGAGTCCACTTGTTTTTTCTACAGAGAGAAAAAAAAATTAAAATAAAATAAACGTATGAAAAGTTTCAAATGAACTTATTAATCAATTTACCGAACGAGAAAATAACAGGTAGGATTGGGAATTATGGTGTAAGTATATTCCAAAAAATAAACATATTTGTGCGAATCTATATACACCAAAAATAACACCACAAATTTGGGCAAACATGAATTCGATCGAATAATCCATCTCGATGAATTGAATATATAATGTATATGAATATGAATTCCATCAAACAATCCATGTGGATGAGAGACAAAAAATTAACTCTCTTTAAAACATTTAGTAATATAACTTAGTATAATATGTTCAGAATTTTTGCTATAATAGCAATAATCATGGTGAAGTATAATGAGTACATAATATCGTTTATGTTGAAATATATATATATATATATATATATATATATATATATATATTTCTTTCTTTCTAAAAAATTATTTAGCTAAAACCTCTCACGAAATTATATATATATAGATAATATGTTGACCCTATTTAATAATATATAAAATTAATCTTTCATTCCAAAAATTAGCATAAATCCTTCCACACAATTATATATATAAATAGTTCGATCGAAGTCCTTCCATGCAAGAACTCATTTCAACACGTGATTGGTTCTGAAATGCCTTCGAATGAACTCCTTCCATGTAAGAACTCGGTCCACCACGTGGTTCTTCTGAAATGCCTTCGAACAAACTCCTCCTCTTACTTATACAAATGTGTTTGAGTGAACATAATTCACTATGAAATTCCTTCCAGCCAACATATGAAATAATTAAATAGGAAGTTTCTAGCGAATAAATTAAATTGAATGACTTTTTTCATGAAGATATCCATCTTTATGGCTTTAGAAAATATATCAATTATTTGTATCATTTGTTAAAAAATTTACACAAGATAAATCTTGATGAGCTGATTTTGAATATATAATTTTTTATTGATTTTTTAATATAATTTATATTTATATATTATATTTTTAATAATATAAAATATGTTATTATAAATTATTTAAATCATTTATTATAAAAAATTGAAATATATCTTTAAAAAATTAAAAAACTGATTTTAACATTCATTTATATGTTTTTAATAAATTTATATATAAAAAATTTGTTATAAAGATTTAAATTGGATTTTTTTGGTTTTTTTTACATATATATAAAAATTATTATTTATATTGATATTTTAATAATAATTCAAAAATATGATGAAAAATAATAAAAAAAAATTGTTTAACAATATTGAGAGAATTTACAAGAAATCTCTTAACTAAATTGGAATTAAAAAAATAAAATGGATATGGAAATGGGGTAGCCGTTTTATCATTCTTTAAAATATGTGTAAAATAATAATGAATGACCTTTAAAAAAAAATGAAATAACTCACATAAAACTATATATTAAATTTGAGAAAAAAAACCATATAAAAACTTATTCAAATTGAAAAGTTTTATTTTCTTATACTATCCTCTAATTCTTAATGATTTTGTAAATTTACTGGAGATTCATCCTTTTTTATAAAATTTGATCGCAGCAAAGGTGGAAAAAGTGTAACAGAATCGCATGTTTTTACCCCCCTTGTGTTGGTCAAGAAGGTCCTCAATCCTCTGAATTGGGTACCGATTTCTAACTGTGATTTTGTTTAGTGCTTTATAATCAATGGAGAGTCACCAGGTCCCATCCTTCTTCTGCACCAGTATAATCAGGCTTTTGCAAGGGGAGGAGCCGAGTCTAATGTGCTCCTTTTGAAGATGCTCTTGGATCTGATGCTTGATTTTTTCATTTTCCATCAGTGAGCGACGATAGACTGGCCCATTAGGTAGAGGTGCACCGGGGGTTAGATAAATTGGATGCTTGACTTGGCAGTGTGTCGGTACCCCATTGGGTGAGGAAAATATGTCTCTGTACTCTTCCACGATCCCATCCACTTGTTTTTTCTACAAAGAGAGGCTTTGTGTAGATGCCACGAATGTGGCGACGACCTTCTGCTTACCGTGAGCACAGATCACAAAGAAGACGAACTTCCCGGTATGCAAAATGACCTTACTGCATTTCTTAGCAGAGATTAAAGAAAAAGAGGTAGGCGACGCTACATCTAGTATTATATACAATTGTTTACCAAAAGTAATAATAACACTGTGGGGTCTAGACTCATACACAACATGATGCTTCCACAAATATGGTTGTCCTAAAAGAACATCATAAAATTCAAGGGGATAAATATCACACAATACCTCATCTTTGAAGGGCTTGATGCCGAAGGGTAGATGACATTGTTCAGTGACACAAAGATCTTTTCCTTGGTGAATCCAACTCATGGTGTAGGGCTGCGGGTGTGGTGTCGTCGGGAGGTTGAACCGCTTGACAACCTCTGCTGAGATTAGGTTCTTTTGACTTCTTCTATCAGCAATGAAATGAGGTGGAGCCCCCTTTACCCACATCTGTGAGTGAAAGAGGTGTTCTCATTCCTCTGGTTATTCTGGTTCGATTGGCTGGACTTTGGTGGTAGTGATAGTGGCACTGGGTTCATCATGGATAATCTGCTTCCCTCCTTCTAGATTTGATTCATAATCAGCATCAACCTTCGACTCGGAAGCCTTCAGCTCAGCCACGAGTGACTGCTTGGAGTGACATTCTTCAATGTTGTGCCAAGGGCTTTTAAGGTATTCACAAGATTTTTCCCTTTCCTTCTTCCTCTTCTCATTGCCCTTCTTGTGTTGTTTCTTGGACTGGTTGTCTTGAGAGTAGCCATATTTTCTCTGTCCCTTGCTATGTGGGTTGGGGCCGTCTTTTCCTTGCTTTGAACTCTCTCCTCTTTTGCTCGATATTGACAACATATCTATAAGCCGTACCCAATGTGGCGATGTCCAGAAACTCCATTTTTATTTGAATGTATCTATGCAAACAACCGCGGTATAGCGAAAATAGCGAACCATCAAGGGTGACCTTGAAGTCTCATTATGCTCAACCTGCAAAACCCAAGATAAGATAAAACCTTAATAAAGGGTATACACACATGGGCGAAAGACATTTAAAAGAAGTTTACTAAAAAGAGGAGTAACCATAATTTCAAAATTTCTTGAAGGAAAACATGGTTCTGAAACCTTGGGATGGCTTTGGACTCATTGAGTGAGGTGAAATTGCAGCTAGCACTCTCATAACTCGCTGATTGCAACCCTCTCTTCGAAACTCCATCATCCACATTCGTGTCGTTTATAATTTCGGAAGATGTTTCTCTTGAATTGGTTTGATCCTCCTCTTCCCCATGTGATAATGGCGACGGCTCCTCTTCAGACTGTTCTTCCACAGAAAAAACATGTTTTTATTACATGAAACAAGTACACTGTATTGTATTCAACCCTCCGCCCGGGCCCGCTTTTTTTGAAAACTCGGCATAAAGCATAACCCTCCTGCGCAATTTCCATCAAATCAGATCTTCGAACCAAAATTACCTATACATCGAGAAATAGAGATACTACATCTATCATAAACTAGTCTCTGTTCACYAAAAGCTAAATTATGACAAATGGCATAGTAATTTGCGTGGCCCGAAATATCTGGTCAACAAATTCTCCCTCCCGAGTCACAATTTCTTTTAAGAAAGCAAAAGGGGATCTCCCGGTGCCATGATTAGCCCATGAGAGATCTTTTAGCATGTAAAGCATGAGAAACGGAAACAGCGTTATTGAAACTGTAAACAAAGTTAATTTGCCCAAATCGTAAGTAATGGTTATGTTATTTTTTCACTCATTATCACATGCTCCAATAATTGAATCTATAATGGCCAATTTAACTAATTTCTTATCATTCTTTTTGGAAACTAATTTTCAACCAAGTGGTCCATACCATACCAAAAAGAAATAGCTAATAGTTCACTAGAATTCGAGGTACCTGTAACGAAGCTGAGGCTTCACATTCTTTCTCGTCTAGACGATATTCATTGACTCTGAAAAACATTGACAGATCTCGAACATTTTGACATATTAAACATTTAAAGAAACGCGACAAATACTTCCACTTCCTTGATCTTTTTCGCCTGCAAAGAAAAAGAACAGATTATGTACAAAAATCCCAAAAAGAAATTGAAATGATGTTCAAATGAAGCAAGAGACGAAATAAGTTACCAAAATCAGCTGAAGGCCCCGAAGAAATACGGCCTATGGAAGTCCGCCGCTGATCAAGGACCGCAAGTAAATAAAACTCGAAAAATATCCTATTATTTCGGGCTTGAAGAGATTTATTATACAGTACGGCGATGGCCAGTTCAAATGACGAAGAAATGTGTGTAGACAGTAGCTGTTGAAGCACTCTGTGCCACGATTTATACCCTTTTGCAAACCCTAAAACATTCCCTAGGAAAGTTAGCCACCAGACATACATAATCCGGATAAATGACTTACGTGTATATTTGTAAGAATGGACGGATGAATGGATTGAACCATTAATTTAAATTAGTGGTCGAGAAATAGATAAAACCAACATCGTTACGTGTTCCATAAAACCCGCTGAAGTTTCCTGCAGTGTGAAAGAGGTTTCAACATTCCTGGAGAGCATTGTAATCAACATTTGATATATTTTTGCAGTGTGAAAGAGGTTTCACTGTGTTTCGCTTGCGTCGAAACATGGGCCTTTTGGCGGTAATGTGGCCCGAAAGAGTCTCAAAAGAGACGTGTAAAATAAGGCCACTTAAAGTGATTCCGCAGCTTCAAAAATTCAAATTTGATCTTTTCGCTGTTCTGAAAGCGACGCAGAAACTAGATCATTAATATCCCTGACATCGATCGCTATCACCCGTCCTCTTTTAGATCATTGAATGCTAGTAATCTTAGAGATTAAGATGACAAAGTAGATATGTAGTTAGAATCAAATAAGAAACCGAAAGATTGCATCTTTTTTTAAGCTAATATAGATGCAACGCAAAAGAATATCGTTAACTATGTGGCCAGCAAGTTATGTTAACATGCAACGCAAAAGAATATCGTCAAAACACTTTTATTAAAGATGCTTATTTCGTAAGCTTATTTCGTCACGTTATTTTCTTTTCTGAAACCTTATCTGCTTTTATAAATAGCGTAGCCTCGAAGCTAGCGAATGAAACAGTCGTATAAAACCCTGCTTATTTTTAACACTAGCTTATCTTCGCTTTAGCCATGGAAGAATGACATTGGGGAAGAATGAGTTATAAAGGGAATGTAAAAACTTTTTAGGATATAGTGGATCAAAGTATTATCGCTGATATTTTTGGTGGGGTCTTTTATCGTTCATTACTATGTACAAGTTTATATGTTTTTATCGATATAGTCCTTGTTTTTATGGTTTTTCCATTGAGACGTTTTTCCATCGGTCTCAAGTGATATTTGAAATATTATGAAAGTTAATTGTGTGTTGATTTTTTAGTTTCTTAGCTTGTATTCTTTTTAGTTTTTAGTGTAACTTGTAAAGGCAATTGGGTGGTCTAACTCTCCTTTTTGCAAATGTAATTGGGTGGTCTAACTCTTCTTCTGCGGGATGAGATAATACTGCACCCAAAGCTATGAACAACGCATTCACATGAACATGACATTCCTTCTTCCAATCTAGGAATATCAAAATTGGCAGAGTAACTAACTTTTGCTTATCCTTTAATTATTTTCCACACTTATCCAACATTAATCTATGCGACAACTACCCTTGAGAAAATTGCAGGTACATTCTTCAGTCCAAAAGACATCACTATGTACTGGTAGCTTCCCCACTCTGTCACAAAGGTAGTCTTATTTCTTGCTTCTTGTGCAATCTTTATCTGGTGATATCCTAAGAATCCATCAATGAAAGAGTAGACCTCATTCCCCCCTACATTCTCTAATACTTCATTGGTAAAATGTGTCAGAAGTGGATCATGTAGACATGCATCATTTAGCTTTCTTAGGTCTACACAAATTATGATTCCCCTTGTTTTCTTATCTTGTACTACCATTGGACTTATCCATTCTGATTCTACTATTGGTTCAATGATTTCTACTTCTAACATTCGTTCTATTTTTGCATTTACCTTCTGTTCCTAGTTTGGGTTTAGCCTTTAGGATCTCTGCCTTACTAGTTTAACATTTGGTTTCAAAGGGGTCTTAATTCCTCCTAACTCACCAACTATCCCTTTCACTTCTGAAAACGTGGTTGGGAATAGATCTTGATACTTGCCCAATAAGTCTGCAATATTTTTCACAGTCTTATCATTCCATTAGTCTCCTATATGCACAAACTTTGGATTCTCTTTTGTCCCAATATGCACCTTATGTGTCCTTAATGGATTTGAATGCACAACATATCCAAGCTTTGGACCTTATACTGCACGTTCCCCGTCAATTTTAGGTATATCTATATTTATTGGATCTTCCTGGTCCTTATCTTCTTTAGAAACATTATAACATTCCAACATTTCATGAACTCTCATAGAATATCTATGCACACTACACACAAGTACTACATCCATCATCCCTTCTACTGAATTTTGTTTTCTAATGGCCTGCAAAGCTGTGTGTACTAATGGTTATTCATTTTCAAAATTAAATGTTATTTTAAACATTTGAGTTATCTCATCCCAATTCATTTTTCTTTGTGCATTTCTAGTTCTAGGTACTAGTTCTTGGGGATCCTATACAATGTAAGTATGAACCTATGCGTCCATTCCTCCTTTGGTATTGAACTCCATATCCTTCTTCACTATTCAATATGATCTATCGGGTCACTTTCTCCTGCATATTTCTGCAGAATATGCTCAACCTCAGTACCAAATATAACTTTCATTAATCTTATACACTATTGCCAGTCTTCTGTTCCTTCTTTATGTGAATCCCACCATCTGGGTAGAGTGGCCCTCAAGAGAACATCTAATGCCAACAATCTTTGTTATTCAGGCATCTGCAGCTCAAACACCTTTACAAAAGAGCATATGTCGTTCAACCCATCGTACATGGGTGGGTCACATAACTTTGTTCTAATAGAACACAATGATCGAGTAATGCAGGAACATCATCTAGTTGATACTTCATGCATGCTTTGTTTCCAGTGTTCCAAAACTTCCTCTAAATATGAAGCACATGAGATAATGCTTCTCCAACTTAAGGCACCATCTGGAGTCGGATTAACGTATTCATCCATTCACATAGTCATATTATATAGGTTATCAATTTGATTCCCTTTAGTTGCTTCTATATACCTCTTTCCTTCTTTAATATCCAATGGTGTGGTAACCTTCAAACCCCCTACTTCAAATATCATTTCCCTTTTCTTTAGATTAATAATCGTTTGATTTTCAAAGGCCCATTCAAACCTCATTAGAGTTGGATATGGATTATTATCATCCATGATCTTGATGACCTCAAAATATGTTATACTACACAACACATTTATATTCACAGGTTCCCCTAACAATCGACTAATTGGTACTATATTGTTTTGGTTCGCCAATATTTATTGGATGAGAGACCTTCATCACTCTTCTAGGTCATTCGTCATGCTTCTCTCCTGATATCTTTTGTATGTTTTATTTTGAGTTATGATTCTGATTCCCGCTTTCCTTCAACTTTGCAAGTAATTGCGGACATTATTCTAGCACATGATCCAATGCTTTACAATACGTGCACGTTTTACAAGGATTCATGAAGTCACGAGCTAAGTATCCTAATTGATTATAATTATAGAATATTATTGGTCCTCTACTTCCTCTGCTAAAATCCCCTCCGCCTCAACCTCTGCTAAATCCTCCTCGACCTCTTGGAAGAAATCCTCTTTTATTGTTATACTATGGAACACCTCCTTCATTCATTGTATTTTCCTCCAAAATTATATACATATATGAAGTGCACTCTCTCACCAGGTTGAATGAAATACAATCCCTCTCTTCGTTCCCTACTAACTTGCGAAAGCTACAAAATAAATTCAAGGGTGTACTCTTGTATTTTTGTACCAATGGATAATTAGGAGGATGATGTCCCCATTTCTTGCATATTTCGTAGTACCCTCCTCTTGGTAATGGGTTTGGTGCTCCAATCACCAAATAGTTTCCAAAGGATGGACATTCATCCTTATGGTGGCCTTCGGTCCTACACATGACGCACAAAACTTGTTCCCTCTTCTCCTTTCCTTTGGTAAGCTATGCTAATTGAATTGTCAAGGAAACTAACTATGTCTGGACTTGAACCATCCCTTTGTCATTCCCTATAGGAGATGCTTCCAGTTTCATCGCAATCTCCAAAGCTTCAGGATGCGACACAACCTTTTGTTGTATCAACGGGAAATGAATGTGTGGCAATACTACTGCAATAAACCACTCTTTGCGTTGTTGATTCATAATTTGGAATGTCATTCTACCCATCAAATCCATAAATATTTCGTCATAGTCCCAAATTGACTAAGTCTACCCTTGTTTGATTTCCTTCAACTCTGTAATGTATTGCGACTCAAAGTTAGGCTTCTTGAATTATTTCAATAACTCTTGTCAAATTTCTATCAATGTCCTCGCTTGACCTGTTTGTATAGTACTCTGCAGTTTCACGTTCTAGACTAACACTCGGCCTTTAAATGCCATTACCAACTCTGCAATGTTTACGACTTCATCCTGGACATTCTTTGCAGCCCAAATTGTCTCACATACAAATTGTCTAACTATAAGTGATTTTGAGAAACATTCATATGTTATCTGAGATCTATGTGACGTACATGGGGTCGTGGGTTCAATAGAAGATCTAGTCTCGATAGGAATTAACGATTATTCTATTGTAGGATTGAACTGAGGATTCTCTCCCTCTTCTTCTATTATAGGTATTTTTACGCTATGAACTATTGTGTAGGTTTTTCTCCTCTCATACTCAGTGTGTGAATCTACTTTCTCAAACCTAGTTTTCAATCTCTTGCATCTTCTTCCACTACGAAGTACTCCAATTTCGTCTTCCTCTTCTGATACACCTTATTCATTTATCTACATCCTCATTCCCTCCCTTCCTTATCCAGTTCTTTATTCATTCCTTCCTACCTTCATAACATCCCTTGGTTAGCCCCCAAATCCCCTATGTGCACGAAGCCCCCTAACAATAAGATTCCATCGTCACCACACATTTTTCACAAAACAACACATTTATCCAAGTACCCAATGCTCATAGAAACCTCCCATGTAGGCCCTTGAAGAAATCCCTTTCTATGAAACGAACGACTCGGTATAATCTACTGCAAATTCCATAATATAACCCCGTAGTATGTTATTTAACCAGAAATCAAATGCGCGGGAAGTAGTATTGCTTACAGGCAAAAGCATGCTAATGTGTCTCACTTTTTCCATTTTTTTGGTGATGAAATTTTATAAAAAAGGATGAAACTGAAATGTTTTCTCTTAACTCTACAAAATCATCAAGAATTAGACGATAGTATAAGAAAACAAAACTTTTCGATTTGAATAAGATCTTATATGGTATTTTTTCTCAAATTTAGTATATATTTTTTATGTGAGTTATTCCGTTTTCTTTAAAAGTCAATCATTATTATTTCATAGTTCTTTTAAGTAATGACAAAACTGCGTCCCCCGATTTCTATATCCATTTTATTTTTTAAATTCCAATTTCCTTAAGAGATTTCTTGTAAATGCTCCAAGTTTGTTAAACAAATTGTTTTTATCATATTTTGTAATTATTATTAAAATATTAATAAAAATAATAATTTTTATGTTCATGTCAAAGGGAGACCCCAAAAAATACTATTTTAAATCCTTAAAACCAATTTTTTTTATATAAGTTTGCCAACAACATATAACAGAATGTTAAAATCAATTCTTGAATTTTTTTAAAATATATTTTGAATTTTTATAATATATAATTTGAATAAATTAATAATATCATATTTTATATTATTAAAGATATAATATCTAAATATAAAATATATTTAAAAAAAATTAAAAATATATATATTCAAAATCCACTCATTAAGATTTATATTGTAGAATTTTTTTAACAAAATATACAAACAATTGATATATTTTCTAAAGCCATAAAGATGGAGATCTTCCTGAAAATTGGTTTCATTGAGGGAGTTACAGTGCCAAACCATTTACCATAGCACTTGAACCTAAAACCTAGGTTCGATATTGATAAGTTTGGTGCACATACCATCTGTCATGGAAAGTCGTTATATTTATGTCTTCGCTCGAAACTTCCTATTTAATATATTCGCTTGAAGGAATTCCATAGCGAAATGTGTGGCAATAGTTTGCTCAAACACATTTCTATATGTATAAGGGCTTCGTTCAAAGGCATTTTAGAACTGGAACGAGTTCTTACATGGAAAGAGTTTGGTTGAACTTATCTATCTATCTATCTATCTATCTATCTATCTACCTATCTATCTATCTATATAATTGTGTTGAAGGCCTTTGTTATTTTTTTGGAATAAAAGTTTGCTTATATATACATTATTAAATATAGTAAACATATTATATGTATATAATTGTGTGGAAGGACTTCTCTATTTTTTGGAATAAAAGATTGATTATATATATATATATTATTAAATATAGTCAACATTTGGTGTTGTATTATTTGTTGTTGATGTTGCATAGAACTGCACCTTTTCTCCACAAAAGGAAATACAAAGCCAATATTATCATTCATAACAGGTTACAATTTTGGTCCATGTATCTTATAGGATAGTGATCAAAGAGGTTCTTTTTTATGTTAGTGATTATTCAGAACATGATACACTTTTTGTGCAACACTCTTTCAACATATTTTTTGATTCTCTTATAAAGGATAGAGGTGTTTGTAACATCTTGCTCTTGTGAACACTTGATTGGAGTTATTCTTTGAGGAAACTTGCATGCAAGTGATCTGGTTCCTTATATGATTGACTGTTTCTCTTATGGATTATGATGATGTTGTGGATATGATGATATGTTATTTGATTATATTTGTATGAACATGTTTTATTGATTGGTTTATCCTTAGTGTGCAGGACTCTGGACTGATTCATGATGTCAATGACATATATGGACCTCCTTGGACTCCAGATCGAGTCAGGGAGTGGATTGTTTATGGTTTGAGTGTTTTTGTTATTGCATATGTGACATATGACTGGTAAATTATGATGTTGATTTTGGATCGCTGACATGTTTCGTTGTTGGATGCAATATGGCGATAACTTGCTAGTCAAGCTCACATTTGTATTAAAGGGGTCGTGTACGATAATCAGATATATAGAGGGAGAGGTGTGGCAGCAACCCTACCACAACCTACTAGCACTCCAACCATGGCTTGAACTATAGGTTAATGATTACCTAGTTCCAGAGATCCACGATGTTGTGAGGGAAGACTGATATAGTCGCTCACGAAGATTCTAAGGGGTGCACAATAAGACAAGGTCCTTATTCCTTAGAGGCCCTTAATCTCCCACAAGGTCACTTAACGAAGTATTGACTCCAAGGGCTTGACGTCTACCAAAATCAGTCAAAAGGAGGGTGGCACCCTTGGAGCACATAGTGCATCTTGAAGGGAACGTCGCATAAATGAAACATGAATGAAGGTGAGTGATACCCTTGGAGCACATAGTGCTTCTTGAAGGGAACGTCGTGATTGCTAACATTGGTGAGTCAATGAACCTAGGTACATAGAAAACAACATCTTGTTTTGACATGTTTAACCTTAAGATAGTTGTTGCTTGAGTAAAGTTTAAAAATTATAAAATTTCCCTTAAAAATCCTAGTTGAATTTAAAGCCTAGGTCTAACTAGGACATGAGAACTAAAATCAATTAAGCAATTAATAGGGGGGGGGCTGAAGAAAATGGTTTTTTTTTTTTTTTAATGGAGGATTAAATTATTTAAAAGATTAATTGTTGGCTAAGTACAAAACTTGTTAATTTAGAACTTAGACAAAAAAAGGGGAAACTTAAATACAAAAGGAATGTGGAACATAGAAGGGAATCTAGTCTAGAGAAATTTCCAATTTCAAGCTCAACTAAGCTGTAATAAAGGCATCAATCATGACGAGAATGTAAGGGAATAAAGGGACATTGAGGAGCGTTTTTAGGAATGCTTTTAGGCGGGTGAGGGAAATTGACATTTTAAATGAATCAATTAAATGAATTTCTAGTGCAACTAAGGGATCTGGTGACAAGTGTATGAGGAAATTTTCCTAATAATAAATTAATAAAAAGAATTTAATGTGTGTTTGGCAACTAGTCACTAAGATAACTCTATAAAAGAAATGGCGGTGGAGGAGAATGGATCACGAATGGTAGGCGTAAGGTTACGCTGCCGATATTTTTATTGACTGTTTTTTCTTGTGGGAGTTGGCATGCCCATCTCGATTAGAGAGTGGTAGCTCGAACTTGCGATGCGAGCTAGGAGCTATATTTTCTCAAGGCGAAGAAGAGTACCCCTAACGTTGGATGGGAGGTAACGGTAAGGGATTAGCAAGTGAGAGCGAGGAGGTTCGCCAGTAGCCGAGTTGGTGACAGTAATTTCGATATGTTAAATGGTACTAGGTTGATTGCATGTGTATGTTTTAATTTTCACAAGTCTAATTTCTCTTTAATTTCACAATGAATCTAATTGTAATAAGGATTATATATGTAATTTGATGTCGCTCTATTTTCGCGATGGATCTAATTGTAATAGGTTGATTATTTATAATTTTTCGTGGTTGTACTATTTCTCTGACATCATTTGGAAATCTTATTGATGCTGGAATTTATAATTAAAATATAGTTCATAATAGATGCTTTATGTAATAGCGTTACATGGCATCAATTTGTATTGTAATTTTAATATTAGTTGATGATTCTCGCCCGAAATCCATAAAATGATCATGCTAAATTTATGGGTTCGCTGCCAGTCATTCAGGACAGAGTTAAAAAGGGAGAACAAAACTTATGTGGGTGTTTCCCATTCCTTTCATGGTTCCTGCATTTAATTATATTGTGTGCTTCTTACTTTTGCAGTCCTGTTTTATGATTTCGACTCATGGAACTTATGAGATTTATTAAATAAAAATAAAATATAAAAAAAAACCCTCATCCATTGATGTTTTTAGATGAATGTGTTGATACAGAAAGAAGTGGATTTAAACGAACCTGAAAGCAAGAAAAATATCTCAAATACAAAGAACGATTTAGTGAACTGAACTAAAAAAAAAAGTCAAGGACAAAGAAAACCCCCTCTTCGTTCGTTCATCAAATCCCATTTCCCTTTATGAATTGAAAGTTGGGATTATGGTCAGGTCGTGTGAACGGATGAAAACTCTCTCCTTCATTTCCGAAACTTGATGCGGTAGTTCCTAATTCGTTTGAGACTTGCCTCACTACACTTTAAAGAAAAAAAGTCCAATAAAACAAGTTTCTGACTAGATACCAGAATGAAAGGAATAGGAAAGGAAACCAACGGTTCCACTAATTTTCTATCCAATCTCTTTACCTCAATGATCTCCCCATAGAGATCGATTCCTTGTTTCCATGAATCCAAGGGATTGCCCACAGATTTTTCCTGTACAAGTGATTTGGTAGTTTACTACCAACGGTTTCCTTACCTTGCCAGAGAAGCTCACAAGAAAACCTCTCTACATAGATAACGGACTAGGTTCCTTCCTTACCTTGCCAGAAAATCTCACAAGAAAACCTCTTTTCCTGAATAAAGGATTGCGTTCCTTCCTTACCTTGCATGGTGGATTTACCAGACAACACGAAAAACCCCTCTGCGTGGTCGATCGAGATTGGGAGTCCTCACCTGAAGTCTCTGCGCGTTGGAAGGCCACCTGACATATTTATTGTTGTTGTGCCTCTATGATGTTCTCTTGATGAATCGATCTGAGTTGGCACCCAACTCCGCCTCGCATCATATCACCCCGGGTTGCCTCCACAACAACGCTAATTTTGTAATCTTCCTGTCAAGATTTTAAATTTAAATAAACTTGATATAAATTAATTTAATAAACATGATATATTTACTCGGGCCTTGTAATAAAATACAACGTCCAGGTTTATTAAAAGTGGCTTAATTAAATTAAATCTAATTAATCGTACAAGTTATACACATAAAATAAATCGTATATATACTGAACTAAGGATTGATTTAGAACCCAAAAGACAATTGTTAGTATTGTAGAAGGAGAAATTAATGAAGTAAAGTTACTCTTAAGAACAATCGATTCTTAAGAAGACCTGTGCATGTTCAACTTCTTTGATGTGTCGAAGATACAACAATTTTTTCTAGTGGCTTGACTATACCAGTGACAACTCATCCTCATCACGATCCATGCCATTCCTATCAAGGGATTGATATCCTCAACGTTGTCAACAATTTGGTCATCCCGTCTTTGGAAGTGTTTTATTTAGATTGTAGACCAAAGGTGAAGGACAAGAGTTAGTCACTGTAGGTTAACATCTAGTATAATTGGAAGACTAAGTCTCAACTCTCCATTAAAAATAAGCCGACAAGCTCATAAAAATAGAGGGATTATACAACATCTACCAAGGTTCATTTAAATTCCTTTTTTCAACCATTCGACATTTGTTGATTGCTAGATGCAATTATAATTACGCTGAAAGGTGTTCACTTATTGACAATGGGCACAATTAATGATCTTTTAACCTTATTTAACCTTAAACCCTAATCTGATGGCTATGCATTGAAGATGCTGGCATATTCTTAGTCGTCCTCCAAAATCA
>JZKD02S0098799.1:111341-134784 GCA_000966675.3 Picea glauca | reverse complement strand
TGTGGAATCCTTCCCGCGGAGATAACATCCTTTATCTGGTGTCTCTTAAGAATAGAAACGCTTAAAGGGGGGAGGCTTATTATTTATTAACTTGGGGAAACTCGCTACTTCATTTATTGCGCCTTGTATAATAACAGTTTGGTTATTCTAACTTATGATACGCATCATTCCTTTTTCAACATCCCTAGAAGGGCCAAAACATTCTTTATCCGTTCTCGATTGATTGGGGATCTTCCTCACAATGTTGATGGGAGTATCATTGATTGGGGATCTTCCTCACAATGTTGATGGGAGTATCTAACATGCATTATGGTAGGATGAATTCTTGAGTTTAAGGTTGAACGTTAAGTTGGTATCTAGTATTGATGGCTCGTTAGTTTGGAATTGTTTCCCCGTATACCTCGAAATAAAACTCTTCTCTATGGTTGTGGTTAAAAATAAGTAAGTAGGTTTTCCTCCTCTAAGTTAGGGTTTGCCACAACTCTACTTCTAGTTTATGATATCCTCTCGATGGTGATTTTTCCCTACTTTAGTTAATATTTTGTATTGCTCCTTGCTCTTGTGAGATAGTAAAGACCAAAGGTCCTTATTGCAAAAATACAACCTTCTTCTTAGCGAGAGCTTAACCTATCCTTGTCTCAACACGCTACACGTAATTTCTTCTCCAACTTCCCTTTCCTTTGGAACCTTACTTGAGATAATTAACCTCGCGGCCAATAGATTCGTGTAAACCATTTAAGGTTAATTCATTAATTCATATTTTTTAGTCGCGCGTCAAGAAAGAATTGTGAATTTATGTTTAATTCAATATTTAGATCACACACACTCTTGAAATTATATTTTTTATTAATCACGCGCCTTTAAGTTAATAGATGGTTCTTTTTGCGCTATGAACTAAATTGGTAATTACCTTGCGCCTCGAATGAAGGTGATGTATGAATGATGGTGTGTGGAATTTGCATTGCGCCTTGGATGGAATGTGGTCTATGAAGTGTTATGTGAATGATTGTTTGCAAGCCATGTTTAGATTGATGTTTTAATTTCCTAACACAATAGTAAAAGAAAAAAAATTGTGACATGTTGTACGTTGCTTGTTGTCATAATGGCGTAATGGCGGGGGCTTTATAGTGTTACATTCAAAGAACACTGGGTCTGGTCAGATGGTTGTGCAGGGCGATACAAGTTGACAACATCATTTTACTTGTTGTGTCGACTTCATCGTAACATCAAAATTAGACATACATGGAGATTTTTTGAAAGTGGTCACGGAAAGGAAGAACATGATGGAGCTAGAGCTTGTATTAAAGGATCCATTAGGAGATTCCAAATGAGGTTTTATGCTAATATGATGCAAGATCCAAAAATTGTTGTTGATTGGTGTACACACAATTTGTGTCATGGACCTAATGATAGGAGTGATAAGTTTTTTTCTAGGTTCTTTTGGCATATAACTGATTTTGATCGTGAGCATGCTTATTCATGTAAAATTGTACCAGGTACAAGGTCTTTTCATTCTATTAGAATCAAAGATCACACTAATTGAGTTTTACATGTTAGGGATCATTCTTTCTATTGTACTTATTGCATAGGGAATGAATTCCAAGAGACATGTTTAAATGTGTTTAAATGTAGAACAAGGGTTTGTTGAAGAATGGAGACAAACTATCTTAGAACCTTTAGATCGTGTTGGTCCAACTTAGGTGCTCCTTCCAACAGAAGATAAATATGAGCCCCCCCAATTCTCTCCAGACTATGATATTATTTCTAGATTAGTACAAGAAGGTACTCATTTGTGTATATATATTTTTAAATAGTTAAGTATATGGGACTAATGGGTATATTTAAATTTTATATTGTGACTAGATAGAAATTGAATTTAACATGTTTTTTTTTAAGTTACAAATATGTATAAATTGCCATACAAGTGATGTTTTTGCTATTATAGCACCTCCTGACAATGTTGAAAACGTTGACTATTATTTGTTGTGATGTACTACTATTAAATGAAATTTTTTTGATAGTCAAATTGATAGTGATGGCCAAGATTTTGAGAGAGGCTCTGTTACTCTCAAGGGGGAGTACTTTAAACAAGTGGACAACAATAGGACTGGGTATATATTTGAAGAATACGAGCCACATAATGTGTTTATGCAATACAACCATCAAGTAACTACTAGTCATTTTCCATTATGGTTAATGAAACGATGTGGAAATTGATGCCAAAGATGGAAGTTGGGACTACATGATCATGAAAGGCTATTAAGGTCCTTTCATTTAGATTCAATCCAAATATGTAGAAAGTCTCATGTATAATCAATTTAAGTAGACATATTTAATATTTAAATAAAATAGAATTTAAGACCGATATTAATTTTTAATGAAGTCGGTTTTGCACTTTCTTTTTGTTAAAATCATAAAGTTTATATAAATTGTGAAATCTCATGTATTCTAAGTATAGTTTTATTTCATAAACAATTTTTATTATTCAATATTTTTAAACTTAATTTATCCATATCCCTATTAATATTATGGGCTTATTAAATACCATTAAATTTTAAGCATTTATTTCTTAGGTTTTATGTGATGCTTATATTCAAACTGATCTTTTAGAATATTTTAATTGTGTTAAAATTTGGTCAATATAGTGTGCACTATAATTACAAAATTATTAATAAGATTGAGTATATATATATATATATATATATATATATATATATATATATATATATAATAGTCCATTTTTAAGGTCAGCTTCAAGCTAGCCACTAAATTGTTGTATGAGACCTCCTCTACTCAGTGATTTGATTTGAATACTAAAGTTTATGAAGGTTTTGATTTCACTGTTAAAGTTTAAGGAGGTATACATATCCTACCCCCTTTAGATCTCAGCCTATAACCTATTACTAGGAAAAACATGTTCTTAACCAATAGGTCCACTTGGACTATATATAAAAACATGTTCTTAATCAGTAGGTCCACTCAATATGTGTGTGTGTGTGAAAAATATTTTCAACCTCCCTCCTTTCAGTGACCGACTCTGTGGCTAGGGGAAACCCTAGCCACAGACGCTCGTTATTGTTCCCCTTTCTCATCGCAACTCTTCTCTTCCGCTAGACGCAGAATCGACCGAATTACTTGGCTCCTCACATGGTGTCTCTCCGCTATCTCCTTTGCGGTGGGTTGGGGATCCTATTGTTCAGGAAGATCCGCATGTATCACCTGCACCCCCGAGTTGTTGCAGGTGCGGCTTGCGGCTGGGTTCGTTTTCTTCTCCGTGTGGGATCGAGTATTTGGAGCTCGCAACTTTTGATTATGTATCTATTCTTTTGGTCTTGCTCCATGAGCGTATCCATTTTTTAAGCATCGCTTGTTGTCTTTCTCTTGGTGCATATGTGTGCTTGTTCGTCTTGGGTGCCTAGAGTCAGCATAGTTTGGGGGGTTTGGGAGAGGCTTGGTCTTATATCGGTCAAATCTTATTCTTCATGAGTGACTGTTTTCCTCCTTCTGTGTGGATTCATTGGCTCTCTCCTTAGTGGGTGGACTCTTTCTTGGGTCTGGTTCTCTCCAGGAGGAGGCTCCATTCCCTGGTGGCTCCAGTTCGTTCAGGGTTTGATGTATGCTTAGATTATGGTTCTTTTGGGTTGAGTTCCTGTGGATTTCTGTTTCTTTCTCAGTATGAGGGTGTCGCTAGAGCCTTGAGGTTCAGTATTCGACATTTGGTGTTGCTCCTCTGATCAACACTTTGAGGTCCTTCATATGGGCGTGCAACTCCTTAGTTTCTCTGTGATGGTTTTCTTTTTGGAAGGGTCTCCGTTGGTGTCATTGTCATCTAGTTCTCTTTTAGGGTTCCATACCTCTCTGACCTCATCCAATTGATCTCTGGGTTTTTTTTATGGCATTCTCTCTCTGGGGTTTCTTCTACAACGAAGTTTCATGAGGCCTCTTGGAAATTTTTTTCCTCTTTTTGGGTTTATTCCCCAACTCCAAATTTTGTTCCTCTTTTTTGGTTTTTTAACCATTCACTTCTCGCTATTTCTGGCTACTTTTTACTTTTCACAGTTTTCCCCAAATTTTTGGGAATATGCTTAAAGCACCTACAAAATGTAATTTTGTTCTCTATAGATGAAAATAAATACACAATTTTTTTTCTGAGAATATATATATATATATATATATATATATATATATATATAAGAGACAATTAAGATATTAAATTTAAATTCATCTAAAATTAATTAAATAACACATTAAAATTTATTTTTCCCAATTGAAAATTAAATTTGATTGAATAAAAAAGAGAATTATTATCCATTTAGTAAATTTCAAAATAATAATGTGTATAGATGCAGAAGTAATTTTCTCAAACAAGAAACACTAAAAATCAATAGATTCACTGCTATCTTCATCAATAGAATGAGTACTATCATCTCTAGGTTGAGTATTACGATCAGGTATAAAAATCTTCTAATAAAAGTAAAACCATGTAAAAAAAAATATTGAATTAACAATTAACATATACACATACATTTAGGTATAAATTATTGAAAACTAAAACAAAAAAATATTTTTTTACATGTTTAAGGTTTCTATTAACTGTTGACTATCATTTATGTGTTGATTACAATTAGGATTAGAGTCTAATTTATGTGTTGATAACAATTAAGATTAGTTTCAAATAAATCTGAATAATGAAAAAATTAAAAATCTATAAATCATATTCATAGAAAGTACAATTATTATTATGTGTTGATTACAATTAGGATTAGAGTTTAATTTATGTGTTGATAACAATTAAGATTAGTTTCAAATGAATCTGAATTATGAAAAAATTAAAAATCTATAAATCATATTCATAGAAAGTACAATTATTGATTAATAAAATGTTCTCAACATAATTAAAAAAATAAAATATTAAAAAAATAAAATAATGAAAAAAATAATTTTAAATAGCTCGTTTTTTATATTAAATTTCCAATTACCTCAGTATTGGTGAGATGAACTTCGTTTTGAACAACCTCATCATCATGGTCATTGTGTTTAGATGACGGTGTTACACAATTCCGTGGATACCATCTTCAATAACTGGTTTATGGGCATATTATATATATATATATATATATATATATATATATATATATATAAATAAAAGTTTTAAACATAAATAAATGATTATTTATTTAATATTATATATATTTCATATTATATATGTTAAAAAATTTGAATATATAATTAAAATTATTTAGTCATTTTAATATAAATTTTTCAATAATTTATTTCACTGTTCTAAATTTCTAGCCTCAACATCTCTCATAAGAGGTAAGGGAATGGGTGGCTGAATAATTTGATCATCACCTACAACTAATGCATTATCTTCCACCTCCATAGTATCAAATTAAACCATATATCTATCTATAGGATCATATGGAATATCATGCAGGGTATAGGATCAACGTGAATGCCATGCTCCAAATGATCATGATATTTATGTGTAGGTTGTAATCGACTCAACCAAGATATTGCTTGTTGGAAGGACATATGTAAACCTTCACAAATGGATATATAAGTTACAGGAACTCTGAAACATGTCATTGGTGGCAAAAAATAAAGCGTATGGAGTGCCTCTCAAACTCACTAAGTGTTGAAAAGAAATAAGAAAATCATTAGGAATTGTGGATGAATCTTCTCAAAACAATATTTTGGGCTCTCAAACTCACTAAGTGTTGAAAAGAAATAGGAAAATCATTAGGAATTGTGGATGAATCTTCTCAAAACAATATTTTGGGCTAGGTTGTCTAAAAGAATCTTCTTGGTTACTATTAGAAATAATGGAATGATTTGTAATAAAATCATTTAGTTTATGCATGGTAACTAGAATGTGCTTAGAAAATCCCTCACAAATGGATCTAATCATTGCATTGTCTCAACATGTGCAACATGAGCATATGTAGGTGGAGTATCACCACATAATTCTCTCGGGTTTGCAAGTGCACCAAGTCTACGATGAAAATATGGGCTATCTCTTAAGGAACCTAAAACCTGACCATCATGGGATGGAGTGCTAGTATAGTCCATTGAAACTCCAAAATGAAATTCCATATGCAACATTAAAGCAAAATACATTGGAATCTCATCATTATTTGGAAGACAACCTTGGGCATAAATAAACCTAGGGTAAATAGCAACAACATTTTGGGGATGTACACACCTAGTAACTCTATATCCTCTAATCCTAGCTTTAAAAACATAACAATGGAAATCCTCCCACACATTATCTCGTCCAAACACTAGAGGAGGCTCCTGCAACTCCCAAAATTCTATATCACCACATATGCTCTCTCTCATGGCCTTAGTGATGAGTTAGAACATCCTAAGTTGATTTGGATCAAAGTTTTTTATGCATTGTAGAAGTGATTGTAAACTATTATGCATATGGATTATGTTTTTATAATTGTTTTCAGTAGGGAGTATGTTTCTAACTATTTGAGACAATGTAGTTAATTGGTGTTGAAGGTATACCCAATGTTGAATGGGGTTATAATCCTTCATTTGCAATTTTAAATCCGTAAAACAAAAAATATAAAAAAATAAAAATGTAAAAAATAATATTTATATTAAAATAATAATTTAATAAATAAATCAATATTGATTGATTTTTATTTTTTTGTCAAATATTATTTCTCTATTTAAAACATGAAAAAAATATGCTTTTAAATAAATTTCTCAAAACAATTCAATCTTTAATGTATGTGGATTTCATAACAATTTAAGAAATATATTTAAATTTTAATTTAAAATGAAAAAACAAAAATAATTTTAAATATCTGATTTTAAATTTCATAGATTAGATTTTTATGACAGCATTATAATTAATTAATCTTTTTTTAACATGGATATTAATTAATGAAATTTAAAAAATTATAAATTATTGTTTTAGATACATTAAATTAATAAATGTTTTCTAAAAAATAACAATCTTTTAATAAATGAAAAAAATAACAATTTTTTAATAAATGATTTCAAGTTATAAGCTACATATCATACTACAAATTAATTGTTTATTAGTTATAAGCGATATATGCTATTTCACATTACTTATTTATTAAAAGAAAATATTCATGTCTTTAAAATAACAATTTATCATTAAAAAAAATTGAAAATTTTATATTTATAAATTCAAGATAGTATTAAGTAATATTATACATAAAGCCATTTTTATTTGCTAAAAAATTATATAATTTAAAATTATAAATATAAATTTATCAAAAAATTTAGTATAAATTTCAACATTTAATAAACTTAACATATATTTTTGTTCTTTAAAAATGTGAATCTCAATAATCTTAAATTTTACTTCAATTATTGTTAATTTTTTTTAATGATAATGATGATAATTAACTTCTAATAACCATGAAAAAATAATGATTTGAAAATGCATAAAATAAAAAAATTAAAACAAATTTATACTTGATATATTGCTTGTTATATTGTGTTTGATTAGTTATAATTATTTATATAATAATAATAAACAATTATTGAATTAAAAAACTATCATTTTCCTTAAAACAATTATATTATATTTAATTAATTAAATTTATATATAAAATAATAATAAATAAATAAATTTAATATAACTAAAACAAATATTGTAATATAATATTTAATGTTTTATTGTATTCAAAATATTAATATTTTATATTTATTAAAAGAATTATAAAAATACAAATATGATGAGAACGTATCATCGATACATATGCAAAAAAACATATTTGAATTAACAATTTAGATAGAATTTATTTTTATAGTTTTTTCTTAAAGTTTTGTTTTAGACATAATTTTATGGTGTTTAAAATTATCCAAAAAAATAACTTTATAAATATTCATTCTCTAAATATTTAATATCACTATAACTATTAACTCTATATTTTAAATTTTTATTTAATTTATAATTAAAAAATAAAACAATGTTACATCAATATTATTAAAAAACAAAAAACTTACTAAAATAACTAATATTTGTTAAACATAACTTTAACAATAAATTAAGAAGTTTCATATAGTACTGTAACAGTTCTAACTACATATATATAAATATTGATCTAAATTATAATAAAAACGCATTTTCCATCATTATTAAAAAACAAAAATCCCACTAAAATCAAAAATTAAAATTCCACTGCATATTTTTAAACCTTCATCTAAATTATAATAAAAATAATTTCCCATTATTATTGAAAAACAAAAATCCTAGTGCAATCAGAAAATAAAACTCGTGCATTAATATAACTTAGAATTATGAGAAACAAAGACAGGTGAGTCTACGTTCACATTATATATCATTGAATGACGACTGATTACATCATTATATAGGAAACTACTCTACTTCGTCGGTTACATCAAACCAAAGAAAACAAGAATCTACATTAAGTGAACTAGAGTTCGACTATATTACTGACTCTTGACTAATAGAGTTCTTCTACGTAACTATCTCTTGCAACTGACTCTTGTTCAATTATTCCCAAATCTCCCCCTTAATGGAGAATGGATTGACTTCTACACCTAACATCTCCCTAAACAGTTGAAACTTAATCTTTCCAAGAGGCTTAGTGAAAATATCAGTAACATTTTCAGTAGTCGTACAATACATAAGAGTTATTTCATTTGACTGCAACTTTTCTCTAACAAAATAAACTGAGCATAAACATGTTTTGTCCTTGCATGAAAAATCAGATTCTTCGCAACATTTATTGAACTTTGATTATCACATTTGATCATTGTAGGTTCCTTTTGTTCTTTTCCAACATCTTGAAGAAGTCTTCTCAACCAAAAAGCTTCAAAAGTTGTTGCACACAAGGCTTTATATTCTGCTTCAGTAGAAGACAAAGATATAGTAGGCTTCTTATTACTGCTCCATGAAACAACCCCGGATCCAATGCCAAACGCATATCCAGTGGTTGATCTTCGATCATCCAGATTGCCAACCCAAACAGAATCTGAGTAACATGTCAACTCAACATAGATGCATCAATATATTAAATACCATAAGCAAGTGTTCCAATGGCTTTATAGAGGTTTCGCCATAAACTGACTTAACACACTCATAGAGTATGGAATATCAGGTCTGGTTGTGGTGACATAATTCAAACTACCCACCATCTGTCTATACATAGTGCCATTCACTTCCTTCGAACCATCATCACAAGAAAGTTTTGCATTCTGCTGCATGGGAACGATAGAAGATTTACACTGATCCATTTTAAATCTCTTAATTAATTCTCTGGCATGCTTACTCTGACAAACAAAACTTTGGCCTGTATTTCTCCAAACTTCAAGACCTAGGCAATAGTGTAACTCACCAAGATCTTTCATTTCAAAAACTTGTGACAACTGCTCCTTGATTTCATCAATTAATTTCCCTGCATTTCCTGCAATTATTAAATCATCAACATATAAGGAAATCAATACTATATAACCTTGCTCATCAAATTTGGTATAAAGATTTGGATCACTTTTTCTCCTCATAAAACCTTGTTGGAGAAAGAAGGAGCCTATCTTCTCATACCATGACCTAGGTGCATGTTTTAGTCCATACAATGCTTTCTTTAACTTACAAACTAAGTGTTCTTTCCCTCGTTCCGCAAACCCTTCAGGTTGAGTAAGGTAAACCTCCTCCTTTAACTCACCATTCAAAAATGAAGATTTAACATCTAATTGGTGCAGCTTCCAATGATACTTTGTAGCTAAAGCAATTAACCATATGATAGTATTCAATTTAGCTACTGGTGCAAATGTTTCAGCATAATCAATACCTTCTATTTGTAAATACGCCTTTGCCACTAGTCTAGCCTTATATTTATCTATACTACCATCTGATTTAAAATTGGGTTTGTATATCCATTTGCATCCAATGGGATTCTTATGTTTAGGCAATTCATTCAATTCCCAGGTATTGTTTTTCATTATAGATTCATATTCTTCTTCCATTGCATTTCGCCATTAATCATGTTAATTTGCTTCATCAAAACTCATGGGTTCTATGACATTTGAAATGCTACTAATTAGGGAATAGTCTCTATACCTCTCAGGGAGTCGAACCTATCGTGAAGATCTTTTCAATTGACTATCTTCCTCCCCACTTTGTAAAGATATGTCTTCACCTCTAGGTGAACTATGACTGCTTGAAGTGTCAATATCACTGAGTCCTTTTTGTTGCTACTTCTGATGTCGCTGCGATTGTGGATGCTCCTGTGGTGGTTGTTGCTGTTGCGATGGTTGTTGTTTCTCTTCTTTAACTCCTTCATCAAGAAGTCTATGCCATTCCTCATGACTATTGTCGTCATGATTTCCTACTTCCTGCTCATGGAAAAGTACATCTCTACTTGCAAATACTTTGTCAGTAGAAGGATCAAACAGTTTGTATGCTTTGAATCTAGAACAATACCCTATGAAAATACATTTAATGGATTTAGCATCCAATTTCTTCCTATTCTCCTTTGGAATATGAGCAAAATCCTTACACCCAAATACTTTCAAATTATGAACTGCAGGTTTGGAACCATACAAGGCTTCGAAAAGAGTAACATTATCAAGACACCTTGTTGGACTTCTATTCTTTAAATAAATTACAGTATTTATGGCTTCAACCCAAAATGCATTTGAGAGATTCTTACATTTCATCATACTGCGTGCACACTCTACCAGAGTTTTATTTTTCCTCTCAGCAACTCCGTTCTACTGTGGAGTGTGAGGTATTGTAAACTACTGTACTATTCCATGATCTTTGCAATATTTGTTGAAGTCCCCTGATTTATACTCTCCCCCTTGATCTGAACGGAGGATTTTGATGGATTTTCCTGTCTACTTTTCCACCATGGTTCTAAATTCCTTAAAGTACTCGAAAACATCATTTTTTATTCTAAGGAAGTAAACCCATGTGTGTCTCGTACAATCATCAATAAATAACAGAAAGTAAAATGCACCTCCTAAAGACCTAGTTTGCATAGGCTTGCAAACATCAATATGCAGAAGATCTAACACATCTCTCTTTTTATTATCAGGATTAGATGGGAATTCATCCATGTGCATCTTTCCTAATTCACATCCATCACAAGTAACATTCTCATTCTTTAACATGGTAAGTCCTTCAACCATATTCTTTTTTTTGTAATAACAATAAATCAGGATGATTGATGTGGCCATACCTTTGATGCCAAAGAATCTATGTTGGCATAGTTGCAAAAGTCAATGCATGATGTTCTTTGCTAGTAACATCAAGTTTGTATAGGCCTCCTGCTTTGACTCTCGTTGCAATAGTTTTGAATCGATCTAGTAGATCCTTCACTTTGCAATAATTCTTGAAGAATTCAACCTTCAAGTTCTGATATGTAATGGTGGACACAGAGATCGATTTTTTCTTTATCCCTGGCATATAAACAACATTATGAATGTGATGAATAGTACCATTCAACAATGTCACAGGAATGTCTCCATATCCCTTGATCTGATGAGTGCGGTCATCTTCGAGATATATGTTGGCTCCATTCTATGTTTCTTTATAATTAGTGTACCACATATTATTACATGTCATATGTACTGATGCTCCAGAATCCACAAACCAGGCATCAGAATCATCTGATTTAGCAGATAAAGCAACATTAGACACAAACAGCCTAAGATCCCTTGAATCAAAATTCAGGGGTTCATTAATATCATCACTAGCAATAAACAATCTGAGATCATGATTTGAAGATTTTTCTACATAATGACCTCAATGTGTTCTAGGTTTATTCCTGGCCTCATCACTCTTCTTCTTATGACAGTCTTTAACAATATGTCGAGGTTGACCAGAATAAAAGAAACTCTTTGAATCATTCCTGTCAAATTGCATACCTTGATTGGGCCTTGGAGATTGTCTTCTCTGCGATGAATTGCCTCTCTGCCATGAACTTCCACCTATGACTCTTTCTCCTGATATCCCTCTCGCAGATCTGTTTTTTGACCACAGTGCCAAATCTTTATTCTGAGGCTTCAGATTCCCGTGTATCTCTTCTTTTTTGCGGCAAAATACCTGCCAGTTCATCAAATGTAGGAGGTTTCTCCCTTGCTGCTAGACCTGTTATGAACATCTGATAACCTTCTAGCATAACATTTAAGGTAATAATGACCAAATCAGTGTTGGAAATAGTTTCCCCTATATTTCCTAGCTTGTCTTTCACCTCTTTAATATGACCCGAAAATGAACTAACAGATTCATTTCCATCGATCTTAATGCCTAGAAATTTAGTTTTCAGGAACAAAATGCGATTTTTGTTGCTAGTTTCATAGAATGCTTTAAGCACTGTCCAGGTTTCAACAGAAGTGTTAGATTCTCTAATATGTGGAATTATGCTATCTTTGACAAACACGTGAAACAATACCTTTTCCTTGTTTTCGCGCTTATCCCAGTCTTGGATCTGTGTTGTTGTCGCACTGACAACTGCATCTGGTTTCACTTCAGTTCCCTTTGCAATGTTCCAGACACCATAGCCTTCCATGAGCGTCTGCATCTTGAATTTCCAGTTAATGAAATTCGATCCATCTAACTTATTGGCTTCATTGAGGTAGGTCTTCGCAGAGGATTCACCATCTATGCAAGTGTCTGCTCGTTTCATCATACAATAGATCCTTGTATCACCAAACACACATCAATATTGAAGGTGGTTAATCACCAAGAATATCAAACTTTCGTCAAGTTTTAGTCCATCACTCTGCCTTTGGATCCATCGATCTTTCTCTATCTCGTCTCTTAGCTTTCTTAAAAGAAATATAATAAATCCTTAAAAAAGAAACCTTAACACCACTCCATGCATAAAAAAAATATAAATTTCTTAAAAAAATAAACTTTTTTTTTTTAATACACACTTATATCCACCTTAATAAACTTTAATATCCACTTTATAAATTTTATTTCTCAAAAAATATTCACTTAATAAAAAGTTTATTCCTCACAAAATATTCACTTAATAAAACGTTTATACTTCACATCCACTTTAAATCATAGGCCATCCTGTAATAACTCCTTCACGATTTATAAAGTGAAAAAATTTAACTCACCAATTTAAATCGTGGTAGCAATATAACCTCACGCTTTAACCTCATGCTCAAAGCTTATGCAACAAAAATACCATGCAGTAAAAAAAATAAAACTTATACTTCATGAAAACTCATGATTTCCGCACCTCACGCTTCTATAAGAGTGCGGCGAGTCCACACCTCACTATGCACTTGGAGTGCAGAAATCTCACCCGTTTCCTCACCTCATGGTACTATTAGAGTGTGGCGAGTCCGCACCTCACGCTACTATTAGAGTGCGGTGAGTCCGCACCTCACTATGCACATGGAGTGCGGCAATCTTTAAGGATTTATGCATTGTAATATACAGTTGGAGTGCGGAAATTTTAGGTTTACAAACGTGTGTAAAGTTTGAGTAGTATGTTGTCGCACCCTTCCAAAGGAGGGACCTGCAGACTTCTAGAAATTGACGCACCTCCCTTTAGGTTTACAAACGTGTGTAAAGTTTGAGTAGTATGTTGTCGCACCCTTCCAAAGGAGGGACCTGCAGACTTCTAGAAATTGACGCACCTCCCTTTTGTGGCTCCTGACTTCCGCAGCTTTGATACCAACTTAGAATTATGAGAAACAAACACAGGNTTTAGGTTTACAAACGTGTGTAAAGTTTGAGTAGTATGTTGTCGCACCCTTCCAAAGGAGGGACCTGCAGACTTCTAGAAATTGACGCACCTCCCTTTTGCGGCTCCTGACTTCCGCAGCTTTGATACCAACTTAGAATTATGACAAACAAACACAGGTGAGGCTACACTCATATTCTATATCATTGAATGAGGACTCATTACATAATTATATAGGAAACTACTCTACTTAGTAGGTTACATCAAACCACAAAAAACTAGAATATACATTAAGTGAAGTAGAGTTTAACTACGCTACTGACTCTTGACTAATCGAGTTCTTCTACGTAACTATCTGACTCTTTCTCCATTATTTCCAAGTATATACCCATGCAATGATTAATGATCTGGCTACATCTCTCTATGGTTAGAAGTCAATCAGGTACTTTTTGGGTTTGGTAGGGTTATACCTCTCTTAAATAGAAACTACTATGGATGGATGATGATCAATAAGAAGCAAGTTGCATAAGTTTTAACGCTGCAGCAGATGGTATATACATTTTCGGATATATCGTGACATAGATACCAAGACAATCCGATAATATATATACCAACTACTGTAGCATTAAAGCCTCTGCAGCACGCTGCTTATTGATCGCCATGGATGGACTGCCTTGATCTTGATTCGGTGACATGAGTACAACTTCTATAGACAATGCATGTTTGGCCTTAGCTTCCTCCTAGCCAAAATTTAAAAGGCCATACATTTAACATCGATCAATTCGCTTGTCAAGTTGTCCTTTACTGCGTCGTCATGAATCGAGAGGTAGAAAGGCAGAGTAAGTAATGAAGTACTTTGCTAGTGATAATAAAATAAACATTAAATAGATTGAAAGGTTTATCTTTTTATATTTCAAAACATTAAAAAATTATTGAATAAAAATTCAAAAAACACATTTATACCTTCCAAAATAACTTATTTAACGAGTATTGACCAAAAGGTTTTGTAACCACGCGGAGTTTGGCCGCACCTCTAATTGAATTGAATGTTGAAATGCCATAATATGATACATCAGTTTTTTCCTAAATCTTCACTCCGATCACCATTCAAGAGAAATACACTCACAATATATAGAAAAATTATTAAAAAAATAAAATAAAAAATTATTAGACGTATACAAAAAAATTTGTTAAATACCAGAACCTTTAACTCAGCTGAATGCTTATTGAGCCAACAGTTATAAGGAGTGACAAGGTCGAGACTAACCGTCTGAACACTGATCAACTTTGTTGAAAACCTGGTAAGGGGTGAGAAGGATGAGTTTGGCTGCACCTTAATTGTGGCAGATCGGTTTTGCCACTAAACCTCCAATCGCTATATCAGTAGAAAAAAATAATTAAATGCTTGCCATATCAAAGAATTATGAAATGAGAAAGATAAATTGTGCAGATTTATATTTAAAAAATTTCATCAATCCTTTCCAGCATAGGATACTTACTCAATACAGCTTTTTAGAAATTTTAGGCATTTAATTTAAATTTATATACTATATTTAACATATCATACACACTACAAAGATGGATATTTGGAAAAAGTCTTCAATACTTTCCCAGCATATAATATGGGTTTTAGCGTTTACCATATTTTGTCATTCTTAAACACATGTTACAGATTTAGTATCTAGCTTTTACCATATTTAAGCATCCGTTATAGATTTAGTATTAACTTTAGTATCGATTACATGTACTTTGTTTGACTTGGAAAAATAATTAATTCCATTCAAGTACTTTATAAAAGTGTAGAATGAATTTAAATATTTTAAACAACATGATTTTATGAATATTTCTATATAACATGACTCATTAAATTTAGATATGATTTAGGAAATTTAGATATTTTTTATTGGTGAGTTTATATAATTATTTTAGAACAATGTTTTATTTAAGTGACGTCCTATTGAAGCCCTCCATTAAATTAGAATTAATACAGGTTAAGCGGTCACCACACACGTCATATTACTTATATAAGATATGAACTCTAGTCAGGTTTGGAATTTGAACCAGTGGATAAGAAATTCACACGTCATTATTGACAGACATCAAAATATCAAAAAAGTCAAATTGACGTTTAACTGTGTAGATTTCCAATCAAAATATATTGTAGTTACTTACACGATAGAGATTTATAAGTATATACGGTCTAGGTTAATAACTATAAATCATGGCTTCAACCATCAAGGAACTAGGTAAGAGCAGAGTAGTGAGGTTGATGACACATGGACAATGTTAGTTGAGGGAATAAATGGATACCCAAATTACAAAATTTCAACGCTCCAACCTTGTTCTTCTTCGCTTCAGCATTCAACTTTTCTCTATGAGTGTGATTTCCAAGTCTCCCACTAGCTGGAGCATTGAGATTGGATCTACTCAGCATAAAATTTATGATAGTGAAATTTACACAATATACAAATATTTTTACATTTATGATTTTCGGTAAAAGGTGAAGTGACAGAAAAATAATTTAACCGTCATCAATTTTTCTCTTGACAAGCTGGGTAAATTTGAAATTAGGCCTGACTCTAGATGGAAATGTGAGAGTCGTTGTGTTTGTGTATGTAGCGATTATGGATCACTACCTAAATAAATGTACCCATGCATCCTACCCAGTTTTGTTTCAATTTCAATAAAAAGATCTCTTTGGCTTGTATGAAGTTCGAGAAAATACCGCTATGAACATCACTTTACTAAAATTTCAATGTGAAAGTATAAGGACTCTTTGAATCCCAGAAAATTGAAATAAGAGGTTAAACAACAAATTTAAATATTTTTTCATTCTAAAATGAAGACTCCACTCGAAAAGTTGTGTCCTCCCTTTCAAACTTCCATCCGGTTTATTCGGTATTGTTTTGTCTTTTTCGCCCCAGCTGAACAAACCCCAAGCCCGCGTTTGTTGTATTCCCTCGTTTATCTCCTCCCACTCAATTAACCAATGCAAATGCATTATCACCTTGCAAAGCATTTTAAATCCCTTCATATGCCAATTTTCAATACCTACAAGGAAAATTTTCAAATTTTGAAGAACCTTCGAGCAATGTTTTCATATTTGGAACATCCATAACGACGTATTAGCAATTTGGCATGAATCTCTTGAGAAAATTAAACATTTTCGTTGAAATTTGCCCAACCTTTGTGGATTATTCTCTGAGTTAATACAATGAGGGCCTTCACAGTGCCATTGCTTATTGCAATCAATCCAATTGTGGAATTGCTAACTAGAAGCATTGGAATTGAAGTTTTGATTATCATCCATTTGCATTCAACTTGGTTAAGCTCATACAAAGTGAAAGAAAGTTTGATTCAGAGTGAAGGAGATTTGAATTTTTGTTTGTCATCCACATGGATTGTACGATGAAATTCATATTCACTCGAACTTGTAGTGTATACATTATATATTCAATTCGTACACATGGAATGTTCGATCGAATTCATGTTCGCCCGAACTTGTGGTGTATAAAATATATATTCAATATATGTTCGCCCAAATTTGTGGTGTATAAAATATATATTCAATATATGTTCGCCCAAATTTGTGGTGTATATAGATTCGTATGAACATCTTTATTCGTGCGAACATACTTCCTCCTGAATTCCCAACCCTATGTGTAACTTCTTGTTTTCTGGTTCGGTAAATTGATTAATAGGTTCGTTTGAAAATTTTATTATGTTTCTTTTATTTCAACGTTTTTTTCTTTTTTCCCCATAGCTAGACACGGTAACATTCTTTTACCGTTACATAATTCAATTGTATTACAAACTAAGGGGTCGAGTTCCTTAAAGATACACTTCGGTATCTTCCTATATTCTCCACTAACCTTTTTAACCTCTCAACTAAAATATACAGAAATTCACCAAAGAAAATATCATGTATGTGTACACATACCTTTGCAACTATTGTTTGTTGTTGATTCGAGGGTTTCTATTCTCTCCTTGAGAAAATTCTCTCTCCTTCTTTTCTAGCCATTCGTCGATCTATTTCTTAGTCGGCCTTCAAAACATTTCTTCAATTACAGATTCTGGGTCTGGCAACATAACCATTTATTGGTGTGCAGTTATAAGACCCTAGGTTCAAGTTATTCATCCAAATTTTTTGTTTAGATATTGTCCTTTTCGGCATCACCTACATGCAAGTGAAGTCTCACCTGAAGTATCTATCAGGGTCGTAGGAACCAGGTTTCTACAAGGATGAGGGGATGTGATTCCATCAACATAATCATTAATACTTATTCACCCTATGCACATTATCCTTATTTAACATCCTTTTATAAGTCAATAACCCCTATGCATGACTTCCATTAACTAACAATTCATTATTTTCATTATTACAATGGTGCAACATTAACCCATCTAAGATCCATTCAATATCCTAACCATGGTGTGAAGAAACAATATAACATAAATCACGACGTAACCAACCCACTAAATCATTCATTATTTTTCCACATCAATTATATGTTCACACACACACACACACACACACACACTAATCATGCATAAACATAAAATCCATGGATAATCACATCAACAAACACATTATACACAAGATTTTAATGTAGTTCATCCAATCCTTGGGATATTTCTACAATGACTAGATTCTATATTAGTATTTTTGCAATAATCACCTTAGTCTTGTACATTGCGCTTACAAAAGATACAACATATTGTAATTACCCAAACTTGCCTAGCCTCTCTGCAATGCGAGTCTATCTCTGCAATTTCTCAGCTTCATCAATCATCAACAACCTAATCTCGTCCTCTCAGCTAAGCCAACATCATCTTCCTCGACCCTTTACATATTTATACATATAAATAGAGATAAACACCATAATAACAACTTATCCAAAAAAACCTAATGGGTCATATCTGTCTTTGCTACCTTTGCAACAATCTACTTCTTTCCCTTCTTTTGCATTGAACTGCTGCTTTTATTTCTTTTGTGTTAAACTACTGCTTTCGTACTTTTGCGTTGCAAAACAGACCTTTGTCGCATGCTCTGGTCGTGCCTTTTACTCTTTCCTTTCCTATGGCACAACTCCCAAAACTTAATTATTTTCATCCAAAATGCATGTCCAACACCAATCATTTATGATTGCACTAGTAAACAAAAATACGCCTAAAAACAATGGTCGTATACCCTTTCAGATTTCAATATCCATTCGTTTAAGGTCTGACTTTCTATTGTAACATATTCATATTTGTACAAATCCACATTACAAAATTTAATAGCCATCAAAACTTGTGTAATTAGAAATCGAGACCATGATGCCTCTAATTGATGAGTTGATTATAATGTTTTCAGACATTCAATATCCACTTTGGCATTAGGTACTCGAGGATATCACATTTTATTTGGATTATTGTTTGGCATATCAACATTGTTATAAATATGAATTATTAATTCCAATATCTAAACCAATGTACCTATATGGAGAGTATATCTAGTTCCATCCAACTTGAGATTAATTCATGCGAATGATAACATATACGCTTGAAACATATTTAATTCAATCTCTCAACATGCCCATGACGTGGAGAATATATATTAATGCATATCTATAAATCATTTTTTTTATTTTTTATTATTTAGTTTTATTAATTTGTTTTTCTAATAATCACTTTACATTTTTATTTTTTATTTATTTTTATTAATTTTTTTTTATAATAATCACCTTTAATTAAGATTTATTAGCACATCAACCTTTTCACATAATCAAAAAATTAAAATTCCTTATTATCAAAATTTTAACTATTATTTTTTTTTTCTAAATTATTTTAATACTTAAAAAATTTAAAACTATAACCATCCTTACAAATTTTTTCCAAAAACTAATCCGTTCAATTCAATTTGACCACAATTTATTACTATACTCCCGGCATGTTAAAGACTAATAAATAATATCCACATTACAAATCCAAATGTTATTAACCTTTTATATAATTTTATAAAATTTACATGATTTTCATCTTTATATAATTTTGTAAATCTTACCCAATCCTCATATTTATACAAATATCAAATGAGAGATTTTACATGATCCTCATATTTATACAAATATCAAATGAAAGATCTAAACTTTAGAAATTGGGAGAGTAGTCATACTTTCACACAAACACTAGACACATATAAATACAATAATCTTGGTAAGATAGACAATCTTACCCATACAATCCATTTAATTGAAATAATAGCTTAACCACACACATAAATATGGTTTAGATCTAACAAACTCCTAACCACACAACTCACATAGAGATTACAATAACTAATAGAGTCTATGAGGATGAATATTAAATATTAAGCACAATAGAAGTAGGAGTTAATATCTCCAACACACTTAATGAAAACGTGTCTTACTCTTTTGTCTTGTTGAATCTTCATCAACATATTTATCCTCTTCCGAATTCTGGTAGACTAGGCACCATCATAAAACCATTATTTTGAGCTAACACTTGATTCATTGAAAATAATATTTCCTTAGATCATCAATTTTGTATTTGTAGTGACTCGACTACTAACCATTCCAGTGACATACTTCCATCATCGAAATACATAGCTTGTTGTATTAATGAGTTATATACGAAATCTCTCTAGATATTGAATGTATCTAGAAGTCAATCTTACAACATGACCTATTTCACTCATCATCAAACACTATAGACACAACCTAATGACAATGTTCTTGGGACAAAACATTCGTCAAGAACTACAATCTTTTAAGTTATGTTTCTCTTTTCTAAATACTATAGAAGTAACCAAAACTCTTCAATGATTTCATAATTTGTCTTGCGGGTTTGGAGATACATATTAAGATATTTGCCATAATATAAATGTACTCTTCAAAAAAATTGCATCCTTTTACCCAATAAACAAAAAAAAAATGTGTTTTAATATAAAACAATCCTGTGTATTTATGAAAGATCCAAATTCAACTAGTATCGTGGCCATCTTCCTTTCCTTATGTGGTCAGGTGAGTGTTCAAGCAATAGTGTTAGTGGCGTTAAGAGTGTTAGAGATAATGCCTAATTAATTCTACATATTAGAGTTTAGGGATTGGATTTGGTTTGTTGGAGGATGTTGAGAGATTCTCTCAACCTCTCTCTCCAAGAGTGGAATAAGTTGGATCTCACAACACTTATTTAAGTGTGATTTATCTCTGTGTAATTTTGTGTAATACAATTCATTTATGTGTGTGTATTTTGTGTGTCTCTCTGCTATTACAAATTCTTATTTTGTATTAGAGCTTGGCTGGGCTTAATCCCTCAAGGGAGTGCCCAGGAAGATGTGATAGCTATTGAACCTGATTCATTTTACATATGTGTGGGAGTGTGTTTTTCAATTAGTGCAGAGCTTGTGCGAGGAGATTTCTATAGATTACTGTGTGAATTTCTGTGCGTATGTTTGAGTATTAATTTTTTTTAATGTGTGAGCCGTGAGGTTGTGCTGTTGTCTGGAGCCGTCACCACTGCGCAAGAGAGAGATAGTCGTCGCATTCAGCCAATGCTGCCAGGAACGAAATATGTTGTGTGGGACCAGATTTTCGTGTGTGTGTTATGGTGGAAGAGTGCAACTGTGAATTATATGAAATCACTACCATTTCTATTAAATAAGTTGTAGCCACAAACATCTGTCTTCCAACAAATTAAACGAAAGAACGATTTCTATGAATAATTTGTTTGTTGGAACATTTGTTTTCAATATGGATGCAATCACGCAAGGAGCAGTAGTGTGCTACGATAATTTTTTTTCATTATCGTGTCATTCCATTCTTCTTGTGGGGGGAGGAAATTGCTGTGAACGATGCAATGAAAATGATGAAGCTGATAAAAGGGAAATTGAGAAATATGGTAGAGATGCCACTGAAGAGGGGAATGAAGAGGACTCTTTAAGCAGAAGTAGTGATGACATTGAAGTTGGTTTTGATGAACAATGCGGGTATGATAATGATGTAGAAGAGAATGAGGAGGATAACAAGGAATGTGAAGGCCTTATTGATCTGAGTTGTACATTGGTTGACATTTCAGAGAAGGAGGAGTCACCATAAACGGATTGCGTGCCTTTTTTGCTGCTTTCTACTTTTATATATATATATATATATATATATATGAGTGTTGTGTGCAGAAAGAAATACGAAGATGATAGATTCAGATCGTGTGTGTGGTGTGCTTAAAGTTTTTTATATGTTTATGTGTTTATGTAAAAGTAAGTAAAATAATGACTCTTGAGATGGCAACCTCGGTTTCAAGAACAATTGTTTTTATGATTGGAAGTCACCTTATAATTGATTTTTGAAGACATTCAGTACCTAGATTGCCTTTCTACAAACTGAAACTGACAGATGGAGGTATGTCCATAGGATGATTCATTACTTGACAACTCTTCTCATGGAAGCCCCGATGAGCCGAGTTTGTCAATATTATCTATTGTGCAAGTTCATGAATGATGGTTTGAAGTGTTTATGCTTTAAATGAGTTGAATGGTAAGCTTGAAGAAGAGTAAGAGAAAGAGAGCAATATGGAGGCATCAGAGTGAGTCTCGAAGCTGATGAAGACCATGCCAAACAAATTGTTGTAACATTTTCTGTTATGTAATTTGTGAAATTTTGTAATGTAGGTATTAAGGGGGTGTTAGAGATAATACTTAATTAATGCTACATACTAGAGTTTAGGGATTGGATCTGATTTAGGATGTTGAGAGATTCTCTCAACCTCTCTCTCCAAGAGTGGAATGAATTGGATCTCACAACACTTATTTAAATGTGATGTATCTCTGTATAATTTTGTGCAATACAATTCATTTATGTGTGTGTATTTTGTGTGTCTCTCTGCTATCACCAATTTTTATTAAGAGAACGTTCTACAACATATCACCAATTTTTATTAAGAGAACATTTTACAACATAAAAGGTGGCATTCTCTCTAACATGAAACAAGGATCGCCACGTTTACACCAAATCACAGTATTCTTTCCACAGGTAGTGATGATGGCTCCCCTCTCTTCGACAACAATTTCCTTCACGGGATGATAGAAGGTACGGATAACAAGCCACAGCCTTTTCTTTTTTATTTCGATGAACGGAGGCGGCAGTCTCTTCTCTTGCTGGACGGAGGAGGTTCACACTTGCAATTATTTTTCTGACGGCAAGCAAGAAACAATCAACCAACACAATAGACATAAATTTTCACAAGAAAAGTACACTTCAATAATCACTCACAAAAACAAATTATGTACTCTCGGATCTCTTTCATATTCAGGGTCCTCCTTGACTGAGTTAAACTCACCGCAACTCTTATACTAATTTAACTCACTTCAACTCTTATACCATTTTATAAAGAAATTGGAAAAGTAGACATATCTTCACACAAAAATTATTATAGTTATTAAATTGATGAAACATTAGACATAAATCTATAATTTTTGATATATCAATTTTTGATTAAATTGATGAAGCATTAGATATATCAATTTTTGCCTTAAAGATATTTCTCCAATACAGATCTTTTCAGTCGTTGTGTACTCCATACATCGTGTTTATATTCTCTACATCCCTGATACAGTTATATGTATCTTAATATCAATAAATTCACCTTAAATTTCACATTACAAGAATAATTTACATCTCAGAGTGACCACTAAATTTGGCTAGTTATTTTTGCCATAAATGTTGCACCCTTTACAAGATTATGTTAGCATGCACGCTAAACTTTCAGGGTTGGAATTTTGC
>JZKD02S0098799.1:90544-111331 GCA_000966675.3 Picea glauca | reverse complement strand
CTATGATTTCTGGAGCCAAGGAAACATCATTAAAAATGATTTTGTTTCGTGCTAACCATACTCCCCAGATTACTAGCAGTGGTAGAGCTCTAAAAACCTTATTTTCTTTGTTCGACCAACAGTCCTACCACGATTGTTCCAAAGAAAGGTCATTCCAACTGTAACGAAGTTTCAAATGTCTTGACACTTCAATCCAAACGTATTTGAAGTATTGACATTCCAAAAAGATATGGAGTGTTGATTCTTCTTTTGATTTACAAAGGGAGCACCAAAATATAAAGTAAGTTGTGTATCACTTTTATCTTTTTCTCTTTACCTTTTACTATAATTAAAGGGTAATTATGCAATTAATTATTTCTAATTAAACTATAAATTATGGATGTGTTATCGTAAGATATCGAGACTAGAAATAGTTAAGATGTACCCACTTTTTTTCTCAAATAATTCTTAAAAATCTAAATAAAATAAAATAAAATGAATGTTTGTTTGTCCTCATTGCTAATAAAGAATTTAGCCACTTTGATGCATCCATGGAGATTGCAACATGTATAGGAGTCTTGTTATCTAAATTGGAAGGGCATAGATGTTGCTCTAACAACTTCTACAACACTTCATATCACGACTAATGAGGGGTGTGAGGCGCTCTCTCTACCATGTCATTTTTGTCAATGGGGACACATAAATTACAATTGATACACAGGGGAAATAATTATTCTTGTCAATTTTTTAGTTTGGGATTTTAAACTCATCTTCTTCATTGTTCATTTAAATGAAACTTTGTGCACCCTTGGATATTTTCTTTTAAGTTTTGCAAGAAAAAAATATCATGTATAGATGCAAAATTCAAGATTTAAGCCCCAACATTGTGGCTAGCCTTGTAAACATCATTACCATTAACAAACCCTTGAAATTTTCTTTAAAATTAGTTCAAAGTCTCATTTTGAATCCTATTTCTTTTTAGGTTTCTAATACAACTAAATAAATATCAACTTGTATCATTAAAATTTGGAGTCTATGTTTCCATCCTTAATGTAAGGAATCCACTGATACTAACCACCATAGAAGCTATACTTTCTATAAGTGTAAAATTTTTCGATATTATTATGATTTTTATGATCACGTTTTTCTTTTCCAATAAACTTTACTGAGTCAAATCTATCTACTCTCTTGTAAGATTTGAGTTAATGAATATCCACTTTATTAGATCCATCTACTATGTTATCTGAATTAATGTACATTGAAATCAATAAACTTTTGAATATTATAGATAAATAATTGAGATTATTCAATGCAATACAAACCATAATTTGCATTCACATTCTTGAATTTTATTTATCTTTAAGATTAGTCACAAGATTTGAAACAAAAATATGGTGAAACAAATAAAATTGATCTCTATTCATTAAATTAAACAAATATAATTAAGCTCTATTAATTAATGTGTCAAATTTTGAGAGGACAAAGTCGGTTAGCTATTCAGATTTTGACCATAACCCTAAAAGATATGAATTTACTAAAAAGACTTCAACAACTTTACATTGGGTTGAATATGAGTAATGTTAATAGAATTTAATTCATCTTTGGATATATTCATAGGAACATTACTCTTGCAATACCATACTACAATATCATACACCTCTACTCTTTCTTTTACATGATTAATCTCATCATTTGACTTATCTCTGCACCTCTACTTATTCTTTCACATGATTAATCTCATCATTTGAGATATCTGCTTTACTAGTAACATAGGTTAATTCTATGTTAACCAAAACTTAACTCAAATCACCCAACGTGGAAAGCATTGTGACAAGGCTCCTCTAATTTAAAGTTAAATTAATCTTCAACATAAATGTAGCCATCTCTAAAGGAGAAAAGGAGAGATGTTTATGAAAGAGAAGGAAATAAAGATGACCTAATTCATGTTCCTAGATGATCATGTTTTGAGATTCGACACCCCATTTGTAAGGTCATGAAATCATGGACAACAAATGGAATGTCATCTATTGTCAAACATCAACTCTACTATAGCTATTTCCGTGTCAAATTCCAAGATACTACCATACAATGCTATATTATGCTATATTAAAAAACAGGTTGAAAAAAAAACATTGTATTAAAGAGACAAGTTGAAAACAACAACCGATGGATGATTTTGTAAGACAAGCGACAATAAAGAGAAATATCAAAAACAAAAACTGTATAGAGATGTCGCTCCCTTGAGAATCCTCCTGAACATAAAAATGTGTCCTTCAAAAGAAAATCCAATCAGAATGATGGACCATTTAACATTTTATGCTTTTATCATCCGACGAAATCTTTGTTAACACCAATTCTATCTTTTTATCAATGTGTTCAATAAACTTATTATTCAAGTTTTGTTAAAAAATGTGTTCAATAACCTTCCTATTAGGACTTCTTAGATTTTGTGTAGAGCGATTTCTTCTGATTAGATAATTTAATCTTTAACTTATTTAGAGATTTTTTTAAGGTTGGAAATATTAAATTAATTTTAGTAAAATATCAAAAACATAAAACATTATTTTAAAAAAAATGTTTTCTATTTTGATTATTTAATTATAATCAATTTAATTTAATTATGTGAAAAATAAACTTATTTAAAAAAATATTAATTATTACTTAAGATCATAATTTGATAGACAAAATTCTTATGGAGCATTATACCCCATTAAACATGATTATATTTTTATGGAGTTTCTTAAATTCTCTTTGTTGTTATCTTGACAACCATGTTTCTCTTCACAATCTCTTCCTTCTACACAATCTCTTTCTTCTACGCAATCTGGCTTCCTTCGTTGATGCATCGTTCTACTTAGTTTTCATGTTTTTCCTCCTTACTTCTTAATCTAAAATTGTTGGACTTCTCAACCTTCGACTCCTTTCCTGAACCCTTTTCGTACTTTTTCCCGTTTTACTTTCTTTTTCTTTCTTTTTCTATCTTTTCTTCTTATAATAAACTATGATACAAGTTAATCTATGAAACTCCTCTATTGCACAGAAGGATGGTCGTCCCTGTGCAGTTTCAACCAACTTCCATTCACTATTCCTTCCACGACGTGTCCATCCAACTGTTCTAACTGAACAACACCTTTGTGAGTCACATATATGATCATATATGGCCCTAGAGAGTGCATCCTGAAATTTCATAGGTGATATAAGAACTTACTATCATATAGTAGTACTAGATCACATGTCTGAAACTTTTTTTGTTTTATGTGTCTATGATGCCATGACTTTTCGTGTGCCTTATGTACTTGTTGATGGAACCCTGCAATAAATCGATCTTCTTCTAACACTATTAATTGTGATGGTATTTCTTCTACTATGTCAGACTCTATAAGGTATGTCATCGCAGTAGTGCGCATAATCAATACAAAAAATTCTATGGGAATTACTGTCTCTTTTCCATATGCTAATCTAAATGGTGTTTATCCTATCAATTTCTTGCATATAGTTCTATAAGCCCATAACACTGCAGTGATTGTTTGTAGATTTTAACCTTGTATAATATTTACTGCAAACATATTTTCAGTAAAAGAAAAGAAAAGATACAGTGGAAAATACAAACATTACAGAAATATTTTTCCCCTGGAAACTAAAATCAGGAAAACCATCATATTCTATATTCATTCATAGTGATATATTGTTTACAATAAAATATGCATATAGGAGCCAGCGGCATCGAAAACCCTAACCTAATGACTTGTATTAGTCAACAAACCTAATTCCTTAACATGAAATAGAAAACCATCGAAAAAAACAATGTTCGAAAAAATTGCCCAACAATGGACACGAAAATCGAGGATACAAGAAAAACGAGGAAAAAATATGACACATTTTCCAAGGATTTTTTTTTTCTTGGGGTGCTTCCCTCGAACCCTCACATGGGGGGATTTCTCCCCCCTGCACCCCCCAACGGGGGGCCTAACGCTCCCCCCCCCTCAAACCCCCTTTAACGTCTGACGCAACACATACACTACTACTCATGCAAATAATATAACACATACCCAACATTCTCCCACTTGTTGTTTTCTTTTCATATAGGGGGTTACAGGGTTACATAGTCAACAATCTAGGGCATCAATGCCCATGGACCCTCTACACCAAGAGAACTTCTCAGTGCTCACAGATTTTTTTAATGAATCTGCAACATTCTTCAAAGTGTCCACCTTCATCAATAATACTTTCTTTTCTTCAACCATGTCTCTCACAAAGTGATATTGAATATCAATATGCTTTGTCTTTCAATGATAAGCCGAGTTCTTCACCAAAAAAATGCACTTTGATTGTCACAATATATCCTTACATCTTGTTGTACCAACCCAATACCTGAACACAATCTTTGTAACCATAATGCTTCCTTACTTGCATGAGTGGCTGCCATGTATTCATATTCTATACATGAAAGTACCACTATAGCTTGTTTTTTCCTCATCCAACTTATTGCTCCCCCAAATAGGTTAAATGCACACCCACTTGTAGATCTCCTACGATCCAAATCTCCACCCCAGTATGCATCCACAAATCCATGTATATCCACCACTCTGTCCAATCCCGGTCTTCCTTGGTATCACAATCCATAGCTAGCAGTGCCACACAAATACCCAAAAACCATTTTCATTGTTGTCCAATGCTCCTTCCCTGGATTTGACATATACCTGCTCAAAACACTCACTGCATGTGCAATGTCTGGTCTAGTACAGACCTTTTCTTACATCAAATGACCAACTGCACTCACATATGGAACACAAGAAATGTCCCCCTCCTCTTCTTGTGTCTTGGGACACTGATCCACAGATAACTTTACACCAACAAGAATAAGAACCTTGACCAGTTTACATTCCTACATATTAAACCTATGCAATATTGTCTTGACATATTTTCTCTGATTTAACTAGAGTTTCCTCTTTTTTTGATCTTTTTTAATTTCCATGCCCAAAATGTAATTTGAAGAAATGACATCCTTCGTGTCAAATTTAGAGGAAAAACGAGTTTTCACATCTTGGATTATCTCCTTGTTGTTTCCTATCAGCAATATGTCATCCACATACAAGACCAAATAAATCAAATGATCACCAATTATTTTAAAATACACACAATTATCATATTTGCTTCTTCTGAAGCTAAGTCCCAGGATATAAGTATCAAATTTTTTATACCACATCATTGCTGATTGTTTCAAACCATACATGGAATTTTTCATCTTGCATACAAGCTCCTTCTTTCCCTTCACAACAAATCCTTCTGGTTGCTTCATATAGATTTCTTCTTCCATATCCCCATGTAGGAATGTTGTCTCCACATCCATGTGTTCGACATCAAAATCAAATACAAAATAAACAGATAACATAAATCTTATAGAGGTTAACTTGGAAACAAAAGAAAAAATCTCACCAAAATCAATTCCCTCAACCTAGGAATAACCCTTTATTACTAATCGAGCTTTTTATTTCTCCACTTTTCCTTCTACATTCAACTTCTTTTTAAATACCCATTTGCTTCCAATGAGATTTTGTCCAGTCAGAAACCCCACTAGATACCAAGCCTCATTCTTATCCAAGGTTTTCATTTCTTGGTCCATGGCCTTTTTCCAGATATTTCCATCCTCTGAATCCACTTCCTCCTTGACAGTTCTAGGATCATCATCAGTAATAGACAAAGAAAATTTTGAACGAAACTCAGATGCAGTATACCTTTCTGGTAGCCTTCTTTCTTGAACCGATCTCCTCAATACTGGAGTATGAGGATCTTCTTCTTCTGATTCCTGTTCTATTGTAGATTTTGTTTCAACATCCTTTAAATCAAACTCTATTTTCTATGGTTCTTCCTTACTTCGTAGGACTTCTTGTTTAACAACATCCTTCATTTATCTAAATACCACATCTCGTTTATACACTACCTTATTAGTTTCTTGGTTCCAAATCTTATAACCCTTGAGACCATCTGTATATCCAATAAAGATACACTTTTCAACCTTCTTATCTAGATTACTCATGTTTTCCTTTGGAACATGAACATATGCATCACAACCAAATAACTTAAGATGTGTGAGAGAAGGTTTCTTACTAGTCCATATCTCTTTTAGAGTCTTGTCATCCAATGCTGATGAGGGTGATTTGTTGACTAGGTAACATGCAATACCCACTGCCTCTGCCAGAATTCTTGTCGTAACCCGACACCACTGAGCATGCAACTTTGTTTTTCCATTAGTGTCCTCTTCATCATTTCGGTAACTCCATTATGCTGAGGTTTATATGGAGTAGTATTTTTCCTTTATATACCACACTTCTTAGAGAATTATTGAAATTCATTCCCATAGAACTCTCTGCCATTATTTGTCCACAACACCTTAATTCTTTTCTTTGGTGGATTCTCAACAAGATCCTTAAACTCTTTAAACCTTTCAAATACTTCATATTTCTTCCTGAGGAAATATATCTAAGTATTCCTCAAGAATTCATCTATAAATGAGACATAGTACAAATATTTTCCCAATGATAAGATCAACACATGTCCAAAAACATCACTGTGAACTAGCTGTAAAATTCCTTCTTCCCTCATTGCACCAGAAGGGAATCTTACCCGATTATTCTTCCCATATACAAAATGTTCACAAGAAACAAAATCCAGAGAGCAGTTAGACATACCTTCAACCATACCTTTACCGTGTAGTAGTCGAAGACCCTTCTCTCCGATATCCCCAGTCCTTGATGCCACAACATAACCTTTTCTCCAAAGACTGTAGGAGTTATTTCTTCTTCAACTCCAATACTAGGAACAATGGAACTATTACACCCATCACTAATATTGCTTCCTTGCATCTTATACAGAGTTCCAAAATGAACTCCCTTCAACAACACCCTTTATCCTCGAACCATCCTACAAGTTTCCTTTTCAATTATTGTTTTTGCCCCTCCATCGTCCATTTTTCTTACAGAAATCAAATTTATGGACAAACCTGGGATGTGAAGAACACCAGGAAATGTTCTAAGACTTCCATCTATGATCCTCAACTTGACTTTTCCTTTACCTATGATTATGTTTGTTGAGTCATCAACTAGGAAACAATTACCTCCATCATACCTTTCATATTCACAGAACCACTCCCTATGGGTAGTCATATGAAAGGATGCACCTGAGTCAACCAACCCTACCTCATGATCTACATGTGTTCTTGAAGAAGCCAGGTACAGATCCCCTCCTTCTTCCTTGGAGGTCTTTTTTTTTGTAGAAGGAGATTCTTCAGATCCCTTCTTTTTCTCAACTTTGGATCTACACTTCTTCTTGTATTGCCCTTCTTTTCCACATATCCAACATACCTTTACAAACTTTCTGAGAGTTTAGATCTACCCTTAAACTTATATCTCCCACTTGAGAACTTATATCTATTAATTTCCCGAGAACGTTTTCTTGCAAATAATGCGTCTATGCTTTGTCCTTCCATATTATTTCATCTCATCTCCTCCGATAACAAGGATGAGACCACTTCATCAAACTTCAAGGTAGTTTTATTACTACCTATGGCCATAACTAGACTATCCCACGAGTCTAGTAAAGAACACAATAAACTAATATATTTATCTTCATCTGAAATTTTAATCTCAACAGATACTAATTGAATTACCAAAATATTGAAGGCATTCAAATTCTCTTCCACCGAGTCTCCATCTCTCATCCTCAGGTTATATAGATTCTTTCTCAAGAATAGTTTATTTACTAGGGACTTAGAATGATACAACTTCCCCAACTTATCCCATAGATCCTTGGTTGTAGCTTCCTCTGACACATTCAGTAATATTGAATCTGAGAGACACAGTCGAATTGTGATTTTTTCCTTCTGATCCAACATTTTCCAGTCATTTGCTAAAGTTCATGGAGGTATAGTACCTGGATATACCACGATCCACTAATCTTTGTCCACCAACAAATCTTCCATATTGAGATTCCACACCTCAAAATGTTTCCCATTAAACTTCTCGATCCCTCGTATTACTTGCCATTTATTTTCACCTGAAAAAACCAATACCACAGATCTCCCACTGTAACAAGGATTATCATAGTCAAACCCCTCAAACCCCCCTGCGCACCCGGTGCAACACAGACACTACTTCTTGTGAAAATAATATAACACATACCCAACAGATGAGGGGGCATTCACTTTCATAATTTCCAAACATGTATGGAAACAATTGGGATCACCCGAGTTAGTTCCTTCAACAATAACCCTTTGATATTATGATGTTTGACCCTCCCAACCAGAGGGACTTTATCAAAATGTACTAGTAGAATTAGGGGTAAAAACAATACTTTTTGACATTGAAGTTATAGATGCCCAACTTCATTACAATATACCTTTTGGGCCAAACTACATGTACACCATGCAAGCAATAGAACATTTTGTATTTCACACCATGCTCTTCCCTCACAATGGGAAGATCGTCACTATTGACCAAATGTCCCATTATGATCCTAATTAGTTGGTGCACATCGATAACATCCTTCCACTTATTTGTTCTAGTGCCGACATTTTACCAATGGTAGATGTCAGACTAGGGATCTTTAATACCCTGTAGTTAATTGATTCATACCAAGGATTCACCCCCCCACCCCAAGAGAAGACTAATTCTACGTTGTGACCTCGATCCACACTACCAGCCATAGTCCTACATCACAATCACTTCCTGAAGAACCCCCCTTACAACCTTCCTAAGGGGAATTACCCAAAAACACGCCAACGATGGGTCAACTCCCTATATGGAAAATGATCCCATATTCCATTACCCAAATACCCTTCTTTTATCCCCCCCAGAGTAACAACTTAATGTTGACGCAAAAATAAAACAAAACAATCCTTCCTACAAACGATTGCAATGAATTATATTATTTCTATTACTATATTGTCTAACCAGTAGGTGGTGTTGTTCCTGAGATTACCCTTAAGGCTCAAAAGAGTAATGTCAAGGCATCATAAATATAAATGGATGTTTTTAAAGGTGCTTTTTCTTCTGTTAGTTATATAAGAATTAATCCTCAAATGAAAATAATGACAGAACATGATAGAGGCCGTAATTTTCCGTCTGAGTCGATTTATAAAATCAAGTGATATGAAGAAAACTAACAAAATTGTTAAACCAAATGAGGCATCAATGCAAGATGAATATTACCTTGTTGACAGTAGAAGAAATAAAAGAATGCACCCTTGTAAGGATATAAGATACAGTAATCCAAGTAGCTCACGGGTCTTGTACTTGCTTATAGAAAATAAAGAGGAAATACTACTTGCTTCTCAAAAAAATGATAAAATGTGACTACAGTAGTAGTAGTACTAAATTTCAATCACTCACTTATCAAGGAATAACATAAGGGAAACAATAAATATGGAATACAAGAAGAGAACATAACTCAAATTGCACAAATATTGCAATCCCTGTGTGCACTTGTATTAATTCTCACAAAAGGAGAGTTGTTCCTTATTAAATTTGGCAAGAAGAAGCTTGTGTTTAGTATTCAAACTATGCATTTATATAAAACGAACTTAACCCTAGGTGGTTGATATTATCATAATTCAAAAAAAATAAATGTTACAATATGTGAAAATTGAAACGTTTCACTTGCATCTTTTCTGTAAATGTTTCTCTTGGCAGAGACGTTTCTTCTTATTGTACTCCATCTCAGAAAATAGTTGGTCCCTAATCATGACTTGTGAAAAAGGAGTACACACTTTGTATCACTTGTTCCCAGACATGTTGGTTTTTCCTTACTCGATGCACTGAATACATCTGCCCACTAACTGCACCACTAGCCTAGAAGGCTCTGTTGTATTATTTTCCTCAAAAGTGTATAAATTATTCTCTATGTGCGGAAGCCTATCTTCCATCCTCCTAGATCCTATAGATATAGATTATAGCCATAGACTAGGATTGATTTCAGCTCAAGCTTCTTCCATACTTGTCTTGGAAGTGAGTTGATGTTTTGAAATATCAATTTTCCCCAGGACTTCAGAGTTACTGTCTATTTCAATGCCCAATGATTCTTTGCTGAGTGAGGAACAAGATTCTTCACAAGTTTTCTTCACTTCCTTGGCTAATATCTTACTTTCAACTATATTAGCCTCCTAGGTTTTAAGTATTATATCACCTCGAGTTTATTCCTAAAGGGATAATCTAGTGACATTGGCTACTTCCTCTTTTGTTGAAGATAAAATGGCCTCTTGGAATGTCACTCTAGCTGCAGTGGACTCTCTCTCATTTATGAAAATATTATTCAAAGAATGGTCTTCTGACCAATAATAATTTTGAATAGCTTTGAGTTTGACAAAAAGGTTTTGTTGGACTAATTCCAGCTTCTCCTACACTCCTAATGCTTGGGCTTGAAAAGATGATATATCCGCTGCTACATTCTTGGTCAATTTTAATTTAGCTTGCAGTTGTTTGACCAACTCCCCCTGTTGAATGGCTAGTTATCTTCTTGCTTATGAATTTTGATGCATCTCATCAAGGATGATCTTAAGATGTTGAATTTCCTACCTGTCATAGGCTCTAATCTACTCAAAACCTTTATTCATCTCACTTATGACACTCTGTTATACAATCTTTACTTGGCTTTGCAACTGGCTCACTAGTAGATCCTTCTACTTCAATTGTTCCTTTAGGTTCCCAACTGAGTACTGGTTTTCTGTTGCAAAATATCCAAATGAGCCTGCCACTTCCATAACGAACTTTGCTTCTTCTAAGGCCTGACCATCATATAATACTCTGTGTCTCTTGATAGTCTCACTCTCCCTTTGGTGTACTTCTCTTTTCACAACAACTCTCCTCTTTTTGTTGAAGAAGGTGTCAGAAGGGATTATCTCTTCCACTGAAATAGGCACAACATCTTCTATAAACACTACATCAACACTCAGGTTCTCTCTGATGTACTCTAAAGGTGTCACAGATTGAATAGGGCTTCCTCTTTCGGTGGATGGTTATTGCTCGACTTTGCGAGTAGCTGATTTGTCGGGTGTGGATAGTGTTTTTTTTTCCTCCTTTTTTATCAAGGCCTCAATCTGAGATTTAGGTTGATCATCTAGTGGATTTTTCAATGAGGTGTCCCCTTTCTGAGTTGCAACCTTAGTTTTCTCTAAATTTTCTTGAGCATCCTGTCCACTGGAGCTCCCTGTTTCTAAACTCTGTGTCTCAACTTGCTGTGTAGTTGGAGGTGTTGGTATTTCTCCCTACAAGACTTTACAAAGGATATTCCTTTGGTTCCTTTCAAAATTATGAAACTCTGCTAATTTTTCTGGAGCTAGAGTTTGGACTTGGCTCAAAAACCTCTTGATAAGATCTCACTACTCAGAATATCTCATCCTGTGGGGAAGATTCATGCTTGTATCTTTTTAAATTGGAAAGATCCATGTGATTTCCCACGATCCTCTGAGGATCATGTTTCTTGAATTCAATATTGACAATTTTGATGTCTTCCAGGGCCGTGGCCTCTACTTTCGAGTGGTTGAAATCTAACAATGTGAACCTACCAATCTGCAAAGGAAATATGGGCCATACATTTTTCTGTGCCTCTTTTAGTTCCTTAGCAATTCCCCCAAGGACATTTTGATGTGATACTTTGCAGCTCACCAATCGATCTAGTAGAAACTTTGACAAGGCATGTGGAGGAACAAAATATCCAAAAACCCTAATGTAAGAGAAATACTTTTCAATGTACCAATCCACTATCTTCCCCGGGTTGGTCACTAATTTGTGAGAAATACTAGGGGGTGGGAATCCATATATGGTGATATTCATTGACACTACCACATAGTTGCAAATTTCATAATAGAAATATCTCGCTTTATCCACCCATAGGTTCGAATGTTAAAAATGTATTGGCTCAACACTGGTTGGAGTCCAGCTCCATCTGATCAAAGGAAATGGTGTCATAAAACAAATGACATCCATGATGTATGTCGACATGTAAAATGGGGCAGGTTTCCCCTTGTCTCTCAATGACAGATATTCTATGATCTCCCTAGCCAAATTATCAGATAATATCTTATCCCAATCGAAGGAATAACCTTTTGCTACTATATGCATGATGGGTACCCATGGTAAGAAGAAATGGGCAGTGTTTTCCTTCCTGTAAAGTATGCACATCATCATGGATATATACATCTTGTGAGGCTCTAAAGAGGCAAGAGAATATACTCTATGGCTCTCTGCTCTAAACTTCTCGACATGTGAGCACCAATCCTCTATCAAATCAGGTAAGTTCTTGCCATATTGCGCACATTAATTTCTCTCGATGTCCATTAAGAAAGTGGAATTATAAATGTAATTAGGATCTGGGGATAATTTGTACATCACCTGGAAATGTTCTGGTTGAAAAGACCCAACCACAACGTTTTGCGAATTGAAGATGGTTTTGGTCAAGAGGTCGACATTCTCCAAGGCCCAACCAATCATATCATTATAAAGAATGAGTCTGTGTCACGTTTCTATTTTATGTATTTGTGATTGCATGACAATTTTATATTTTGTAGCCCAGGTATCAGTATCATCATCGCCCAAATCATCTGGTTAGTTGATCAATTCATACTGTAGAATATCGAATACTTGCATCCAGGTTTTCCTGGTGTCTTGGATTTTGGGCGAAGTGTCTGAAATGATGCTTTTGTTTAGGTTAGAGCTTTCACCAGTCACTTTAGCTTCTTTCCATGGATCCATGGTATCACAAGCTCATCACTTTGTTTCCTATCACAGGAAATGCACAAACTTCTTATCTGGAAAACTTGATGTTCTATGAAAATGAAAGATGAAATTCAAACTTCAATATCCTTATTTGTTAATTTCATCTATTTTATGAAAACCTCTACTGAATTTTTTTTAACTTTTATTAATGAAAAAGATTTAGGCGGTGGTCCAATATATTATTTTTAATGATCACCATAGATATATTATTAATGTCATTAATTTCTAGTGGGTCACAATTAGAAGTTTGAAAAACAATATTTGAATTTTCCTGAGTTATGATTAAGAGAAAAATTAATCACGAGATAATCCTCATTAATGTGTCAATTAATCACACATATCGTTAAGTATATTTCAGAGTTTTGTACCTCAGGATATCCTATAGTAGTTCAAGCTATGACTTCTGAAACGCAAAATCACAAAGTTATAAATTAATTTTAATCATGTTTAACCATTTAAATAATCGTGTTTAACCTCAAGTATTTCGAGGTTTCGAACCTCGAGATATTGATAGTCTCTCAAGGCAGGATCCCCAAAATGCGAAATCGTGAAGTGATTAATTAATTGCTAATCATTTTTAATAATTAGTTAACCTTGCTTAATTCTTAAGACATTTCGGGAGTTTGGGCTTCGTGAATTGGGGATATGATAGATGGTGAAGGCCCAAAATCCAAAATCGCAAAACTATTAATTGATTTCCTAACTGGGTTTTAGTTTCTTTTCAAGTATTTATCACTTCATGTATTTGTTTAATTAACTTTGTTTAAAAAATCCAACAGGTCATTTTACGAAAATATGTGTCAGATATCAGAGGGTATACATGTGTGGTGACTAGGATTTGTCGAATGCTTTTCGTGTATCGCGATTTTTAAAGAGAGACATGTTAACATGCCTGAAGCGCGAAACTCCGAAATCCAAAATCATGAAGCCAATCTGTAGAGGTTTTGAACTTTTTAACATTCAGGCCACTCTAAACGTTCAGGAAAAGGGGAAGCATTCCATCAATGGGAGAAATCAATCGATGACAGACCTGGTACGTTCCTTAATGCTTAAAAGTGGAAATATTTATCTTTTGGAAATCATATTGTAAGTTAAAGTGAAAAGATAGTAAAAATATTTAGGATTATAATTTTAAAAGTGTTCCAACATAGGCTCCATATGGGGATCACGTTTCCTTGTGAGGCATGGAAGAACTGTAGACTAAGTGCCTTTATTGGGTTAATGGAGTCATCATTGGGTTTCTAGGAAACACCTTTGAGAAAACAAATAGAAGGATATTATACTTTGGCCCGATCTCATAAAGATTTCAAAAATGTGATCGTTCACCAATATCGAGCTTAGGCTGTTTATAGATTACGTTTTCCTGAAACTAATTTCGGGTGTGTTTAAGATAATCAAGACAACTTTAATCAATCTATCAGACTCTGGTCAATTTTGTTCGAATCAAGGAAAAGTAAATTTTAGGAATTTTAACTAGGGGATCCCTTGTCAGGTTAGAGTGTAAATCTTTGTCGAAAAGAAAACTAGCTACCAGAGCACATTATATGACATGTATAACAACCTTTCATATATCAAAGACATTGCTTCACTGCCAGCGAGCCTACTCAGTACCCCAGTGAAGTATCTACATTTCCCATTGAATTTATTTTCACCACTTCAATTTTCACTTTGATGAGATGAGGGGAATCATTTAAATGAATTTGCTTTCATAATCTCTTTTGGACAAAATGGGGGAAATCGAAATTCGAATTTCCTTTCACCATTTGTCTTGGACTAGATGGGGGCAATTAGATTAAGAATTTCCTTTCACCATCCGTCTTATTTTTTTAATATTTTTCAAGTGGGGGAAATCAATTTGTATATATCATACATGGGATGACATTTTTTTATAATTTAGAAGCTAAGGTATGTCAACTCACTTTGATTTACTCTTGTCTAATCCTCCCCTGACCTTCAAAACACCTTTTCCTACAGGGAAGTTATCATAGGGAGATTTTAATTACCAAGGACTTTCCTTGAGAGAAACGAATCAGTTTAAATTCTTATAGAAGGGATAAAGTAGTTAGTATTATCCTAGACATAATTTCTCTTAGTCAAAATCAGAGGAATCATAAAAAATTTGCCTACTCTCATTTTGAAACTCTAGTTTTTTTTTAGGCTTCCCGAGTCAAGGTGAACTCTGTATTTCTGTGGGGATTCAAAATCGGGATGTGTAAATCAAGATAGAATTAAATATTTCAGACATGATGGATGGGAAGAGATAAAAAAGTTAAAGGTTTGGAAAAGGGTCTTATTCCTACTCAGTCCTACTTCCTGATTTGTGAGCTTCTTTTATTCTTATTTTCTTTTCCTTTTTATAAATTTTATTTCATTTTTTATTTTAATTTTAATTTTATCAAAACTCAGAGAAGACTTTTAGGATTAGGCTGTAATTATTATATCCCTCTGGTTGTTGATCAAGTGACACTATTTATATGGATGATACTTATTTCATAATTTAATGAGATCCTTTTGAAAATTTAACTTGGGTTATTAGGGTAGAATCTCATACCTCATATTTTCTTTATATTTTCAACCAAGTAAACCATTTATTTATCACCTGTTTTGAGAGAAAGCTAATGTTCTGAAAAGTGAGTGTTGGTTTCTGATACATCCTTATCTCTCAAATATCAATAAATATTCTGCATAAAAATAAACGTGAGAAATGTCAGAAACCTCTGCATAAAAAGAAATGATGGGTGTTACTTGCTTTTTAAATTTACGTTTTTATGAAATTAACAAAACTGGTCCTATCTATAGTGAAAGTAAAAACTTACCAAAGAAGTAAAAAATTGTAAATCAAAAAGAAAATCAAACTGGTATATACAATGGTGATTTGGAATCTGATTATTTCATGAAGTGCTTCAGGTAGCTCTCGTTGATAAGGGTGTTAAGGATTTTCCCATTGAGGTGTTATAATAAGAATGAATTATTTCCCTCGGAAGATACGATCCTAAAAGGTCCACAGTAGATGTGATCAAACTTAGCGTGATTTCCGGAGTCTTATTTCCTAGCATCCCATTTCAAAACTAGGTCATCAGGAAGAAATTATGTATCTTTATCTTTTTTATCAGACATGGATTTCATGTTGTCTTGATATTTCTAAAGTTTCTCATCCACTTCGTCCCTGTATTGTTGTACTTCAATTAACTGGTTTATTCTTCTGGTAATATTGCTAGGTTCTTCCTTCGATTCTTGTCAGAGCTTCATCACAGGCAAAGCGATATTTATGGGGAGAACTACATTGGTATGGTACACCATTTGGAAACGAGACATTCCGATTTCTTTTTTAGTGCCTATTTGATTTTCCCACAAAGCGTATTTCCAATGAACATGCCAGGATTTCTTGTTTTCAGTCAGAACCTTTTTTACTATGGTGATTAAGCTCGTATTCGATGATTCAGCTAATTCGTTTCCCTGAGGATAGTATACTGTTGAATTTCCTAGTACAATATTGTACTTTTGACAAAAGATAATCATCACCATGGATTTGAAGGCCTGGGAATTATCTGTAACTATTTTTCGAGGATAGACAAATATAGATAAAATGTTTTCTTCCAAGAAATTGATCACCACTGAGTTTGTAGCATTTCGTGTTAGAATCGCTTCTACCCATTTAGTGAAATAGTTTGTGGTGGTTAATATCTATTTATGTTGTGTACTTGAATGCAGATGGATTTCTCTGATGATGCAGACCCCATTGTTGAATCAAAGCTTCTATTTTGACTAGGATCAAGGGTAGTACGGGAATGTTTTGTTTACCTGAGAATAATTTAAAAGAATTACAGGATTTCAATTTAGTATTCATGTTTGTAAATAAATTCGGCCAATAGTATCCATATATCTGGATTTTATAGGTCATTTCCCTCCAGGCGTAGTGTTATCCACACACCCCTTCATGAAAATCGTTTATAATGTTCCATGTTTCCGATTCTATCAGGCACCTTAATAAAAAAATGAGGGGATCTTTCCAATACAGTCAGTTGTCGATGACACAATATTTTGTCGCATGCATATTTAATGTTATTTCCTTAGAAGGAGTCATATCACTTGGGCACTGAAGAGTCAGGAGATATGAAACTATGTCTCCATACCAATAAGAAGAAGAAACTTTTTATTGGATTTGAGTAGTAGGTGTCTGATCATCAAATTTTATTTATGTCTATGAGTTCTACGTAATCTTGCGGATGATTTGTTTCGAGTGCTCTACAATTTGATTTAGCTAATAAATTATATATACCTTTACATTTGAATAGTTTAGTTGGTTTTACCTCAAGATCAAATTCTTGAATCTTCGCTAGCCATTGGCCCCTCCTTCCGTCACTATCTGGTTGAACCAATATATCTTTAACAGAGTTGGTTGGTACGTAGGCAATAATTTTGGAATGTAGCACATAAGTCCTGAAATATTTGAGGGATTTCACCATTGTGTATGCCTATTTTTCCAGTATATCGTATTTCATATCTACATATCTAAGGATTTTACTAAATAATTCTATTGGTTGTTTGAACCCTTCCTCGTTCTTCTGTAAGAGAACGAACACAATCATATTTTCAGATGTGAATGAAAAGATCAAGAACTCTTTCAGGTAGTTCGGGCTAGCCAGCACTGATGCTTCTCCTATTACTTTCTTGATGTGTTCGAAATATGATTTGGCTTTGGTCGTCCATTTGAACTCGCTCTCGTTTTTCAGCATACCTATAATTAATTAACAATTTCAACAAAATTTCGAATGAATCTTCTTAGAAAAAATATTTTTCCTAAAAAGGACTGAATTTCCTTTATGTTTCTAGGAATATTGATTGTATCTATAGCTTCAACCCTTTTTGGATCGATTTATTTTCCTTATTTATATACTATATGGCCCAAGAGTTTACCTTCCTGCATTGCAAAACGAGATTTCTTGGGATTTAGAGACAGACCGAATTTTCTGCATTTTTCGAATGTTTGTTTGAGGTGTACCAAGTGCTTTGCATCTAATTTAGAAAAAACTATTAAATCATAAATATAAATAACGAAAAACTTATCTCTTTCACTGACAAAGGTTATGTCCATTGCTCGTTGAAAAGTGGCTCATGCGTTCATCAGGCCGAAGGGAATTTTGTCATACATGAAAGTACCCCATGGAGTGGTAAACACAGTTTCTCCTTGTCATCTTCGTGGACCACAATTTGATTGTAGCCTAAAAATCCATTAATCATAGACATTCGGTTATCCCCGACTACTTTTTCCAAAATGTGATCCATTTTAGGGAATGGATAATTTTCTTTAAGGGATGATTTGTTTAAATTCATTAAATTCACATAGAGTCTAATTTCTCCATTATTTTTTCTAACTAGAACTTTTTCATCCAGGATATTTTTAACTTCTCTTTCTATTACAGGCATGAGTACAGGGTTTATCTGTCTGAGCTTTTGCTTGATGCTCGGTTTCAAAGGGATTTTATTCTCGATGAAAGTGGTATAATAAGTTTTCAGTTCTTCGTAAGACCAGGAGAATACATCTTTGTATTGTTTGAGTAATTCAAGATATTTACTTTTCATTTCTAGTGGAAGGTATTTAGAAATTTTGACCAGTTTAGGATTTTCCTTTGTGCATGTCTCACAATCTTCAACCTCTTCAGGCTGAGGTTGCAAGGTAGGCATTAGGGGTATATCGTCTTTATCAAATAATATCTCTAACAAAATAAGACCCTTAGAAATATGATTTTTTTTAACACCAGCATGCGGTGGTTAGCGATATTATCCTAGAACTTTCGAGGATCTTCTCCTTCTTGCATGATCCAAGTAGGGTCATTTTGATTTTTCTGGTTGATGTGTGTTTCCACCATTTCTAGAAACTGCTTGATCTGCTCATCGTCTTCAAAAACCTTCCAGTGTTGAACATTATTTGGTATTGAAGGCCTGTGCTTTATTTCTATGTGATACTTTAGTTTTAAGACCATAGGTGGCATAAAAGTAGCAATCTCTTGTGCTAGGGAGTCAGCTTGTTGATTTTCTGCCCTGGGAATATGATGAATATTGAATGATGAGAAAAAATTTCTATCAAATCCCAGGCGAAGTTTCTATATGACCTTAGCCTTGGGTTCTTGGCTTGATACTACCACCTTATCTGTTTTACAATTAATTATGCATCACCATAAACTATTAGATTTTCAATTTTCAATTTTTGGGCAGCCTTCAATCCTAATATCAGAGCCTAATATTCGCATATGTTATTGGAATAGTAAATGTCCCACTGTAACCTGTATGAGAAAGGAATAATGAATTCATCTCTGGGTGCAAAAAAAAACACTCCAGATCCGGCTCCTTCCCAAGATGAAGGACCGTCAAAAAACATCTTCCAAACTCCTATACTATTTACATTTTTGTTAGCTTTTTCGACTTTTTTGTTTTATTTTTGTGAATCATTTTCTTCTCTACATTTGTCAAAACCATCATCAATTGATAATATATAGTTTCCTAAATCTTGACTTGCGACATAAACCAGATAATTAATTGGGTTTTGTGGGTGACTTACGATATATGCCAATATTGTCTCTCTGTATAGACGGTTGAACTGCCCATCGAAGATCGGGATTGTAGCATACATCATGTATAATTGAAGTGATCCTACAGGTTTGTAACCCTAAGACCTGGATAACAACATGCCATATTTCGAAGGAACATCAACAATGATTACATCTATGAGAATACTCTTCATAGGGATCTGTGAAAGATTAACCACCAAATATTTTATCATACCAAGACATTTAAATTTTCTTCAATCAAAAGAATAAAGATCTCGGTATGGTATGGTAACCTCGAGACCCAATTTTTCCATAATAACTTTGGGCATTAAGTTGTGGGAGGCTCCAGAATCCAACATACAATTATGGAGTAGGTGATCATGCACAGTCAACATAATGTAAAAAGGAGCAATAGGGTATTTAGCATTTTCAATATGTGGACCAAACATTATAGTAGGTCTATCATATTCTAAATGAATAGTATCCGCATGAATTTCAACATCTGAGAAATTTATCATTTTGGCAATTTGTTTTTTATACATTGGATTTTTTGCTAATTTGACCAAGGGCACAGGAATTTTGATTTTATTGATTTCATTTTCCAGATTAAAACTTCCAATCATCGTTTCAGCCTCTCTGCTTGGGATATTTGTTTCTCTTTTTTATGGTCTATTGGTTTGTGTTTATTTGGTTTCGGTTGTCTTTGTCTTGGTCGCTTGTGTTTCAGCTCTTTTTGTTTTAGCATCTTGTGTTTCAACTGTTTTTGTTTTGGCAGCTTGCATTTCAATGGATAGTTGAGTTGTTAAGAACCAAATATCAATATAGCATAGAAAAACCTCAGAATAAGTACACAACGCCTTGAAAAATAGATAATTTCAGATAATAAGCCTCTTCAAGGGGGCAACCTCCTTTTACCCCACATGATTCCAAGTACAAGATGATTCCAAATGAAAAATGTCTCCTTGGTATATATAGGAGACTAGGAGGTATAATTACAACTAATGGAATAAAACTAACATAAATAAAATAACATTACTAATGTAATATGCCTCAATTAAGGGGTAATGAGCCAATATTAGGGATTAACATGCCCCTCCCCTTGAGACAAGTGTTTTCTGCAATGCTTGAGTAAGTCTAGATGCTTTTGTATAAAAGAATCATCTTCCCAAGTGGAATCTTCAACTGGTAGTTTCCTCCATTTAATGAGATACTCTGAAATGGATATATTCCTCATCTAGAAAATTCTTGTGTCAGTGATGGATTCAGGCTCCAATATGATTTTTCCATCCTCGTCAAGTTCTGGCAATATAGTTTGAACTGGGGTCTTGTTGCCTATAAACTTCTTTAAGCATGAAACATGGAAAATTGGGTGTAATCATGAATATGCAGGCAACTCCAATTTGTATGTCATAGTACCAATCTTTTGCAACACCTTATAAGGGCCATAGTAATTTGGTGATAATTTATTATCCTTCTTGGCTTTCTTGAGGGAC
>JZKD02S0098788.1:0-15806 GCA_000966675.3 Picea glauca | reverse complement strand
TGGGACTATTTGATTGGTGGTAACTTGTGAGGGGGGAAACGTATCCTTGTCTTATTATCCTCTTGCCTCCTCAAAACCACAGGTCACCAGGGACGTCTCCCCTGGGCCTAACCTCCCTAAAGAGAAAGAACCATCCCATTTTGGTGACACTGGGTGGGATTGGTTCCTATTACACCAGTTTGATTCTCTATCTTATAGCCTTTTAATCCTTGCTACAAACTGTGCGATAACAGGGGTGATGTGAGGGTTGGAAAAGGTTAGGAAAAATCTCTCTCACCTTTATCCATCTTTACATCATCCTTTTAACTCATTTTTAAAAATTACATTTCTGCTATGTCTAGACTTAGCAATTAAAACTGTTGTTTTTGACTGACTGACACTCCTGGTGGACAAACCCATAGCAAAAGTTGTCCGACTAAGCTGAAACTTGGTCCAAGGGTGTAGGGGGTTCTATTCCATTTCTTGTGAGCACAAATACCCCTATCAAAAACCCAAAGACCAAGTTTTTACAATTTTTGCTCAAAAATAATTAATTAAATAAATAATTAAACCTCCAAACTTAGAGAAATTTAATTAAAAATTAATTAATTAAAGAAAAAAACTAATTTAGACTCGATGGAATTCTGCGAGACTTTCTAAGATGTCTTGCATGGTCATTTACATCATTTCCTAACAATAGTTACCAGAAGATAACTCCACTATGACGCCTTTCACCACTTTGGAGGAATTATTGCAAGTGTGAGGAAAAAACTCAAGGGAGATCAATAAGGATGAAAAGCCCAATTGATAACCTGAGGATAAAAAACCCTCGATGAAAGGAACTCCCATAGTGAAACGATCCCGAGGTAACTGACCTAACTATGACCAATTCAGACCTATTACATTATTGACCCACGCAGGGGTGCGGAAATTCCAGTTACAAAAATAAGTGTTGGGGCCAAAACTGCCCTGTAGAACCAAATATGTCTTCGAAAAATGAGCATCTGATGATGCATCTCTTCATGGCACATGGAGTTGACCCCCTATGCTAAATAGGCAGTCAACAGGTCCTACAAAGACAAATGAACACACCCTCCAAGGATCTCAAGTCATAACATCATGATAAGTGGATCCAATCAATAAATAAGTCATCTAAGCATGTGCATCAAAGATCACTATATCAAACAATTAACAACTCAAAGACACTATGCGACTTGTCAAGCTTAAGTATGGAAGGGTTGACGAGGTGTCCTATTGGGTAGGTCTTTCCCTAGGTCAAGGAGAACTTCCAAGAGATCCCTCTCTAAGCCATGTAAAGTGGATGAGGTGGTAGGGGTCTTTTGTCGTCTTTATACACACTTGCAAACGTGGAAAAAGTCTCAATCCTCTTAGTGTGTCCTTGGAGGCACAATGCCTAAATCCAAACCCAATGTCACCTCGATTTGGATTTCTTTAGTCTAGGCTTACTCCTAGGGAAGCCAAGGGGGGTGTTTCTATCCTTATACACACTTGCAAACATGAGCTAAGTCCAACTCACTTAGTGTGTCCTTGGAGGCACAATGCCTAGGTTCAAAGCCCACTGTCACCTCGACTTGAACCTCTTCCGTCTAGGCTTACTCCTAGGGAAGCCAAGGGGCGTAGACCCTAGTTACTATGTGAGATTAAAGATTAATTCTAGGAGTTGGTTTCAATTGGTTAAAGGTTTTGGGGGAGATCTAGCCTATATGCAAAAGCAATAATGCAATGTGCAACAATTCAAATGCAAAAGAAAGCTTTTTCCTAAGACAACTAATGACTAGTGTCGAAGGTTGGGCAAGGCGTCAACTAAAGTTATAGGAGATAGATTTTACAAGAACTACACAAGATTACAAAGAATCACTTTACAAAGACTACAATTAGAACTAGATACAAAACTACAAGATTAGATACAAAGATAGAATAACTAGATACAAAGTCACAACTAAACAATATCTAAGAGATACAACTAAATACAAAATATATGAATGATACAACTATGAACAAAGAGAGACAAACACTAACATGGTTACTTGATTTGTGCAGGAAATAAAGATGCTTCAAATGGAATAATTCACCAACACATCATACCCAACAATAGAGTGCCTCCAAAGGATGCACAACTCTATGTGGCTACTTTCAATGGCAAACACAAATAACACAAACCCAACAATGAAGTTGCCTCCAAAGGATGCACAACTTCAAGGGGGAAATCCAATTAACCAACACACCACTTAAACTGAAAATCAAATGCTTGAAAGAAGGCCTCCAAGGGCAAGGGTGCAACTAAAAACCACTTAGTTAATCATCCACAACATTGAAATAACTTGCATGAAAATAAATTGAAAGTGAATAGCTTGCAAGATCGAAGTGTCAACCATAAAAATGTATGTGCCAATGTAAATGTCCCAAGGTTGAAGTGGATTAAAGGATTATTAACTTCTTAAGTTAAAGAGTGAATCTTAATTAAGTGACAACCTCAAGACTCCCCCCCCTTGTACCAAATAGTTGTTGGGTGCTCAATAAGTGAGGCAAACAAGGCCCCAACCTAGCTCCACAGGTCAACCCAAAGAAAAAAATACTTTTGAAAAGGACATTGAGCGTCGTGAGATCGTCCTCGACCTATCACCTTTCGTTGCTTCCTTTCAATCCTCGTTTATGTGGCAAAGTTGGGTCAATGGTGAGTGACCTATTAAGTCTAATTAATTTTATGCCCTATGGAACTAAGGTAGATTAGGTTAGTTTGTGTGTTGAGCAAGATGTTGCTTGCCAAAGTGTTAAGTGCTTGAACAAGAAATGAGAAAATGCTTGCAATTAAATGAGAGTACTTAATCCAAATGTAAAACTTGAAATAACATGAAAGTACTTGAACATTAAACTTGCAAAATAAAAAGATATGTTTTCCTTAAACCATTGAAGTTATGCCATGCCCATGATATTGCAAGATAAGTAAAGTACTTGTGAAATAAAAATGAAAGCAAATGTACTTGAACTAGGTAAAGCTTGCAAATGGAAAAGGAAGATTAAAGAGCATCATAAAATACTATGCCTCCATGGGTATAAACTAGTATTAATATTTTTACTTCTACTTCTAGATCATTTTAACCATTCAACACATGAGAAGCAAAACCATTAATACTAGCCTTATGATTTTCGGGGTTGGCTAGGCCAAGCACACTCCAAAGTGTACGCAAACAAGTTAAGATTAAATACTTGAAAAATAAATTAAACTAAGAGAACCACATACAATGGTACAAGGTAGAGGCAAGCCTTCCTATTTTGTGCCAAAGAGGGTTGAAAGAACTTGAAATGAAATGCTTTAATAAAACTAGCCTCTCAACCTTGTCCTAGTGACAAGTGGGGCAAGCAAATGAATGAAATATTGCAGAAAATAAAACACTATCCTAGCCTTATGGTTTTGGGGGTTGGCTTGGCCAAACTCACTCCAAGATGTAGGCACAAACTAACTAATTAAAACACAGAAAATTACAATATGAGAAATGCAAGCTTCTTAGGGACTCCCTTGGGCTTGCTTACAATGCTAGAAAAAGATGAGGAGAAATAGGGTTTTGTTACCCAACAAAAGGAGGCTCTTCTTGAGTGTTTTGTGGCCCAAAATGGGCAACACCTCCCCTTGTACTAGCGAGAATCTACAAAAACCAGCAAGCAAAAGCTTGCTGGAAATGCTGCAAAACACAACCAAAATTAAAGAAAATTTCTATTTTTACACAAAAAAAATCTGCATAGAAATTTCAGCAAGATAAAAATATTTTAGTGACCTATTCCAAGTGTTAGATAACCCAAAAATATGAATGTAATGAACAGAAATAACTTGCAGAAATTTAAGAGGCTCAAGATGGATTATGAAGGCAAGTTTCCAACTCAAAACAAGTCTTTCAAACCCTTGAAGTAACCTGCAAATATTTGTGAAGAAACTACAAGACGAGAAAATGGTGAGTAGATAATTTATATTAAACACAATACTTTGTAAGTCTACTACTCTACTCACTTAGATTCACAATAATACTATTGGAAATCTACCCAACCAAAATACTTTGCTTGGGAAATCTAGTCTAGATCTAAAGAATGCATACACAAGTAAAAACCAAACAATGTCACCTCAAATCATGGATGCACCAAGAATACTCTTTGACACATCATTTTTCCTCCAAATCTTTCTATTAACAAGTAGGAAGTTGCTGCAAATACTTGCAACAAGTTCCTCTCCAAAGGTGAGAGCAAGAGAATGGATGAGAGAAAGATGGGAGAGATGAGGAGAGTGAGGAGAAAATTGGGTAGAGTAATAGTAGCAATAGAATTGGTAAGGAAATGAGGGAGAGAAGGCTTTCATTTATACTTGGAAAGGCAAAGTCACCCCTCTTGGATGAAATCCAAGCATCAAAACCCAAGCAAGATTGAGCATCTCAAGGAGGGGGGTGCAACTCTAGGACTTAAATGGTGGATTGATGAGATTACATGAGTTGGGGAGTGAATGTCAAGTCAAATGTGTGAGGTGGAAGGTCTAGGAGGGCGCACTAGGGGAGAGAGTTCCCCACTCACTTCAATTTTTTATTTTCTAAAGTTTGCTCAAGGAGGGGGCCGCAGCTTCCCTAGGGGGGGGAAATAATATGAAGTGGTATCTAGGTGGGAAAGGGTTATGAGGATGAGAAAGGGGTTAGGAAGGGTTATTCTAAGGTTTAGGCATCATCTCCCACCTTTACTCTAACCATTTAGCTCAATTTTACAAAAAATGACATTTTGACTATGTCATGACTAGCAATTAAATTGTTATTTTTGACTGACCAAGACTCCTCATGGACAAACACCTAGCAAAACTTGTCCAATTGAGATGAAACTTGGTCCAAGGGTATAGGGGGTCTCATTCCATTTCTTTTGAGCACAAATACCCCTAGAAAAAGCCCAAGGACCTCGTTTTTACATTTTTATCAAAATTTAATTAAAATTACCCAACTTAGGCAATTTTAATAAATTAAAAAAAAACCTATCTAGACTAGACGGAATTCCACAAAAGTTTAAGAGATGTATTACATGGTCATTTAAAACATTCCTAAACACTATCTACCAGAGGGCTAGACCATTAGAACACCTTTCACCACTTTGGAGGAATTATTTGTGGAAGTGAAAAACTCAAGGGAAATTAATAAGGCTGGTTAGGCCAAATTAATAACCTGAGGAAATAAAACACTTAGTGAAAGAGACTCCTCTAATAAAGAATTCCTAAGGTAACTGACCTAAATATGATCCATGTAGATATATTACATTATTATCCCACGCAGGGGAGCGGAAATTCCATTACAAAAAGTTGTGTTGAAGGCCAAAACTACCTTGTAGAACCAGTGAGTTTTTAACTTGGTAGAACCTAATGGTGCATATCTTCATGGTACATAGAGTTTACCCCCTAGTTGAATAGGTGGTCAACAGGGGGTAGACCCTAGTTACTATGTGAATTATTAGATGAGTTTTAGGAGTTAATTTTAGTTTGTTAAAGGTAAGGGGGAAGCTACCCTATATGAGAGGTAGCAATGCAATGCAAACCTTCAATGAAAATCAGCCCTTTCCCTAAGTCAACTATGACTAGTGCCTAAGGTTGGGCAATGGGGTCAATTAAATTACAACAAAGATCTAAGTACAAATTAAATAATAACTTTACAAATTAAATGAGATACAATTACAACAATAAAGAATAGCTAGATGAGTTAACAATATACAAAGATACAATTACTTACAGATGTACAAAAGAAATGAAATATGCACTTGTTATATTTATTACACCAATGAACTAACTACTTAATTGATTTTGAAGATGTAAAGAAATATATATAAAAAAATGCATTACCACAAATACACAACTTACAACCCAAGCTAGAAGGCCCCAAAGGAGAGGTGTGCAACTTCAAGGAGGGAAGCTAAAGCACTAGTGCGCAACTTCAAGGAGAGCAAAAATTAATAAGAAAGACACCAAGGGCACTAATGCACAACTTCAAGGAAGAACAATTCAACCATCAAATGCTTAATTGAAATGTAAATGCTTGAAAGATAAAGCTTGGAAGTGAACTTGCATGAAAGTAGAGCACAACTTAGAATAGGTTATGAAATTAAAACTTAGGTTGTGTGAGTAAATTTTAGAGTTGAATTTAGTGAGGTGAAGCTACAAGCCTAAACTAGGTGACTTCCCCAATACTCCTACTTCTTTGGCCAATATGATTGGTGGGTGCTCAATAAGCAAGGCAAACAAGGCCTTACCCTAGCTCCACAGGTCAATCCGGAAAACTTGGGCACTCAACAAGGGGGACACCTAGTGCGGTGAAATCATCTTTGATCTAGCACCCCAAGTAGTCTCCACAAGCCCCCTTTTTGGTGGCTAAATTTGCATCAGTAGAGGGTGCTCTAATTAAACTAGATTAATTAATCCCCCTAGAGATACAAGTAAATTGATTTAACAATTAAAAGTTACTTGTGTTGAAATCTTGAGTAAATGAAATAATAAGTGCTTAATGAAAAGTGCAAGAAATAAAGTATGCCTCCAAGGGCTTATACAAGAATAAAAAAAGGAAATTCTTCTAACTAGCAAGATATACACATGAACTTGAAAGGAAAATGAGACTAGAAGCATAAACCATAAAACATTTAGCATTCTAAACTAGACTTACGATACTGCATGGAATCCCCAACAACACACTCCTCAAGAGATAAGGCACTGAACTTCCCACTGTCCACTGTTCCACTGAGTCCTCCTGTATGCCACTGCACATCATCACCAACTGCTACCCCCACCAGAATCGCACTGTATCCTGTATGGGAAACTGTATCCTCCTGTGCGCTCACTCTACTAATGTCATATGCACTTGGATCCCATACAATGTGTCTAGACATGAGATATGGTCATCCTGACCAATAAGGAGTGCAGCCTCCTCACAGTAGACCGGTCCTGGAAGTGAGTATCCCATCCAATTGTCAGTCTCCACAACCTGATCTAACAATGGAATCTCCAAAAGAGGTGACTCACTCCCCTCTTACTGATAGGTATGTGTAAGGTCAACTGTCTCCAAGTCATGTCTCTCCTCCTGGGTCTGTAGGTCCATATGTCCTTGGTGTACAATCCTCACACAGGGCTCCTCCACCATATTAGAAATGCCACTGATATCCTCATGTGTCGTGGCTATCATAGGTGTCTAAGAAGATGAAAAAAGTTTCACTGTCATCATAGAAAGCTCATCATCCTCCATGCTTGACTTCCTAGAAGCCATGTCTACATCCAAGGGTAGGTCATCCAACCTCCTAATAACATCATGTCTTAAGTGCTAACACATATGAATCCTCACACATGTCACCATTGTGTTGAAGTGTTGAATCCTCAACACTGCTTGATGTGGAATATGAAGAAGATGTGATAACATCCTATCCATCCAATTGTCCCTCATATGCGCAAGAGTCACTAGCCTCATCAGACTGCTCCAAATAGAAATCTATGGTTGCATCATCATGCACCTCCTCATCCTCACTGTCATAGTGCACCTCAACAATGTGCACCTTCCCTTTGTCGATGCATCTGTGGTCTGGCTCCCAAGGCTCTTTGCAACTGTAGTAAAGTTCCCTGCTCCTAATGGGTGTAGGATCAATTTGTGCTTCCTTCCCTCTATTAGCTAGTAATGATGGATCTAGATTCTTGATTGCTCTGGCTCTAGTTCTATTTTCCTCTGCTATGCTGACCCCATGTGTAACCTCATCTTTTCTCCACCTAGGACTTTTTATGGATACACACTGTTGGAATGTTACTTGAGCCCTAAATCTCTCACTAAGGGCGTAATATTCCCTTCCACAATATACAATATCTCTAGCAAAGTCCATAAAATCCATCTCTCCTTATGGAAGACCCCTCAGGCTGGGAGGAATCTTCGCTCTGATACTTTTAATGTTCCCAACCATATTTGATTGGAACATTGAGTTTTTATTGTGTTTTATGAGTTTTCTGGTTGTGGTATTTCTCCAAACACTTTGTTGATTTTAATCTCTTGAGTTGCGTTGGGGTTTATAGTGTTGGTTTTATGTGTGTTTGCAGCCAACGAATAATGAATATATAGCAAGGAAATATACTCATCAATATGCAGAATCAACAACACAATAAATAACCACAAATACCTTGTTGACCGCCTATTCAACTAGGGGGTCAACTCCATGTTCCATGAACATATGCATCATCAGATGCAAGTATGTTGAAGACAGTTTTGGTTCTATTGGGCATTTTATGCCTCCAACACAAAATTTTGTAAACGAAATTTCCGCACCCCAGCGTGGATTAATAATGTAATAGGTCTGCATGGATCATAGTTAGGTCAAGTACCTTGGAATGTTTTCATTGGGAGAGTTTTTTCCACCGAGGATTTTTTATCCTCAGGTTATCAATTGGGCTTTTCAGCCCAGTTGATTTCCCATGAGTTTTTCCCTCACACTTGCAATAATTCCTCCAAAGTGGTGAACGACGTTCTAATGGTCTCATGCTTTGGTATCTATTGTTTAGGAATGATGTGAATGACCATGTTAGACATTTGTAGAAAGTTTCGCGGAATTTCGTCGAGTCTAGATAGGTTTTTTTTAATTAATTAATTTTCCTAAGGTTGGGATTTTAATTATTTAATTAATTAAATGTTTTTGAGCAATTATTGTAAAAACTAGGTCTTTGGGATTTTGATAGGGGTATTTGTGATCAAATAAAATGGAAAGGCACCCCCTACACCCATGGACCAAGTTTCATCTCAGTCAGACAAGTTTTTCTAGTCACTTGTCCACCCGGAGTCTCGGTGAGTCAAAACAACAATTTTTATTGCTAAGTCATTTTCGTAATTTTTGTAAAATTGAGTTAATGGGTAAATGTAAAGATGGAAAAGGGAAAAAAAAGTGATGCCTATCCTAACACCACCTTATAACCTTTATACACCCCCTAACTCATCCACTCTCCCTTTTCTTCACAACCCCTAGGGGGATTTGCGCCCCCCTCACACTCAATCCCTACCAAAACCCTAAGGAGGTGCACCCCCCTCCTTGAGATTCACTCCCTTGCTTTTGATTTGACACATGGATCTCATCCAAGTGCCTTCACTTAGCCTCTTGAGTTATAAATAGAGCCTCTCCTCACTCTTTCACTCACCATTCTTTGAGCTAGTGTTACTGTTAGAATTAGGGCAATAAAGCAAAACAATAGTATCTTTTCAATTTCTAGATCTAAAGTTCAAAAATAAAAACTCAGACACTTAAATAGTGTACAGATCTAGGAAATCTGAAGTGAAACAGTAATTCAGATTTATAATCTCAGTGAATATAGTAACTAGAGTTGATAATCAGAAATGAAACTCAGATCTAAAGTTTAGAAGTTAAAACAAGAACTCTACTACTAGAACAGTGAACAGATATAGATCAAAGTAAGACAGTGAATCAGATCTATAAAGATGAACTCAAAAACATTACACAGATCTACAGATCTAAAACCAATCTGATCATAAATAGTAAATCAACTATAGAGACAAAAGTAAACTCAATATATAGCTCAGATCTAATAACTGATACACAAAACTAAATAGATCAAACAGTAGTGAAGTCAAAACAAAGTCCAAATCTGGAAGTGATAATTAGGTCACTTACCTTGTCCTGAAACCTTACCTCTGAAGAAGTCACAACAACCACAAGAGATGTAGAACCATTTGTACTATGCTTAGACAAGGTTCAATTCATAGATCCACCATATGAGGTGGATCTCTTGCCAGGATATGAATAAACTTTCTTGCCACCAAAGGGGATAGGACCACAAGAACTTCTCACAGTCAAACCCTCACACAAATCAATCACCCAAAGTTACACACAGAATTTTTGTGGATAAAACTCATACAAAAGAGTAGCTTGAGGGAGGTCCTGGCTTAAAAGAAAGATCTGAGCAGATTCAAGTTACTCCACAACAAAGGAAGGGCCGTGTCACCTACACTCACTTCATAGCAGCAATAGGGAAGGACTGAGCCACCCTGCACTCACTCCACACAGCAGATAGGAGGGCCGCACCTACCAGCCAGCTCATAACAGAAGGAGNTTCGTCGAGTCTAGATAGGTTTTTTTTAATTAATTAATTTTCCTAAGGTTGGGATTTTAATTATTTAATTAATTAAATGTTTTTGAGCAATTATTGTAAAAACTAGGTCTTTGGGATTTTGATAGGGGTATTTGTGATCAAATAAAATGGAAAGGCACCCCCTACACCCATGGACCAAGTTTCATCTCAGTCAGACAAGTTTTTCTAGTCACTTGTCCACCCGGAGTCTCGGTGAGTCAAAACAACAATTTTTATTGCTAAGTCATTTTCGTAATTTTTGTAAAATTGAGTTAATGGGTAAATGTAAAGATGGAAAAGGGAAAAAAAAGTGATGCCTATCCTAACACCACCTTATAACCTTTATACACCCCCTAACTCATCCACTCTCCCTTTTCTTCACAACCCCTAGGGGGATTTGCGCCCCCCTCACACTCAATCCCTACCAAAACCCTAAGGAGGTGCACCCCCCCTCCTTGAGATTCACTCCCTTGCTTTTGATTTGACACATGGAGCTCATCCAAGTGCCTTCACTTAGCCTCTTGAGTTATAAATAGAGCCTCTCCTCACTCTTTCACTCACCATTCTTTGAGCTAGTGTTACTGTTAGAATTAGGGAAATAAAGCAAAACAGTAGTATCTTTTCAATTTCTAGATCTAAAGTTCAGAAATAAAAACTCAGACACTTAACTAGTGTACAGATCTAGGAAATCTGAAGTGAAACAGTAATTCAGATTTATAATCTCAGTGAATATAGTAACTAGAGTTGATAATCAGTAATGAAACTCAGATCTAAAGTTTAGAAGTTAAAACAAGAACTCTACTACTAGAACAGTGAACAGATATAGATCAAAGTAAGACAGTGAATCAGATCTATAAAGCTGAACTCAAAAACATTACACAGATCTACAGATCTAAAACCAATCTGATCATAAATAGTAAATCAACTACAGAGACAAAAGTAAACTCAATATATAGCTCAGATCTAATAACTGATACACAAAACTAAATAGATCAAACGGCAGTGAAGTCAAAACAAAGTCCAAATCTGGAAGTGATAATTAGGTCGCTTACCTTGTCCTGAAACCTTACCTCTGAAGAAGTCACAGCAACCACAAGAGATGTAGAACCATTTGTACTATGCTCAGACAAGGTTCAGTTCATAGATCCACCATATGAGGTGGATCTCTTGCCAGGATATGAATAAACTTTCTTGCCACCAAAGGGGATAGGACCACAAGAACTTCTCACAGTCAAACCCTCACACAGATCAATCACACAAAGTTACACACAGAATTTTTGTGGATAAAACTCATACAAAAGAGTAGCTTGAGGGAGGTCGTGGCTTAAAAGAAATATCTGAGCAGATTCAAGTTACTCCACAACAAAGGAAGGGTCGTGTCACCTACACTCACTTCATAGCAGCAATAGGGAAGGACTGAGCCACCCTGCACTCACTCCACACAGCAGATAGGAGGGCCGCACCTACCAGCCAGCTCATAACAGAAGGAGCCGCACCACTATTACTTCACAGCAGAAGAGAAGAAGGGGCCGCACCACAGAAAAACCCACACAACAGCAAATAGGAGGGGGGCCGCATCAATAAGAGACTTCATCAGCATAAGGGGTCGTGGCAATGAGAGACTTCACCAATTGAAAGGGGCCACAACAACGTCAGACAACACTCTACAACAATAGGTAGGGGCCGCAGCCAGGGAGAGAACAAATGATACAAAAAGTGTGTGAAGTGAGGGGTAGGGGGGTTCTATTTATAGTTTAGGTTAGGGTATTAAAAATATAAATTAAATTAAAATTATTAATATAACATGTTTAAATTAAACAATTTACACATGATATAATAAACATTTAATTTAAACTTTAATTTACCCTAAAGACAAAACAACATAAAACCCCAAAACACACAAGCAAGGGTAGAGGAGGGTTAGCAAGGTGGCAATGCTCATTCATTCATTTTTCATGTTGAACTTATTACTTTAGCATCATTGCATATGGGACTCATCCCTCATGTGGTCATGTCCTTCTTCAAGGAAGGTCATACACCAACAAAATACTTGATCGAGGATCAAGTAGCCCCAAAAAATTTTCCGGGGTCTTATCCACCAAGGTCAAAAACCAAGGATCAACCCATGCCACATGCATGGGTACCCTGGACATTTCTAGGGGCCCTAGGCTTATCTAGGGGCTTTAACTTCTTAGTCCTAGACCAATAACCCCAGTCGTATACTGGGGGCCCTCTCAGGGGTCTTTACTGCTTGGTTCTAGACCAAGAACCCCAGTCGTATACTGGGGGCCCTAACAAGGGTCTTTTTCCATGGCACTGACTGCTTGGTCCCATACCAAGTACCCCAGAATTGCATTGGGGGCTCTAGATCTCGTCTAGGGTCTTAGCCATCCTTCGGAGAATGGCTCTTGCAGCTGCTTATAAATTTAACACTCCCTCTCAGCAAGAAAGGCATTCTCAGCTACACCAAGCTTGTCACGAAAGTATACAAACTTTGTCAGGGACAGTGGCTTGGTGAAAATATTTGTTGTTTGTTCTGCTGTCGGAACATAGTGAATGTTGAGAACATTCTTCTGAACCATGTCCTGGACATAGTGAATGACTGTGGGTTCAAGCTCTGAACTGAACAAGTTTGAAAGTAGCTTTCTGAGCCACACTGCTTCTCTGCCAGCAGCACTAGCAGTAATGTATTATGATTTTGCAGTGCTTTGGGCTACGGAGCCCTGTTTCCTGCTAGACCAGGAAATCATTGTTGAACCCAAACTGAAGCAATATTTGGAAGTACTCTTCCGATCCACTGCACCGCCCATCCAATCTGAATCTGTAAAACCATGAAGCATTACACCTCCACTCGAGGTGTATCTAAGACCATAAGCTATAGTTCCTCGAACATATCTCAGAATGTGTTTTATAGCAACCATATGTATGTGCTTAGGTTCACACATGAACTGGCTAAGAGTATTTACTGCATAACAGATGCCAGATCTCATATGTACGAGATACATCAAAGATCCAATGATCTTCCAATATAAGGTGGGGTCTTCTGGATCTGAACCTGTGACTTGATCTTGGAGTTTCTTTAGGTTAGAGATCATTGGAGTCGTCATGGACTTGCAGTCCATCATGCCAAATTTGTGAAGTATATCAACTGCATATTTACTCTCTGAGAGAAAAATCTCTCCTAGTTTCTGTCAAACCTCCAAGCCTAGAAAATAGTGCATGAGACCCAAGCTTTCATTTCAAATTCTTCAGAAAGCTCCCTCTTAGTCTGAGCTATCAAGTTTTCCTCTCCAGTGAGGAACAAATCATCCACATATAAGACTAGGATAACTGGATGATTTTGAACAATCTTTATATAAAGATTTGGATCTACTATGCTCTTGGAGAATCCAAGACTTTGTAGAAAGATGTCTATTCTACCATACCAAGCTCTCGGAGCTTGTTTTAATCCGTATAGGGCTTTCTTGAGTTTGCACACATGATATCTTTTATCATGTATCATGAAACCTTCCGGTTGCTCAATGTAAACTTCTTGTTCAACCTCACCGTTAAGAAAGGCAGTCTTAACGTCCATCTGATGAAGTTTCCAGCCAAAAATTGTTGCAAGTGAGATAATAATTCTGATTGAAGTATACTTGGTAACTGGAGAAAAAATCTCATCGTAGTCAATTCCTTCTTTCTGAGAGAAACCGCGAGCAACAAATCTCGCCTTGTATTTCTCAATACTTCCATCTGCTGCATGCTTTATCTTATAAAGTCATTTTGAAGTTACTACAGATTTACCATGAGGTCTAGGAACTATAGTCCATACATCATTATTTAAAATAGAATCATATTCTTCGTTCATAGCATCTTTCCATACTTGATGTTTGGAGGCATCAACAAAAGTGGAAGGTTCTGAATCAATTACAATATTTAAATGAGCTATGAGACCGGAGTACTTATCTGGTTTCTTGCTTTCTCTGAAGGTGTCTTTAGGAGCTGAATGTTTTTCTGCTTCTTTCAATATCTCTCGACACCAAGTTGGTTTCCTTTTGACAGGGGGTAACTCCATTGGAAATTCAATAGAGTCCCTTGAAGGATCTGCTACAATTTCATAAGTTTCCTCCCTCTGCTCATCTGGAAGAGGAGAATCAAGTGATGGAGCTTCCTGCTCCACTGAATCACATGGAAGTTCTCTGGCCTGACGGAAAGGTGTTTCTTCATGGAAAGTCATGTCTCTGCTTACTTCAATGAACTTTTGACCAGGGATATAAATCCTGTAGGCTTTTGAGGTCTCACTGTATCCCACAAAAGTTCCTTTCTTACTAGAGGGCTCTAGTTTAGTGCTCTTCTCTTTTGGAATGTGTATATAAACTAGGCTGCCAAAGATTCTTAAATGATCAACTGAGGGCTTACACCCAGTGAAAACTTCTTCAAGAGTTTTCGCTTCAAGGACTTCGTGAAGACATCTATTCTGAATGTATACTTTTGTAATGGCAGCCTCAACCCAAAGTGATAGAGGCAAGTTTCGATCATGCATCATAGCCCTGGCTGCTTCCAAGATAGTTCTATTCTTTCATTCAGCAACACCATTCTGTTGAGGGTTGTATGGTACGGTTAACTCCCTATTAATTCCAGAAGCTCGACAAAGTTCATCATATTTGAAGGAGTCAGATTCTTTACTGTTGTTTGTTCTGAAAACTCGAATGTGTCTTCCTGTTTGATTTTCAACAAGATTCTTTAACTCTTGAAATTTGCTAAAGGATTCATCTTTAGTTTTTAAGAAATAAATCCAAGTTTTACGTGACCAATCATCAATAAAAATAATATAATAGATACAACCATTCATAGAGGGTGCAAACATGGGACCACAAAGGTCAGAATGGATTAAGTCCAAAATTCCATTTGATTTTTTGTTACTAAGAGGATAGGGTTTCTTTATGTTCTTACCAAGTGAACAACCTTTACAGACACTATTATGTTCAACAGAAAATACTGGCATACCTGTCACCATCTTTTGCAAACCTGGAAGTGCATTGTAATTGAAATGTCCAAGTCTCTTGTGCCATAGCTCGCAGGGATTGATCATCTCATGAACTAGAGCTTGAACAATTTGACCTGAAAGCTTATAAAGTCCACACTCACAAGTTCCAATGGTTATAGCAGTACTTAAATATTCATTTGAGGACCATAAAAGGGCTTTACCTTTTGAAAAAACTACTAAATAACCTTTACTTTCTAAAACTGGAACAGAAATTAAATTTTTCTTTAAACCAGATACATAAAGAATTTCATCAATGTGAAAGATATTACCTGAGAGAAATTGGAAAGAGGTAGAGCCAAAACCTTTTATGTCATAGGTGCCATCATCACCTAGCTCAACCTTTGCTTTGAATTTCTTGTCTTGATAATTTACAAGGTTATGTTTGAAGCCTATCATGTGTCTGGAAGCACCACTGTCTATTAGCCAAATCTCCTCTGATTTGGTGATAATGCCGGAAAGAGCTGAGATGAGGTAATATTCCTTATGTGGTTTTTGCTCTTTAGTGACAGCCCTGGTTTGTCTTCTTTGAGGCTCCTCTTGAGGTTTAGCCTCTTCAGTGGCAACTAAGGCTTGAAATCTTCCTCTTCTTCTCTGCTGAGAGGGAGGACTCCTGCAATCTTTTGCATAATGTCCTAGCCTATTGCAGTTAAAACATTTAACTTTAGATAAATG